>JAKROA010000007.1:2439014-2444014 GCA_023375655.1 Taenia crassiceps
AATAGTACAGGATGGATGGATACAGGAGGTGAATGGATGGATGGATACAGGATGAATGGATGGATACAGGATGGATGAATTGATGGATACAGGATGGTTGGATGGATACAGGATGGATGGATGGATGGATGGATACAGGATGGATGGATGGATGGATGGATGGATGGATACAGGATGGATGGATGGATGGATACAGGATGGATACAGGATGGATACAGGATGGATGGATGGACGGATGGATGGATGGATGGATGGATGGATGGATGGATGGATGGATGGATGGATGGATGGATGGAGACAGGATGGATGGATAGATGGATGGATGGATGGATGGATACAGGATGGATGGATGGATGGATACAGGATGGATACAGGATGGATGAATACAGGATGGATACAGGATGGATGGATACAGGATGGATGGATGGATACAGGATGGATGGATGGATGGATACAGGATGGATGGATGGATGGATACAGGATGGATACAGGATGGATGGATGGATGGATGGATACACGATGGATGGATGGATGGATACAGGATGGATACAGGATGGATGGATACAGGATGGATACAGGATGGATGGATACAGGATGGATACAGGATGGATGGATGGATGGATGGATGGATACAGGATGGATGGATGGATGGATACAGGATGGATACAGGATGGATGGATGGATGGATACAGGATGGATGGATGGATGGATGGATGGATGGATGGATGGATGGATGGATGGATGGATGGATGGATGGATGGATACAGGATGGATGGATGGATACAGGATGGATGGATGGATGGATGGATACAGGATGGATGGATGGATACAGGATTGATGGATGGATACATAATGGATAGATAGAGGGTGAATGGATGGATACAGGATGGATGGATGGATGGATGGAAACAAAATGGATCCAGGATGAATGGATGAATACAGGATGAATGGATGGATGGATACAGGATGGATACAGGATGGATACAGGATGGATGGATGGACGGATGGATGGATGGATGGATGGATGGAGACAGGATGGATGGATAGATGGATGGATGGATGGATGGATGGATACAGGATGGATGGATGGATGGATGGATGGATACAGGATTGATGGAATGGTACAGGATGGATGGATACAGGGTGAATGGATGGATGGATACAGGATGAATGGATGGATACAGGATGGATGAATTGATGGATACAGGATGGTTGGATGGATACAGGATGGATGGATGGATGGATACAGGATGGATGGATGGATGGATGGATGGATGGATACAGGATGGATGGATGGATGGATGGATACAGGATGGATACAGGATGGATACAGGATGGATGGATGGACGGATGGATGGATGGATGGATGGATGGAGACAGGATGGATGGATAGATGGATGGATGGATGGATGGATGGATACAGGATGGATGGATGGATGGATGGATGGATGGATACAGGATTGATGGAATGGTACAGGATGGATGGATACAGGGTGAATGGATGGATGGATACAGGATGAATGGATGGATACAGGATGGATGAATTGATGGATACAGGATGGTTGGATGGATACAGGATGGATGGATGGATGGATACAGGATGGATGGATGGATGGATGGATGGATGGATACAGGATGGATGGATGGATGGATGGATACAGGATGGATACAGGATGGATACAGGATGGATGGATGGACGGATGGATGGATGGATGGATGGATGGAGACAGGATGGATGGATAGATGGATGGATGGATGGATGGATGGATACAGGATGGATGGATGGATGGATGGATGGATACAGGATTGATGGAATGGTACAGGATGGATGGATACAGGGTGAATGGATGGATGGATACAGGATGAATGGATGGATACAGGATGGATGAATTGATGGATACAGGATGGTTGGATGGATACAGGATGGATGGATGGATGGATACAGGATGGATGGATGGATGGATACAGGATGGATGGATGGATGGATGGACGGATGGATGGATGGATGGATGGATGGATGGAGACAGGATGGATGGATAGATGGATGGATGGATGGATGGATGGATGGATGGATACAGGATGGATGGATACAGGATGGATGGATGGATGGATGGATGGATACAGGATGGATGGATGGATGTATACAGGATGGATGGATGGATGGATACAGGATGGATACAGGATGGATGGATACAGGATGGATGGATACAGGATGGATGGATGGATACAGGATGGATGGATGGATGGATACAGGATGGATGGATGGATGGATACAGGATGGATACAGGATGGATGGATGGATGGATGGATACACGATGGATGGATGGATGGATACAGGATGGATACAGGATGGATGGATACAGGATGGATACAAGATGGATGGATACAGGATGGATACAGGATGGATGGATGGATGGATGGATGGATACAGGATGGATGGATGGATGGATACAGGATGGATACAGGATGGATGGATGGATGGATACAGGATGGATGGATGGATGGATGGATGGATGGATGGATACAGGATGGATGGATGGATACAGGATGGATGGATGGATGGATGGATACAGGATGGATACAGGATGGATACAGGATTGATGGATGGATACATAATGGATAGATACAGGGTGAATGGATGGATACAGGATGGATGGATGGATGGATGGAAACAAAATGGATACAGGATGAATGGATGAATACAGGATGAATGGATGGATGGATACAGGATGGATGGATGGATGGATACAGGATGAATGGATGGATGCAGGATTGATGGAATGGTACAGGATGGATGGATACAGGGTGAATGGATGGATGGATACAGGATGAATGGATGGATACAGGATGGATGAATTGATGGATACAGGATGGTTGGATGGATACAGGATGGATGGATGGATGGATACAGGATGGATGGATGGATGGATGGATACAGGATGGATGGATGGATGGATGGATGGATGGATGGATGGATGGATGGATGGATGGATGGATACAGGATGGATGGATGGATGGATACAGGATGGATACAGGATGGATACAGGATGGATGGATGGACGGATGGATGGATGGATGGATGGATGGAGACAGGATGGATGGATAGATGGATGGATGGATACAGGATGGATGGATGGATGGATGGATGGATACAGGATTGATGGAATGGTACAGGATGGATGGATACAGGGTGAATGGATGGATGGATACAGGATGAATGGATGGATACAGGATGGATGAATTGATGGATACAGGATGGTTGGATGGATACAGGATGGATGGATGGATGGATACAGGATGGATGGATGGATGGATGGATACAGGATGGATGGATGGATGGATGGATACAGGATGGATACAGGATGGATACAGGATGGATGGATGGACGGATGGATGGATGGATGGATGGATGGAGACAGGATGGATGGATAGATGGATGGATACAGGATGGATGGATGGATGGATGGATGGATGGATGGATGGATACAGGATGGATGGATGGATACAGGATGGATGGATGGATGGATACAGGATGGATACAGGATGGATGGATGGATGGATACAGGATGGATGGATGGATACATAATGGATAGATACAGGGTGAATGGATGGATACAGGATAAATGGATGGATGGATGGAAACAAAATGGATACAGGATGAATGGATGAATACAGGATGAATGGATGGATGGATACAGGATGGATGGATGGATGGATACAGGATGAATGGATGGATGCAGGATTGATGGAATGGTACAGGATGGATGGATACAGGGTGAATGGATGGATGGATACAGGATGAATGGATGGATACAGGATGGATGAATTGATGGATACAGGATGGTTGGATGGATACAGGATGGATGGATGGATGGATGGATACAGGATGGATGGATGGATGGATGGATGGATGGATACAGGACGGATGGATGGATGGATACAGGATGGATACAGGATGGTTACAGGATGGATGGATGGACGGACGGATGGATGGATGGATGGATGGATGGATGGATGGATGGATGGATGGATGGATGGATGGAGACAGGATGGATGGATAGATGGATGGATGGATGGATGGATACAGGATGGAGGGATGGATGGATGGATACAGGATGGATACAGGATGGATACAGGATGGATGGATGGACGGATGGATGGATGGATGGATGGATGGAGACAGGATGGATGGATAGATGGATGGATACAGGATGGATGGATGGATGGATGGATGGATGGATGGATGGATGGATGGATGGATGGATACAGGATGGATGGATGGATACAGGATGGATGGATGGATGGATACAGGATGGATACAGGATGGATGGATGGATGGATACAGGATGGATGGATGGATACATAATGGATAGATACAGGGTGAATGGATGGATACAGGATAAATGGATGGATGGATGGAAACAAAATGGATACAGGATGAATGGATGAATACAGGATGAATGGATGGATGGATACAGGATGGATGGATGGATGGATACAGGATGAATGGATGGATGCAGGATTGATGGAATGGTACAGGATGGATGGATACAGGGTGAATGGATGGATGGATACAGGATGAATGGATGGATACAGGATGGATGAATTGATGGATACAGGATGGTTGGATGGATACAGGATGGATGGATGGATGGATGGATACAGGATGGATGGATGGATGGATGGATGGATGGATACAGGACGGATGGATGGATGGATACAGGATGGATACAGGATGGTTACAGGATGGATGGATGGACGGATGGATGGATGGATGGATGGATGGATGGATGGATGGATGGATGGATGGATGGATGGATGGAGACAGGATGGATGGATAGATGGATGGATGGATGGATGGATACAGGATGGAGGGATGGATGGATACAGGATGGATACAGGATGGATGGATACAGGATGGATACAGGATGGATGGATGGATACAGGATGGATGGATGGATGGATACAGGATGGATGGATGGATGGATACAGGATGGATA
>JAKROA010000007.1:2449014-2485418 GCA_023375655.1 Taenia crassiceps
CAGGATGGATGGATGGATGGATGGAAACAAAATGGATACAGGATGAATGGATGAATACAGGATGAATGGATGGATGGATACAGGATGGATGGATGGATGGATACAGGATGAATGGATGGATGCAGGATTGATGGAATGGTACAGGATGCATGGATACAGGGTGAATGGATGGATGGATACAGGATGAATGGATGGATACAGGATGGATGAATTGATGGATACAGGATGGTTGGATGGATACAGGATGGATGGATGGATGGATACAGGATGGATGGATGGATGGATGGATACAGGATGGATGGATGGATGGATGGATGGATGGATGGATGGATGGATGGATGGATACAGGATGGATGGATGGATGGATACAGGATGGATACAGGATGGATACAGGATGGATGGATGGACGGATGGATGGATGGATGGATGGATGGATGGATGGAGACAGGATGGATGGATAGATGGATGGATGGATACAGGATGGATGGATGGATGGATGGATGGATACAGGATTGATGGAATGGTACAGGATGGATGGATACAGGGTGAATGGATGGATGGATACAGGATGAATGGATGGATACAGGATGGATGAATTGATGGATACAGGATGGTTGGATGGATACAGGATGGATGGATGGATGGATACAGGATGGATGGATGGATGGATGGATACAGGATGGATACAGGATGGATACAGGATGGATGGATGGACGGATGGATGGATGGATGGATGGATGGAGACAGGATGGATGGATAGATGGATGGATGGATGGATGGATGGATGGATACAGGATGGATGGATACAGGATGGATGGATACAGGATGGATGGATGGATGGATGGATGGATGGATACAGGATGGATGGATGGATGGATACAGGATGGATGGATGGATGGATACAGGATGGATGGATGGATGGATACAGGATGGATGGATGGATGGATGGATGGATGGATGGATGGATGGATGGATGGATACAGGATGGATGGATGGATGGATACAGGATGGATGGATGGATGGATGGATACAGGATGGATGGATGGATGGATGGATACAGGATGGATGGACGGATACAGGATGGATGGATGGATGGATACAGGATGGATGGATGGATGGATACAGGATGGATACAGGATGGATGGATGGATGGATACAGGATGGATGGATGGATGGATACAGGATGGATGGATGGATGGATACAGGATGGATACAGGATGGATGGATGGATGGATACAGGATGGATGGATGGATGGATACAGGATGGATGGATGGATGGATGGATGGATGGATGGATGGATGGATGGATGGATGGATGCAAAGTCATTTGGCCTATAGGTTTCTAAGTCACTGATAAAATTAGATTACGCGCCTCTCAGCCTTCCATTCTTTTTATCCAGCAAATTCGCCGTTAAAATTCGTGTTCTCTTCCTCCATTTTCTTACTATTTTCACCTTAATGAATTTGTTCTTGGGTACTTGTGAAGACACGCTGCCCACACTAGGTGCGGGTTAATAAGCGTCTATCCTCTCGGCGTGGGAGCTATGTACAACACTTCACTCCTTTTGCCTGCCAATCACACTGTTCAGAGCTTTATGTGGAAATGGTTAACTCCGCCTAGCGACTTACAGTTCCATTTGTCTTGCTCAAAACGAACTTATCGCATGACTTTATGGTGGAAGCAATGAACGTTTCTTAGTTGGGAGCTTCATCAACTTGAACTTGGTGGTGCATGCCATCATAGGGGTGTTTCCATTCTTCTCCGTGGAGGCGCACACGGCTGCACTTGGACAGAGAGTCGAAAAAATTTTAGGAATTTCAGTTCACTACAGCCATCATCGTGCCAGTTGCGTGGCGAGATCCTGATGATGCCTACTCTCCGTAATCTATGCTTTCCTCCTTTTAGGTTTTCCATGTTCATACCGCTGACTGGCCTCCGCTGCGGCAAAAAGTAAAAATTCGCTGTCAAGCTGGCAGGGTGCGTTTCCATCAGGCTAATACATTTAGTAATTGACTGGTGGTGGTCTAACCAGGGCGTCCTAAGCGCTATTCAATGCGTTTTGTGGTGAGTAGTTGAGGAAGGTAGCTGGAATTGGGGATACTCGTGAGTAAAGAAGACTTCCAAGACCTCCTGATGATGTGATGCTCAACTAAAACGACTGCCACTGTGTAGTAGTCGCCTTCCCTATTTATGACCTCTTGTCAACCCCTTCACCTCTCAGCCTGTCGGAGCCCTTTAATGTGTAAGCTAGCTTGTTGGAATCAGTGTTGAAGTGAAGCATGCTGATGGGTTGGGCTGTACGAACAAGCCTGCCCTTCATTACAAAGTCGAAAATCTCATTTCATAGACATGAACCCTTTGGTGAATAAAACAGTTTGCCTCCAGTTACTGACACTGTTCAGGAAGACCATCAAATGTTGCTGACGATGACTCATGGTGGAGTAATTACTGCCACCATGTCCAGCTTTCCGAACTCTCTGCCCCTCTAAGACCAAATCATAGCCGGTAACGGTGTAAGGTCCGGCTGGAAGAGCCTTTTTATAACCACTTTATCTCATGTGTGCAAACAAATTGAATTAAGTCGAACGATCAAGACATTTTGAAGGATTTTTCTTCTTTGCTGTCAGCCACAATGTCATGTTTCAACGTGTTAGAACTGAAGAGTGGCGGCAGAACAAAGCACTTAATCAAGGTACATCACTTAAGGTCTGGTAATGACTCAGTCATGGAGCTATACACCGCCTTCAGACCTTTTTATTCTTGAACAGAATTGAGACATGTTTTAGGCCGAACAGCAATTCAGAGGTGGAAGGTGAGGAAGCCTCTACTGACAGGGTAGAGCTTCCACTTTATAGATGGTTGCCCTGGATGGGTTAGAGTTTCCAACATGCTGCCGCCTTGACCACTTTTGGAGGGAAGCAAGTTGACAGCCGAGTAGGCGCTTTTTGCACTGTCTTCAACTTCCACGCCCACACCGACGTCTACATCGTCACCAGCAGCATCAGCAGAGACGGCGGGAGGATGGTAGTCAGTGCAATTGCATTAGCGAAGTTTGCATTGTAGCCGCGTTTCGTGAATGAAGATCTGACCTGCTTTGTGACATGTCGTCTAACTCGTTTTCTAAAGATCAAAAAAGTGTAGACGCAGCAAATTCCAGAGACGAGGACGTAAAGCAAGTGTAATGATTGGCTGAAGGAGAAGAGCTGTATCAGGAGGCACAAATAATAGCAGCCTAAAGTGAGCCAAAACCTGCCTTTAACTAGGTGCCGGTCGTCCTGCAGTCCGCTCCTTCTCATTATTAGCGCTGAGTGCCTAGATTTTCCCGTTTCCAAAGTTTTAATGCCCCATGACTAGTGCCCCATTCATTGTACTTTTCGCAGCTGCCTTCAAACCTGACAATGTCAATGCCTCATTCTAACTTTAACGCCTTTTGTTTGCCTGTGCTTGTGGAGTCTTTGCATTTCAGCTTCGTATGGCTGTGAATTCTCTACACGCTTTAAATAATAAAGTAAGTCTGACAATTCACTTTTCTCCATAACTGGATTCCTTTGATTCACTCCTTATTTCACAGTCTATCCAAACTTACTTACAGCCTGTCAATGGGTTTGTTGGCACTTAGAGAGGCAAAAGTTCAGCCAACAGTGGTCTCATCACATGCGCTTTCAGTTGGTTTGTTGTAAGCTTAACCGGCACTTTAGTCGCTCTGATTAACTCGAAAGTGGCAAAGAATCCTCTAATTCGATCTGACAGGCGACGCAGTGCAGTAGGTGGCACCGATCCGAGTGACGAGACTAATGCCATTTCTTTGACTGGATGTCAATTCTGTGTAGTGAGAAGGAAGGCCGTGCAGTCCGTCAAATCCTCCAAGCCTGGTTACAGCCGACGGAAGGGGTTTTAGGATGGCTGGGGACGTTGATCATTCTCTCTCTCTGATAGTGCGGTTTTCCAGTCGTAAGCCTCTCCCCTTACGTTAGATTATCGCATCTTTGAGATGCTGCAGGGTCATTTTACCTACATGATCTGGTCCTTCCATCCAATCTCCTGTTAATTCCCTCGTTGGCATTCCTTCAGGCACTGACTGCCACCTTCACTTACCAAATAGACAATCTTATGCGAGACAGCCTTGACAGTATGCAAGAGGGGATTGTGGATAGGATATTTTTTGTAGCCACCTTGTGTGCTTCTAATAATATGACTATAAAATGATGTTGATGATTAATTCTAGCCGCAATCTCTTTAAAAGCCATTCTTTTGCTCTCCCAACCCACTTACCCGTTTCATTGTTCTCCACTTCCACCCTTGCAATCAATTTTCCTAATTCCACCTTTGTAAGGCTTTAACTGCCACACGCACAATTCAGTTGTTGTGTTTCTGATGGGTTCGCCTTATTGTAACCCCATTTGTTTGCGTTATTGAGCTCTACCAGATGTGTTTGTGCTGCCAACCCGAAGATTTTTAACACCTGAGGCGGCACATTTGAGTGGTTGGGGTGCGATCAGCTAATAAATTTACGCACAACCACACACACACACACCAAAAAGTCAAGCAAGTCTTTGGCAGCTATCAAGGCGAAATTGCCTTAATTAAAGTACCAAACCACATCCCTATTTTCATCTTTTTCTTTATCTTAAAAAATGTCTTTGTACAGAGCTTTAAAAACACTGCCTAAAGTATAGATTTATCGGCCGCTTTTTAATTGGTTCAGTTTAAACTCCCCAGGAAAAATCAATAATGCACGTGATCAGCTGCTTACTGTTGACAGTGTCAACGCTGTCGCATCTCACGTTGTCAGCTGTCGATGAAGACGATCTAATTGCTATCCTTTATGAAATCTACCGCGATGACACTTTTCCAGCCTTCCGGAAGTACCCTCTGGAGATATTTAATCCTCTGACAGGTCCGTACTACCGGAAGTTGGCAAAGTTATCCGATCCTGCTGCTTTACACATGGCTACGAATGGATTTCCGTCTGGAACGCTGGATGGCGATAAAATACCCCTTTATCCATCACTCGAAAAAAATAAGAGTCTAGTATATAAGGTTGGTGCAGATGCCTATATGCTATTAAAAGGCTAATTTTTAACTCACCGTAAACGCAGCGCCAAAAGCACTAAGGACATTCAATCCCATAAACCAGAGACTGCCATTTTATGGGCCTTTAATCGCCTCAGCTAAATACCCATTACGCATTTTAGGTGCCTTTACCTTTAAGCTAACAAAATCAAAAGCCTATATTTTTTGCTCTTTGATTTCATGACTGTTTGCCTCAATCTAAGTTTTACACCACCGTCCACCCAATGTTCCAATTGCAGATCACAGCTGGCAAGATACTCGCAGGTAATTGGCTCGCTTCAAGGTCGCGTTGCTATTGGCTGGCGGGTGTAGGAGAGAGGCATAAACTATGAAGCAAACACTTTCATCATACTGGTGATCATAAAAACTACTTCTTGTGGGCCAAAATAGTATTTTAAACATGATAGTGTCCTCTGGCACTTACCTGTATATTTACTGGAAAGAAAAGTGTTTTATTTTAGGCAACTTAGATCCCTCGTCATATGTGGCAATGTGTAACTAGGCCTGTAAAATTGGACGTTAGCTCGCCACACATCACTAGTGTCGAGTCTGAGGCAGTTAGTGCAGCCTTATTCACTAATAGTACAGGCAAAAGCATTCCATTTCGCATAGCTTTTGACTCGTCGAGTGCCATTCTCGGAGCTCGGTATTGCTCATCACGTATTAAAATTCGAGTGCTTTGAAAGTCTGCCTTGAGATAATACAATACCTCTTATTTGCAGCAGTAGCTTGACGCCTGGTGGGTAGAAAAGGGTTTATCAGTCACACTCTCACTTGCCTGAGGGCAGGCCACCTTTCGCAGCAAGAATCTTTCCCACGCCAACCGCTTATCGTAGAGTTTAATCATCTAGACATAATAAATTTTATGGTTTTACTTTCACAAATTTTTTGCAAATTTTAATTACCGAGAAGCCGGCTAGTTTAGTTAGTGCCAATTTGCTGTTCAACTGCGTTTTCGATTTACATTTCACAGCATCCAGAAGAAGACGTGTATTTTTCTAAGATTAAGCAATCTGTAATTTTTATATAAAAGTTTATCACTACAGGTCAGATGCTTTGGCTTTCCATTATTCATTTTGTTGTCTACTTTACCCTCAGGCCTAATGACTGAAAGGAGTGGATGACCACCCTTACATTTTGAACTTTCTGTGTCTGTTTATTCTTTTCTATAATGCGGTCTTCCTGTACTTGATACACAGTTTTGTGAAATTAGCTATTGCAGCTGAATGAGAAAATCCCACCACAGAATTGAGACCTCAGGTTTAGGCAATGAAACCGCACGCCGCATGTATGACGTTAATGGTGAATGTGCTAATCCATGCTTCATTCTTATCGAATTCCCAAAGCTGCCTTTTTGAAAATACCCTGCAGTTAGTTTTATTATCTTATATACATAAAATGGCAAGCAATCAATCAGACCATTGCATTAAATTGAAGTTGTTTTGTAAGTCGCTTAAATTTATTTAAGTAGTGTTTGCAGCCATGTTGTCATCTGCATTGGAAATGCAATTTTTTAATGCCTTTGAAAAGAATAAGAGAGTTTTATTAGCATAATGGGACTATGGGGCTTTAGAGACAGGCAAGTTTTTGCTTAAAATGGCCTCAGCTTGACCTGTAACGCATGGTCAACAGGGACGGAGAAATGATGCAGCGCAATACCGGCGGTGAGTGTTTGATCACCAAATTCGTTCACCAACATAAAGTGTATGCAGTAGGCAAACATGTTAGGGACTGTTTAATAACGCGCTCATGAAGAGCGGTCTGTGCCAAATGTGTCATAAAGTTAATCCAATACAGAACTCGTTGCATTTGCGAGAATTAATCCACCAATTGCCTTTACGGACTCAAACTGTTTTTTGAGGGGGAAATAAAGTCACTTGTTTCGTTACCAAGACGTAATAGCGGACACTAATGGGCACAGAGCATTTTAACTTCAGGACCTCGAAGCTGTAACCTCCACACCCTTTTTTAACTGTTCCGTTGGCACTAATTTAATGCTCTAGTTGGACTAGTAAAGCGTTTGTTGGCTTGAGATAGACCAAAAAGGGCTTCTTTTTCTGTATAGAGGCAATAGCTTGACTAATTTATCCGAGATGGTGGTGGTAGACGAGAAAGTCCAGGACATGCCTCGGACCTTCTCCCTATACATTGGACCATTTCACCTTACACTTCAGCCCTTGACGGACTCGATGTCATTAACAAGCGTACATACGCACACACACACACACACACACCTGTACCAGCCATCGCCAATGGCAACCGTGTCAGCCTGAGGCATCGAAGCCCTCCAACCACGAAGCAGGAACGGCGAATATGGTGACGGCGATTAGGTGACTAATTCGCGGCACAGCGAGGAGATTTATGACTGGAATTTGCATTTCTTGTGAGCATCCACCCATAAATCCTACGGCGTGGTAAGGATTTAAGGGTGGCCTTACAATCCCAATCTCATGCATCCCCTCTGCATATTAGGCATCGATGCCTTCCAAATCTTGCCCCTTCCAGCTGTCGCTCCATCTTGGCATTTGATGATTGAGCTGTTATTCTGCAATTATTTCATCCCATACTCCTCCTCCTCCTACCCATCCAATAATCGCTTAACCGGTTGCCAGACTGACTTTAGAGAATTAGCGTGAAGCGGTTGCAGACAGCACCTCATAGCCTCAGTGGAGAGGATTTTCGGTGAGCCACCGAAAGTACATCTGCACCGCTAACAAACAGGCGGCATTTCCCTGCTGATGAGAAAAATTTTACACGAATTTATTTGCGCTAGCCCAGCCCGTTTGCCCACGTGTGTGCGGATAGTCGGGGAGAAGCAATTCAGGACTGAGCTAAGATGGCAGACTGAGATAGACTGAACGAGCCGAAAGCACTCTATAATGGGTGCGAATAAACGAAAAAGGTTATATTTCCATTGTGAGTAAGGCAGTTTTGACGATTAGAACTGACCGATAACTAAGGTACCTATTAAATAATAAGTAGCATGCGTCCACCATTTTAAGTAGTATGTTCGTCTTCCTTGTTCGTCAGTGCGGACTGCAGGTATCGTTTTAAATTCTGCTTTAACTAAAATCACCTTTTATATTTAATAGAAATTCCTTAAGAATGTGCCTGTGGGCCAAATAATGGCGCCAAAATTAATAGACTTTCTGGCTGACCTTTTTAAAAGGGTCTCTTCAAAGTGGCTTATTTTAAGTACTTAAAAATGGTGCTCGTACAAGACTAACATGTGGTTTTAATATTAGCCTTTTGGGTGGGGTAGCCTATTTCAATGGGAGAGCTATAGCCTCACAATTAATTCAAGCACAACATGGAGACTCGCCTAAAAAAAGTTGTTCGGCGAAGCCGTCGTGAGCACCTCGACTTCAAGCTGAACCACCACACACATTAGTCACGCAGACAGCCAATCTTAGCGGCTGAAGTCGTTCTAATGGCAGTCATGAATAATTTGTTGGTGTTGCGATAGTGCGTGTTGATTGCCCTCTCTGTGACATCGCAGACATGGGAAGAACTCTTTGACCGTGAACTCTTATAATTGCTCTGTTATAAAGTCATGCCAGCACTAAGGGAACGCGTAAATCGCCATTTGGCCAGCTACTTGGCTAAGGACCTGATTATCACACCCTTAAGTTTGGATGTAGACTTCCGCAAATCCCAGAGCCTCGTTCACATCCCAAATTTGTGACCAATTGAATGCAACGGGACATAAGTCCATCCTTGTGTCCTTTTCAATCGGCATGAATGTAAAAGATGCGGCACAATTCTTCCAGGCTTTTATTTTCCTTTGATATCATGTATGTTAAAACAGGACAGCCTCAGGTAATTTTAGCATTATTGTCTTTCCTATTGCATAGCTACTTAATTATTAAAGGCAGTATTCTCTTTTTAGGAAAAATCTTACGTGATCAAAACTGATCTTCGTGTGGAGAGCGTAATGGAAGGCCTGCTGCTAACATACGTCCAGGATGAGGATACAAATCTCATTCTAGATGACATGGAATTTGCAATGGAGCCTCTTTCCAACACATCCACTTGGGACCCAGCTAAACGCATCCGATTTGCCGAGTTTCAACGTCCAAGGTCCCTTTTAGCCTTCTTTGTCGACATTTACCGAGTGTGTGTCGAGCTAACGACTTCTTGTCGGAATTCTAGTAAGTGTAGAGATTGGTGTTTAGAAATCTTTTTAGGTGAGTATTCTCAAGAGCCGGACAAATGTTTGGTCTTCTTCCACGGCTACAGTCATCTGCTGGCTACTTATACACAAATTGTCTGCAAGCATCTCACAGCAGTTGAACACTATGATGTAGACCATATATGCCCGAATTTATGCATCGCAAGGGCAAAGCCTCCATGGAACCAGTCTGAAAGCGACCTATTATTTTACCCCATAGATGTATGTGCACAGGTACCCAATGCACTCCCCGGGACGTGTCAACTTCTTGGAAAAGGAATTTATGACTATGAATTTAAGTGAGACTAGCAGCTTTTGTATGCTTATTTGGGATAAGTAAGGAAGATTGACAGAATGATTATTAGCACATTTGCTCCTGACGTCACACATAGGTGACATAGGGTCTTAAACCGACATTTATTCTATTGCATCAACTTTGTAGAAGTGTATTTTGCGAGCACCTGACTAATAAAATATTTTATTGTTTAGCACCAGCTTTTAAAAGTTTATTGACCTTTAGGTGGTCGTAGTGTTGGTTAGATGCTAAATTACAGTAAACACGTAGTAAAATTCATATGGTTTGATTTGAGGAATAGGCTTAGCTCTAAAGGCTTTTAAGCACTCCAGATCATCCACTTGTAGAACGTGTCGACTAAGGTGAAGAACCGAGAGTCTCTTCAATACATACCTCCGAATTCCCTCCCGACGCTTGCTTTAGAAATTGTCTCTGATGCCTACCTTACGTGTTGTGGAATGTTTGAACTCAACTGGGCAATGATTGGCTAATTCTTTGTGGGATAATTAACCATAAAAATGCTTACAAATTCCTCTCTGAAAATTCTTATCTGTACGATGGCATACTATCCACTTATTGACTGAATAGTATTAGCAAAGCGGAACGCACCTAAACGAGTTAAAAGGTGCCAAGCCCGACAACTGTGCTTGTGAATTTAATTACATCTGTCAAAGATTTGATCATATTCACTTTTGAAGAACAAAAAGGATGATGATTTTAGGTGCCAATGCATTACCGCAGCATATTCATGGAAATCCGAACCCGGTGGAATGGTGGCCGGCAAATTTCCACGCTGTGAACCCTTATTTCCTGAACTTGATGACGCCCCACCTGGAACTACGCACCCCATCACCTGCACTGAGGCGGAGAGAGAATACTTTTGTGATCCATTCGGCAGCTCAACGTGAGGACAGTTAGTTTTACCTAATGGCGATTATTTACTTAACCTTAGGGTGTGGAAAAAATAAAGTCAAACGATAGACCCGTCACATCTGGGAGTCGATTTTTAATCAGAACAATCAGGAATAAAGCTATACAGCTGCTTTTTTTCCTTAAATTTAGAAAGATCGAAAATTAAGTAAGGTTACGATGTGTGGGGTGGGCTGAAATTCGTTTACTGATTAAATTTTAGTAGGAGTTTATTTATGAGCGCGAAAGGTTGGCTGGTGCTTAGAAGAACAAACTCTTTCCGTGAAAATAAATTAATGCTACTGAATTTTTCTAACTCATAACAAGGTTTATAACGGCCATGGTGAGGCAAATAAAGAGCTTGTAGACACCACACATAAGATTATATCTTCTAGAAACGAATTCACTAATTCTTTACCTTATCCTAGCTGCCATTTTACGGCCTCCAGAGTGGCCTATGATGCTGGAAATGAGGTAGTAACAAACCTGTCCCCATGGCCTACCTGCGAATGTAAACACGGGCGCAGTGGAGTACGTTGTGAAAGGCGACTGGATGTGTGTGAGGACGCCCTACCCTTGAACACCACGGAGTTACAACAGCTGAGAAATAGGATTCCTGAAATGCCGCACGTGCTGACTGCTAATTGGCTGTGTGAAGGCTATCTACACGATGCTAGCTGTGTGCCTGACACGTCATCCAGAGGGGGTAAAGCAATTATACTCTTTGAAACCGAAACTGACACAGTTCATGCTTTGCGTTTTGTCATTGGTTAGAAATAGGATTTCTCGCTTCTGAGCTGACTCTCATTTTTTTGGTTTTTATGTCTGTTTTTGGACGTAAAATTATGTTGCAAAATCATATTTCTCCTAAAATTCCTAAGCAAACTCTACTTTATACTGTAAGCTAAATCACGTCCGTCCCACGAGCGTGCAATTTGAATAGGCCGCCTACGGATTTTCGTGTTTGGTGAATGGGCCGAAGATAATGTTGATGGTTTGCGTGGTCTCCTGCGCGAAGAACTAAAATTTCGGACACTGAGGAGCAATGCACTTAGCAGTGTTTTCGGTTAGCCCTTTAGTTAACAACCCCTCTTTCCTCAGGATTTCGAATTTAATATCATACAGCTGCTTAACTAGGCTAAAAAGTAGTATGAGAGTACGCGAATATTGTCGCATTAAGGGAGGATTTCGTGTCATAGTCCTAATGGCCTTCAACCTATCACCATATCTTTGAGAGCAGCATGCACCCAAAGTATTTTTAACATTTGCGATACTATATAGGCGAGTACGGTTACCGGTGCGAATGCCGTAGCGGCGCCAGGTCTGATAAACGATTTGGAACGCTTGATAACTGTAGGATGCATGCATCTACTGGAGAATTTTCTTCCAAAAAGCCCGCTCCCTGCCCTCCCGGATACGCCGGTGATAACTGCGAAATGACAATCAACCCTTGGTCAGGTAGGAATCAAATGTGCTAAATAAACCTTGTACCCAATTAAAATTTAATGTATTTTGGTCTGTCTTACAAGCTTGGGGTCAATGGAGCGAGTGCCGACCCCTCTGTGGTTCCCATCGCCGCCGCACGCGGAGACGGATGTGTCTTGGGGACTTCGGCTGCTATGGTAGCATCCATGACGCGGAGCCTTGCCCATCAGTTGAATGTGTTGGTTTGCCCGATCCTGGGGACGGTGTCCGGAGTATAAGGAGTGCGGCAAGCTTAAAGGAATACAAGGACAATGGGGGATTCCTTGTTCCTCCCACCATAGAGATTTTTATCACAACGCTTTTCTGTGTATTTATTTGCCAGGTGGCATTGGCCGCTCTGGGTGTGTGGATTTTATTGCGAAGGGAGGGAATATGCACGCGCAAGACTGGCATGCAAATGTGAGAATTTGTTAAAGTTATTCAAAGACTTTTCACAGCGGTGATTTCAATGACGGTAAGCTTAATTCGAAACGGCGTGAATACAAGCAAAATACAAGCGATACAAATGATAGCAATGTATCGCTCCAAACTATTGATATGTAAGTGCAATACAAAGAAATTAATGATAATAGCTTCGAATCTCCTAATGAGGTAGCAAACGCAGATGGATTCGGGGCGGGAAGTTAGAGAAAATGTGTTCAAATGTAATTTCAATAAAAAACAAAAGTAGGCCGACCATTTTAGCACAAATATTCCTGCGACTGAATTTTTTAGTTTTATGGAGTGTGTTTAGGCCTTATTGGTGTTGGTTTAAATTCATTCCATAAGTAAAATACTATAAGCTGCATCAATATAAATTTTAATCTTACGAGATTTTACAAGTTTCATCTTAAGTTGCTCATTTTTTACCCCGATAAATGAACAAATATGACACAAAACGATAGTGATGATGATGAAACAGCCTACAAAGATTCTATTGGCTCTTGAGAAAGGCAGCGCATTGATTGGACAAGAAACTACTAACTTGAAAAGGCACTTCGTATATTTGCAGGCAGGTCGTTTTTTAAAAGTGGATGGGATTATATGCTCATTTCTTATTACTTAGTATGTGTTGCAACCATGTCTTTAATGCATTGAGCTGAGTAACTTCCGTTCAGCAGTCGCTTTCTTATGGATGTTGATTGTGTACCAATTTAATGTAAACAGTTCGTCCCGCTGTTTTAGCGTTACCTTGTCAGGAGGTTAATCGCAGTTCTTGCAACGATTAACCCACTTCTAAGGCACATTACACTTATTTTGCACTAGATGTGCAATTACCGACGAGAGGCACTTTTTCCTCAGCAGGTTTATTAGGTTGTGATGAATCGGGATATGCAGTCAAATAGTTTTGGCGCCCCTAATATTCTTGGCAATGGTACCTTCCCGGTTGGAAGGCCACAACTGATTCCCCGCGCCAGCTTTATTCCCAATCCCAACACGAATCCTCCTAGAATCCCCGGTACGTGCTTATTCTTCCTATCTTTTAAATTACCGCCTCCACGAGAACGGTTCTTTTGCGCCAGTCCATTTGCTAAAAGTTGTTTTTTTAATCAAAAAGGCTACAACCCCCACTTTCTGCACGACTATCACCAGATATCCCGAGCGTCCGAGTGCCGCACCTTATCACCATAGACAGTAAATAGCCTCTTGTGGAATTTTGCCATTTCGTTTTGCAGTGAGATCGCCTATTGTATTTTTGTCAGTAATACGAAGAGAAGCTGTACTTTCAACTAGGCTTTATGCAGCTCAGTCGGGCAATGCCCCCTTCACCCACCCTCCTTATTTCCCCTCGCACGCAACCGGCCAGTTGGTTATTTTCCTCGCCTTTGAGAAGGGGAAAAGGAAGAAAAAAGAAAGTCACTGAGACGCAAGTCGGTCAGATTCTTCCCGCCCCTCCTTCCCCCCTCGAGGCGGGTGCGACAAGAGCGTGCTTTTATCGATCGATCGCGTTCCAGCGTGCGTGCGTATGTGCACCCTCCTTGTAGTGATAGGCGCGACCACACGCGCGCCTTACTTTCATTTTCTCATTGGCCCTTGTCTCTGATTGGCTAGCGCGTCAGTTCAGTATGATGTGTGCGTAGGCTGGTGCTCGCGTGCGCCCCACTTGTGCTTTGTGGCGGAGCTGCGCTTAGTCATTATTGGCTAATGAGGTCACGTTAAATCTTACCTCCGGTGATACCGTAGCCAATACTGTGTGGCTGGACATTATCGATTTCTCGTTGAATATTGATTCCTAATCTGTCAGGAGGCATTGGTACCGTTTAAAGCGCTTTTTTGGGAAAACAATCAATTTTTTTGAGCGGCAGAAAGAAATGTGGTTCGGAACTTGTTATAGAAGTAATTTTTTGGCTTAGAACGTGTGCGTCATTTTCAGTGTACTTATTCAGCTGACAGCAGATCATGAATAGCTGAAGCCTGCTCGGACATAATTGCTTGCGCTCTAGCTGTTTCTCTTAAAAGCTGGAATGCGACCTCATGTATGGCCTTTGACACTGGACAAAACATGGCAGTTGTGTGCGTCCCCCATTCCTCCATTATGGCACAATCGATATTTTCGGTTTAAAGGTTTGTTTTACTCACTTTTTTAAGTAGCTATGGTGTTGTAGATTGTGTTTTATTTGCCATCTCTGTTCGTCACCAACCGTTTTAAAATTTGCTTTTTGCGCAAAATTGTGCTTTTTCGCGAGCTTGGTGTCAGAGCAGCACTTGAGAAGTCTCTTGTTGGTCGTTTTATTGTCTATATGGCGATAGTTGGGCCTTGTGGAACGAAATTTTGCTCGCTTTGTGAAACTTTTTGGTGCTTCCACCTACCTTATGTGTGGAAGAAGGAATCCGCTTCTATGCAATACTCACCAAATTTCACGCCTCTCGTGAGTTTTCTGCAATCAAGGCTTTTTGGCCCTGTTTAAAACTCATGTGTGCAAGTGAATTAATCTGCTTCGCTTTTCCAACTTGAGCTTTTTAATGTCAACCACTGCTTACCAGATGTGTTTTACTCAAGTTACCAACTTTCTCAGTAGTTTTTTAAAAGACCTTTGACCTCTATCGCGCTGGTTGTGACATCCGGTTTGGTGCGACCCGATGTTAGATACATGTGGTGCTCCAAACATGGATTAAAGCATGATTTACCTGAATCTTTACGATAATTCTGTTTTTGTATCCAGCTGGGGTCATTCCTTACAATAATTTTGTGCTGACAACAGTCCCACGTGCTCCTTTGACTCCGAGAATTCGAAGCTCCCAGTCCAGGTCTCGCGAGGCCCGATTTAAACCTCGACAGATAATTTCTGCCAAAGAATTCGCCTTCTTTGCGATGTGTACGTTTCTGCTGAAAAAATTGCTAGTTTAACTTTTCTGTAATTAGCTATCGCTCCATCCCTCTTCTAGCTCTCGTAAAAAGCCCCATTGCTTGCTCGGCCTTGCAATTTCTTCAACTCCGGAGGGTCGATGCAGAAACTGCCATCTTGAAGGCAGTCAACGAGGAGTTATGCTCCCAAGATCTCTTGGGCATCTATTCCGAATCCCCCTTTTATCGGCCAGTATTACTACTTCGTGATGTTCAATTTGCGACTCCGGCGAGCACGATGGGTCAGCTCCCCGATCCAGACAACATGCTTCGACAGTTGAAAGATCTAGCCGAGCAAAAGGTGGCCTCGGTTTCATTGATGGGGATGATGGCGGGTACCAAACCGACAGCCGCTAGTCTGGGCTTCTGCACTGACTACTTGATGCACACCTTTAACGTGGAATTGGACTTGAACCTTATTGCATTTCTCAATGAACAAGCGAAGCTGGGAAGCGCTGCGTGAGTTATAGAGTGGATTTTATTGTAGTTTTAATCCTGAGAGGATGCGAAAGGGTTGAAAGTAATCCTTGTTTAAAAAAGTGGTCAGGTTCCAGATGTGGAAGTTGTTTTCTCCTTTTGGTGGTGTCTGAGCTGAACAGGGCACACTTGCTATTTACCGCTGCCTATGGCGCAGTTCTTTAAGTGTACACATTGGGCAGTCATTTTTATCCTCTTTTTCAGCAAGTTGAAATCTTCTTGGCTTTATTAAACGTTGATTGAACGTCGAGTTTTGTGGTGGACGTCTTTTACAGCTTCTGTTGTAATTTGGATTTTCAGACCTAGAAGATAGCCGCCATTTCTGAAACTTTTTGGGATGGGATACGCCTTTCTCCGTTAAACTTTAGCATGTGAATTTCATTTTTGACATTAGTGCGCTGAAAATCTGTCGTTTTTTTCGCCGCAATTTCTCGCTCTAACCTCCAAGGCCACGGATTACTCCCTGTGTCTATCTGCCGTACTGCGTTAAGCCTTTGTACATTTGAGTCTAGTACGGTTGAAGTTTTTCAGATTAACGAACCGAGTTTAATTCGGTTGTGCAGCCGTAGGAGCTTGTTGCACAGCTTTTCGCCCTCAACTTAGAGCTGATGAAGCGGTAAAACACAGCGCTCTGATCGTTTGATCATTTTCCACCAAGCGGCAGTTAATCTGTCAGAGGCTGCTTACTCGCCTTTCGTTTCCAGCGTGTGATGAGACATCAGACCTGTAGATGCATCATTTAGAAGAGGAGGTTATAGAAGCCACCGAGCAAATGGTTCGTTATCGAAGTCGATCATCTTGTTTTTTAATCCCTTCGTATACGCTACAAAACGTTCTAACTCTGGGCTGTGTTGATGGGTGGCTCTTTTATCACTACCCCACATTTTGAAGGTCCAACTTTGCCTCGAAAGTACGTTAGCTTCTTTGATTCGAGCATTTAAGGCTTACGTAGATGGATACGAAGATGAGTAGTTGACCGGTTGGATGGGATGGCTGAATGAATGACTGGGTAGATGAATTAATTGTTAATTGTACAAATGAGTGCATGGCTGACTGGATGCGTCACCGGCCATTTACCTGGGCGAATTTTTGTTCTCACAGGTGATCAAGTTGTTGGGTAGACGTCTAAATGCTTGGGTGGTTTGTTAATGGAATGTCTGGAGAGGTGATTGGACAAACGGATGGACGGGGATGCCGCTTGTGCAGCCAACTTGTTGATTGGATAAGTGATTGGCTAAATGTTTTGTTGATTAACTTAAGAGCGGATGGATATCCTCGTCCCTCCGCCATCTGGTGGCGTCATGATGATCGGCTGGACTAATTGGATGGATGCACTGATGCATTGGAGATCGAGTTATTAAATGTTCGATTGGTTGTATGGATAGATGGATGATTGGTTGACCGACCAGTTGGTGAAATGGCTAAACTTTTTTTTGTTGCCTCCCTTCTTCCCAACTTTGACTACTTACTAAAAGTGGCGTTTAGTAGACGATTAGTTGGACTGACTGAAGGGGTGGTGGATTGGATTACCGGTCTGAGAGCCAGTAGGTGGATGAATGAACTATTAGGCGGATCGTCAGCCGAAAACACGGCAGTTTGGATGAACGTACGGTTGGTTGAATATATCAATGTAAGATTAAACGAATGAAAAATGCTTTTCTTCCCATCTCATCCGAATTTCATCGTCCACCTCCCTCCTCCAAACCCCACACAGTGGCGACAGGTACCGCGTCATTCTGCGTTTTGGCTGGGCGACCCAAGGTCTCTGTGTTCCAGCCAACTCACAAGGAACACCCAACATTCGTCTGCTGGCTGCCGAGTCCCTACCCCGTTGCTTGCAACTTCGCGTTGCTCGACGCCAAGTTCCCCTCCCAGAACCTATTTTCCACGCTGGGCAGGCAGTCAAACTTGGTCATCGTTTGCGTTACTCCGTCGATATTACAGACAAGGTGAATATGTCACTATTGCACGGCTTTTTTAGTTTGAAGTGCCTTCAGGTGGTAGCTTATGTGTCTTCCGTCTTTTGTCCAAATGGCGGAGGCTCGAGTTGAATTTTTGCTGTTACGTTGGCTTCATACCATGTCATCTCGCAGTACCTAGCCAAGTCGAATTTAGCGGCACCGTATTCAGTCAGTGAATTCACTTTTTGGATGTCCTTGAATTGTCAAAATGCACCCATTGGTTGGGGCATTTGGTAAAGTCAGTGATTCGTCCTCTTCGTATCCATTGGATGTGTTTGTTTATCCAATTCTCACCCAGATCCCGGTGCGTGCTGCCAATCTCATTCGTTCTCGCAACATCGAAATTGAGATGACATGGCTTCACACTCCCCTAGAAGATCACCCACACTGTCTCCTGGAGAGCGTTGGCACTGGTGCCCTCTCTCCCGCCATGAATCATGTGATCAACATGCCGCTGGTACAAGTCACTCTGGACAGGATTGAGACCCTGCCAAAAATCGTTCGCAACTTCTCCCTAGCTGTGGCCGGGCGACCTACGGATGAACTGACTGCTCAGCCTCAGCAGCCGCCATCAGCGAATGGGTTTTCGTTGCCTCCGTTTACCCCTGAAAGGCTTATTGGTGTTTATGACTTTTGTGCCTCTTCGGAGCGGGTCATTTCTGTGGAAAAAACATTGGTGAGTGGCCTACTTATGGCCTTATCAGTAGCAACCATGGGTTTAGGTTATTGATAACAAGGCACCACTGTCAAGTTAAAATAACATTCTTCTAAGTGTTATTTCCTCACTCTTCCGTGTTTTCACCCACAAACACGTAACAAGGCTCGTATGTTGACTACTCGGGTTGGGGAAACATCCAATCCTGCAGTTCTGGTTGTGAACCGCATTGAGGGGGTTCACTTCATTTACCCGAAAGTGGAAGTACTTCTGATGCGACGAAATTTAACCTGCCTTCACGGAGCTAAAATGGGGTGCACGATCCCTCTTGGTCATTTCTTCCTCATAGACGGTTGCCAAAAGTAGTCCCCTCTTCCACAAACCCCCTGCTGCGGGTCTCTTGGTTCAGTTGCTCATGACTGAGACCGAATTTAATCTTGAAGTGTTGACCACCCTCTTGCTTCTCTTCTTAGGATATGTTAAAGAAGAAAATGGCCTCTCAAGATGATCTCCTTTGTGATGATTGGATCCCAGTGACTCTTCTCTGCCCTCTTACTTTGACCCGAATTGAGGTTAGTTGACGTCGTCGAAGAGGAGAGAGGGAGAGCAGCATCTACCTATCAGACCTATTAGTGGCACCTTTTTCCCACTCCTTTTGTAGATTCCAATTCGGTCCGTAAACTGCGATCATCTTCAGTGCTTTGATCTGTCCTCCTATTTAACTATTAATAAACGACGACCGAGGTGGAATTGTCCAGTTTGTAGTCTACCATCGCCATTCCGAGATTTGCGGCGTGATGAGTGAGTGGTGGTCTTCACGAGGCCTGTCAATTTCGAGCATTTCTTGTGCTTCATCTAGTTCTATGGGTTCCTTTAATCCCTAACATTTCCTTCATTACCTAGCTTTTTCCTCCATCTCCTGAAGAACAAGACTCTCGCGGACGCTGAACATGTGAAGGTCGACGCTGAGGGTAATTGTCGGAAAGTCCTCACCGATTCCACCGCTTCAGCCACTAGCGGTAATGGCGACTCAAATACTAACGAGCCTCAACGCAACGGTGATGGCTATGCTGATGGGGGAAGCTGTGAAGCTCCATCCTCAATGAGTCCCTTCAAGACAGATCCTTGTGCACGGCAGCGGGGTCCACATCTCCAGTCTGCACCGTCGTCGACTTCACCATCACGACGACGTCCACCTTCGCCTTGCATTCTTATCATTGACGACTCTGATTCCGATGATAAGGAGGAAGAGGAGAAGGGTGAGAAGGCGAAGACAAAAGATGGCAATACTACTGCCGCATCTAATTCACTCACCACTCAACAAGCACAATCCATGTCACCAACACTACCCACTATTCCAGCTTTTGCTCCTGCTGCTCCATCCAATACTCCTTCTTTGGTACTACCAATGCCGATTTCTTCGCAGGCTTTTCCTGGGTAAGACCATTACTTCAAACGAGTGGATGGTTAGTTAGTGGACCTGGTGAGCCGACTCCTTGACATGCTTTAGTTGAGGGATGGATTGTTGGTTAAGTGGCTGATAGACAGGCTGAACCAGCTATCTAACTGTTTATAGCACTAACGACATTTGTAATTTTGCGATTTTTTTTCGCCCACAGGGATCTAGTTGTGGATTTGACGGAAATTTCAGACGACAGTGATGATGAACCACCACCTCCAAAATCATCCAGAGTAGCAGCTCCACCTCCCTCCTCTCCTCCTCCTTCTCTTCCTCCACTTTCGTCTGCATCTCCGCCCCCTATTTCAGCTCCACCTTCTGGGGCTTCTATCCCACCGCCTCCTCCTCCCCCTAGTGTTGTTGCTGCTGCTCCCTCTCCCTCACTTCCAACGTCAACAGTGGCAGCAGCCACGGTGACGTCACGTCCTCCAATTCTAGTCATTCCGACAGAAACCCCAACTTCTAGTGTCACCACTATCAGTGCTCCAGTCAATGTTACTGCCACTACTGCAGCGGCGATTAGTCATCCACCTGCCTCTGTATCCAGTGAACTTCAAACTCGTCTGTTTGCCCCTTTAACTGCTGTCTCCGGGAGTCGAATCCTCTTTCTCTCAAATCCACAAGCCATATCCTCGTCAAATGTTCCACCTAGTTCAAATGGTAGGTAATTGTCGGTGTTTCTTCTCTCCCCACCACTACTTCCATCCCGATCCACTCTGAGTTACCCTATCACTTCATTGCCCATCCCTCCTTTCAAGCATCCAACACCCATCCATCTCGTGTCTCTCGATTCCACTTCCTTCAACCATCTTTCCACTCCTTCTGCCTTGGCCCATTTACCCAATCATATCAGATTCACCCATCTTCAGTCTAATTGTTCTTTGGTCCGCTTATCCGTTTATTCACTCATCTACCCTTCCCTGTATCACTGACTCGTCCATGCGGACTTCCTTTACCACGATTTCCGCTTAGGGAACTCAACTTGAAGGCAATTTATTCCTGAGGAAGTTACATTTGCTAGTCTCGATTTCTTGCCCTCCTTTTTAGCCACAGTTGTTGCTCGGACCGTCGTAACCACGGCAACGACAATGGCGATACCTTCTGCTGCTGTGACGGTCACCTCCGTCACGCCCAGTGGCAATGCAAAGCGATCGTTAATTACCTCCACCACTACTGCTCTAAGTGGTGGCACCCAAGAACCTGGTGTAACTGCTCGTTCTGGGAGGTTTAAAATCACCGCCAAGAGGCGATGCGTTCTCTCCTCGTCGGCGTCCAACTCTGCCGACAGTTCCGCATTGCCTGCAAGTTCAGTAGTAGTAGGTCTTTAAGAGTTTTCATTGCTTTGCAAGTTATTTGTTTTGACTGGCGACTTCGATCTCATCATCCTTATTAATTATTTCTTTCCTCCTTCAGATCATTTCACCACCTCTGGTTAGTGCCACGTCGAATCCTCCAACTGCAGCCGTCACTACTGTTGCTGAAAGACATTCCACACCGCCTTCGACGCCTCTAACAACTACTGTCCTTCCTCCCTCAGTTCCCGCACACCGTCTCCGCTCATCCCGTCAAGCCGTTCAACTTCCGCCTACACCCTCCAAATCTGTTACAGGACGTGGACGTGGCCGTGGACGTCGTCGTGTCTTTATAGACGATGGTGGTAGCGATCCCTCAACACCATCAGTCGGGTTGGGAGGCATAGGAGGAACATTTGAACCATCTCTGTCCTCTACCTCCACAGGGGCAATCTCAGAGGAGGCTGCAGAGGATGAGGCGAATGATGATGAGGACGAGGAGGAGGGTGAGGAAGAAGAAGATGATGATGACGACGATGACTGGACGCCGGGGGCTTCCTCCTCCAATACCACTCCAAATTCAACGCGTCGACGATCTGCTGCCACAGCGTCAACGCCTAGACGCAGACCCTTGAATTCAAGTGTTGCAGAGAGCTCCCGAAGTAGAAGGGGATGAGAGTTGGGAGTTAAAATTCCTATGGTACTGTTGGTAATACCGTGTCCAATGCTACGTTTTTGCGGGTGGTTTTTGTAGAATGCCATGCGAGAACAAGGATATTTATGCCCCGTCTTATGACCCCCCACCTTGTCTTATTTGTTTTAAATTGGGTGGAAGGCGTCTTTCGCAACGCGACACGCCCACTGGTCCCCCATTTTGAATAGGATCTCTCTGTCTCTCGCTAGCGGCAATCATCTTGTTCCGCAATTGTCTGTATTGAATGTAGCTGTGCGGTTTTCAAACACCCTCCATCCTCCTTTCCATTCCTCCAATTGATTAATCACGGTTGTTTCTGAGGTAATTGTTCGTCCTTTGGCGAAGGGGGGGGGGAGGAGTTGAATCTGTTCTGTCTTGAGTATTGTCTTCAGGGTGTTTCCAACTGTTGGTGCTGGTTACACGCACGCACGTGCTTCTGGATTGGCAAGAACATCGGTGAGCATTATTGGACGCGTGGAAAGCAACCGCAATCGAGTCAAGTCCAACATCTTGTGGGAGTTTTGCAGTTGGCGCCCAGGTCTGGTAGGCTGTGGACTCGGTTGGAAGACCATGCTGTTGAAGAGGAGATGTAGACCTAGGAGGCTGAAGAACTCCATTTTGGAGTTTGTAAAGGATGCAGTCGACTCCACTGGCAAACTTGATTGAAGATGGATTTGATGAATATTTTAATCAAAAGAAGAAAGCTGTTCATCAGTAGTAGGATATGTTGTAGGCTTGGTCGGAGTTTCTCGAGCAGATCTACCCCACACCGAACGATGCACCTCAGGAAGCGTGGTTTGTGGGTCCTCTGGTTGGGGAACTCTAGTCCGTCAGAATTCCCCAGAACTCACTTTCACTCCAACACGAGCGGACTCTGCTTTGATTCCTCTTGCCTAGTAATGATTTAGCAGCCTGACAAGGAAGTTAGAGGTGTGTCCATGAATCGTGTTTGCCTGTTTGTGGAATTATGAGTTTTCCTTTGAATTGTAGTTATCTATATTAACGAAGAAGATTTTTTAGGGCTAGAGGGGGTGACTGGAAGGTAATACCGCCACGAAAGGCAGGGAGGGAAGGAGGAGGACAAAACATAGAGATTGAGGAGAGCGCGTGGATAAGAGAACTGGCAGATTACCAGTATCACGTTCATCCTGGGATAGGCTTCAATTCCTACTCTCCGGTATGTCTCCTGCTTGCTGTAGTGAGTGGTCGTCTCGACACTTCTCTTCTTGGCATTTGATGGATGGACAGATGCGAAATTATGTCTATTCCGTGGACAAGTTGGGAGAGGGACGTGCGAAAGGGGAAGAATTGGAACCCCTTCGTGTAGGCATTGGCAATATTGAAGGAAGAAGGGTATGGCCTTCAACACCCCATTCCTGGATCCTTATTCCTTCTGTATTCCGCGCAATGGACACGAAGCGGAGTGTAGTCATCTGGTGATGAAGTGGCGGGTCACGGCTTCGAAACTTGCGATGGAGGATAGATGGTGAAAGATTTTAACATAACCCCTGATATACTTTCTCTGCCAACTTCGCAACGGACGGTGGACGTCTCTTTTAGTACCTCAAGGTGAGTGGGTGTGTTTATCAGGCGGAGAGAGAAATGCTCGCTTGTCCGGGACGAGTTGTCTGTTGGTCAGTATCGCACGTGACACGCATTCACTTTACCTCCGGTTGTACATGACCTTTCCTTACTCTTCGATGGAGGCGCTAACCAATGCCTTCCTTCCGCTTACAGAACATGGGTAACACATTGTGCCTCACCATTACCAACGGGGGGGGGGAGAAATGGTACATTATGATATGCCACTAAAATCACATTTGTATACTCAGCCCAGATGTCAACACTGACGCTATAGCCTCGTCCGCTATCAGGCAGAAATTTACAGAATAAGCCTCTGTGGGTTTAGAAATGGATAGAATCAAGTCGAATAAACCAAGTCAAAAACATATCATATCGATGTTGCGTGGAGGCGATGAAAGGGTGCAGTGAACCTCAACGAAACAGAGGTGGAGAGACAGAATGAAACCAGAGCAGCAGTGAAAGATACCCGATAAGATGAATGGATGGATTGAGTGATGGATTAATGTGTATATATATACAGGATGGATGGATGGATGGATACAGGATGGATGGATGGATACAGGATGGATGGAGGGATGGATGGATGGATACAGGATGGATGGATGGATGGATGGATGGATGGATGGATGGATGGATGGATGGATGGATGGATGGATGGATGGATGGATGGATGGATGGATGGATGGATGGATGGATGGATGGATGGATGGATGGATACAGGATAGATGGATGGATGGATGGATGGATACAGGATGGATGGATGGATGGATGGATGGATGGATGGATACAGGATGGATGGATGGATGGATACAGGACGGATGGATGGATGGATGGATAGATGGAGGTATGGATGGATACAGGATGGATGGATGGATACAGGATGGATCGATTAATTCAGGATGGATGGATGAATGGATGGATGGATGGACACAGGATGCATAGATGAATGGATGGATGGATGGATGGATGGATGGATGGATGGATACAGGATGGATGGATGGATGCATGGATGCATGGATGGATGGATACAGGATGGATGGATACAGGATGGATGGATGGATGGATACAGGATGAATGGATGGATACAGGATAAATGGATGGATACAGGATGGATAGATGGATGGATACAGGATGAATGGATGGATACAGGATGGATGGATGGATGGATACAGGATGGATGGATACAGGATGAATGGATGGATACAGGATGGAGGGATGGATACAGGATGGATGGATGGATACAGGAGGAATGGATTGATACATGATGGAGGTATTGATACAGGACGGATGGATGAATACAGGATGGATGGATACAGGATAGAGGGATTGATATAGGATGGATGGATATATATAGGATGGATGAATTGATGGATAGAGTATGGATACAGGATGGATGTATGGATGCAGGATGGATGGATGGATACAGGATGGATGGATGGATACAGGAGGGATGGATGGATATAGCATGGATGAATTGATGTATAAAGTATGGATACAGGATGGATGGATGGATGCAGGATGGATGGATGGATACAGGAGGGATGGATGGATATAGCATGTATGAATTGATGGATAGAGTATGGATACAGGATGGATGGTTGGATACAGGATGGATGGATGGATACAAAATGGATGGATGGATACATGAAGGAGGTATTGATACAGGATGGATGGATGAATACAGGATGGATGGATACAGGATAGAGGGATTGATACAGGATGGATGGATATATATAGGATAGATGAATTGATGGATAGAGTATGGATACAGGATGGATGGATGGATGCAGGATGGATGGATGGATACAGGATGGATGGATGGATACATGATGGAGGTATTGATACAGGATGGATGGATACAGGATAGAGGGATTGATACAGGATGGATGGATATAAAGAGGATGGATGAATTGATGGATAGAGTATGGATACAGGATGGATGGATGGATGGATGGATACAAAATGGATGGATGAATACAGGATGGATGGATACAGGATAGAGGGATTGATACAGGATGGATGGATGGATATAGGATGGATGAATTGATGGATAGAGTATGGATACAGGATGGATGGATGGATGCAGGATGGATGGATGGATACAGGATGGATGGATTGATCCAGGATGGATGGATTGATACAGTATGGATGGATGGATACAGGATGGATGAATGGATGGATACAGGATGGAGGGATGGATACAGGATGGATGGATGGATACAGGAGGAATGGATTGATACATGATGGAGGTATTGATACAGGACGGATGGATGAATACAGGATGGATGGATGGATACAGGAGGGATGGATGGATATAGCATGGATGAATTGATAAATAAAGTATGGATACAGGATGGATGGATGGATGCAGGATGGATGGTTGGATACAGGATGGATGGATGGATACAAAATGGATGGATGGATACATGAAGGAGGTATTGATACAGGATGGATGGATGAATACAGGATGGATGGATACAGGATAGAGGGATTGATAGAGGATGGATGGATATATATAGGATAGATGAATTGATGGATAGAGTATGGATACAGGATGGATGGATGGATGCAGGATGGATGGATGGATACAGGATGGATGGATGGATACATGATGGAGGTATTGATACAGGATGGATGGATGAATACAGGATGGATGGATACAGGATAGAGGGATTGATACAGGATGGATGGATATAAAGAGGATGGATGAATTGATGGATAGAGTATGGATACAGGATGGATGGATGGATGGATGGATGCAGGATGAATGGATGGATACAGGATGGATGGATGGATACAAAATGGATGGATGAATACAGGATGGATGGATACAGGATAGAGGGATTGATACAGGATGGATGGATGGATATAGGATGGATGAATTGATGGATAGAGTATGGATACAGGATGGATGGATGGATGTAGGATGGATGGATGGATACAGGATGGATGGATTGATACAGTATGGATGGATGGATACAGGATGGATGAATGGATGGATACAGAATGGAGGGATGGATACAGGATGGATGGATGGATACAGGAGGAATGGATTGATACATGAAGGAGGTATAGATACAGGATGGATGGATGAATACAGGATGGATGGATACAGGATAGAGGGATTGATACAGGATGGATGGATATATATAGGATAGATGAATTGATGGATAGAGTATGGATACAGGATGGATGGATGGATACAGGATGGATGGATGGATACATGATGGAGGTATTGATACAGGATGGATGGATGGATGCATGGATGCATGGATGGATGGATACAGGATGGATGGATATATATAGGATAGATGAATTGATGGATAGAGTATGGATACAGGATGGATGGATGGATACAGGATGGATGGATGGATACATGATGGAGGTATTGATACAGGATGGATGGATGGATGCATGGATGCATGGATGGATGGATACAGGATGGATGGATACAGGATGGATGGATGGATGGATACAGGATGAATGGATGGATACAGGATAAATGGATGGATACAGGATGGATAGATGGATGGATACAGGATGAATGGATGGATACAGGATGGATGGATGGATGGATACAGGATGGATGGATACAGGATGAATGGATGGATACAGGATGGAGGGATGGATACAGGACGGATGGATGAATACAGGATGGATGGATACAGGATAGAGGGATTGATATAGGATGGATGGATATATATAGGATGGATGAATTGATGGATAGAGTATGGATACAGGATGGATGTATGGATGCAGGATGGATGGATGGATACAAGATGGATGGATGGATACAGGAGGGATGGATGGATATAGCATGGATGAATTGATGTATAAAGTATGGATACAGGATGGATGGATGGATGCAGGATGGATGGATGGATACAGGAGGGATGGATGGATACAAAATGGATGGATGGATACATGAAGGAGGTATTGATACAGGATGGATGGATGAATACAGGATGGATGGATACAGGATAGAGGGATTGATACAGGATGGATGGATATATATAGGATAGATGAATTGATGGATAGAGTATGGATACAGGATGGATGGATGGATGCAGGATGGATGGATGGATACAGGATGGATGGATGGATACATGATGGAGGTATTGATACAGGATGGATGGATGAATACAGGATGGATGGATACAGGATAGAGGGATTGATACAGGATGGATGGATATAAAGAGGATGGATGAATTGATGGATAGAGTATGGATACAGGATGGATGGATGGATGCAGGATGGATGGATGGATACAGGATGGATGGATGGATACAAAATGGATGGATGAATACAGGATGGATGGATACAGGATAGAGGGATTGATACAGGATGGATGGATGGATATAGGATGGATGAATTGATGGATAGAGTATGGATACAGGATGGATGGATGGATGCAGGATGGATGGATGGATACAGGATGGATGGATTGATCCAGGATGGATGGATTGATACAGTATGGATGGATGGATACAGGATGGATGAATGGATGGATACAGGATGGAGGGATGGATACAGGATGGATGGATGGATACAGGAGGAATGGATTGATACATGATAGAGGTATTGATACAGGACGGATGGATGAATACAGGATGGATGGATAGATACAGGAGGGATGGATGGATATAGCATGGATGAATTGATGGATAAAGTATGGATACAGGATGGATGGATGGATGCAGGATGGATGGTTGGATACAGGATGGATGGATGGATACAAAATGGATGGATGGATACATGAAGGAGGTATTGATACAGGATGGATGGATGAATACAGGATGGATGGATACAGGATAGAGGGATTGATACAGAGATGGATGGATATATATAGGATAGATGAATTGATGGATAGAAGTATGGATACAGGATGGATGGATGGATACAGGATGGATGGATGGATACAGGATGGATGGATGGATACATGATGGAGGTATTGATACAGGATGGATGGATGAATACAGGATGGATGGATACAGGATAGAGGGATTGATACAGGATGGATGGATATAAAGAGGATGGATGAATTGATGGATAGAGTATGGATACAGGATGGATGGATGGATGCAGGATGGATGGATGGATACAGGATGGATGGATGGATACATGATGGAGGTATTGATACAGGATGGATGGATGGATGCATGGATGCATGGATGGATGGATACAGGATGGATGGATACAGGATGGATGGATGGATGGATACAGGATGAATGGATGGATACAGGATAAATGGATGGATACAGGATGGATAGATGGATGGATACAGGATGAATGGATGGATACAGGATGGATGGATGGATGGATACAGAATGGAGGGATGGATACAGGATGGATGGATGGATACAGGAGGAATGGATTGATACATGAAGGAGGTATTGATACAGGATGGATGGATGAATACAGGATGGATGGATACAGGATAGAGGGATTGATACAGGATGGATGGATGGATATAGGATGGATGAATTGATGGATAGAGTATGGATACAGGATGGATGGATGGATGTAGGATGGATGGATGGATACAGAGATGGATGGATTGATACAGTATGGATGGATGGATACAGGATGGATGAATGGATGGATACAGAATGGAGGGATGGATACAGGATGGATGGATGGATACAGGAGGAATGGATTGATACATGAAGGAGGTATTGATACAGGATGGATGGATGAATACAGGATAGATGGATACAGGATAGAGGGATTGATACAGGATGGATGGATATATATAGGATGGAAGAATTGATGGATAGAGTATGGATACAGGATGGATGGATGGATGCAGGATGGATGGATGGATACAGGATGGATGGATGGATACATGATGGAGGTATTGATACAGGATGGATGGATGAATACAGGATGGATGGATACAGGATAGAGGGATTGATACAGGATGGATGGATATAAAGAGGATGAATGAATTGATGGATAGAGTATGGATACAGGATGGATGGATGGATGGATGCAGGATGAATGGATGGATACAGGATGGATGGATGGATACAAAATGGATGGATGGATACATGATGGAGGTATTGATACAGGATGGATGGATGAATACAGGATAGATGGATACAGGATAGAGGGATTGATACAGGATGGATGGATGGATGCAGGAGGGATGGATGGATACAGGATGGATGGATTGATCCAGGATGGATGGATTGATACAGGATGTATGGATGGATACAGGATGAATGGATGGATACAGTATGGATACAGAATGGATGGATGGATACAGGATGGATGGATGGATACAGGATGGAGGTATTGATACAGGATGGATGGATGAATACAGGATGGATGGATACAGGATAGAGGGATTGATACAGGATGGATGGATATATATAGGATGGATGAATTGATGGATAGAGTATGGATACAGGATGGATGGATGGATGCAGGATGGATGGATGGATACAGGATGGATGGATGGATACATGAGGGATGGATGGATATAGGATGGATGAATTGATGGATAAAGTATGGATACAGGATGGATGGATGTATGCAGGATGGATGGATATATATAGGATGGATGAATTGATGGACGGATAGTATGGATACAGGATGGATGGATGGATGCAGGATGGATGGATGGATACAGGATGGATGGATGGATACATGATGGAGGTATTGATACAGGATGGATGGATGAATACAGGATGGATGGATACAGGATAGAGGATTGATACAGGATGGATGGATATATATAGGATGGATGAATTGATGGATAGAGTATGGATACAGGATGGATGGATGGATGCAGGATGGATGGATGGATACAGGATAGATGGATGGATACAGGCAGGATACAGGATGGAATATAGGATGGATGAATTGATGGATAAAGTATGGATACAGGATGGATGGATGTATGCAGGATGGATGGATATATATAGGATGGATGAATTGATGGATAGAGTATGGATACAGGATGGATGGATGGATGCAGGATGGATGGATGGATACAGGATGGATGGATGGATACATGATGGAGGTATTGATACAGGATGGATGGATGAATACAGGATGGATGGATACAGGATGGAGGGATTGATACAGGATGAATGGATATATATAGGATTGATGAATTGATGGATCGATTATGGATACAGGATGGATGGATGGATGCAGGATGGATGGATGGATACAGGATGGATGGATGGATACATGATAGAGGTGTTGATACAGGATGGATGGATGAATACAGGATGGATGGATACAGGATAGAGGGATTGATAGAGGATGGATGGATATATATAGGATGGATGAATTGATGGATAGAGTATGGATACAGGATGGATGGATGGATGCAGGATGGATGGATGGATACAGGATGGATGGATGGATACATGATAGAGGTGTTGATACAGGATGGATGGATGAATACAGGATGGATGGATACAGGATAGAGGGATTGATACAGGATGGATGGATATATACAGGATGGATGAATTGATGGATAAAGTATGGATACAGGATGAATGGATGGATACAGGATGGATGGATGGATACATGATGGAGGTATTGATACAGGATGGATGGATACAGGATAGAGGGATTGATACAGGATGGATGGATATATAGGATGGATGGATGAATTGATGGATAAAGTATGGATACAGGATGGATGGATGGATGCAGGATGGATGGATATATATAGGATGGATGAATTGATGGATAGAGTATGGATACAGGATGGATGGATGGATGTAGGACGGATGGATGGATACAGGATGGATGGATGGATACATGATGGAGGTATTGATACAGGATGGATGGATGAATACAGGATGGATGGATACAGGATAGAGGGATTGATACAGGATGGATGGATATATATAGGATGGATGAATTGATGGATAAAGTATGGATACAGGATGGATGGATGGATACAGGATGGATGGATGGATGCAGGATGGATGGATGGATACAGGATGGATGGATGGATACATGATAGAGCTGTTGATACAGGATGGATGGATGAATAGAGGATGGATAGATACAGGATAGAGGGATTGATAGAGGATGGATGGATATATATAGGATGGATGAATTGATGGATAGAGTATGGATACAGGATGGATGGATGGATGCAGGATGGATGGATGGATACAGGATGGATGGATGGATACATGATAGAGGTGTTGATACAGGATGGATGGATGAATACAGGATGGATGGATACAGGATAGAGGGATTGATACAGGATGGATGGATATATATAGGATGGATGAATTGATGGATAAAGTATGGATACAGGATGGATGGATGGATACAGGATGGATGGATGGATATAGATGGATGATGGAGGTATTGATACAGGATGGATGGATACAGGATAGATGGATTGATACAGGATGGATGGATGGATATATAGGATGGATGAATTGATGGATAGAGTATGGATACAGGATGGATGGATGGATGCAGGATGGATGGATGGATACAGGATGGATGGATATATATAGGATGGATGAATTGATGGATAGAGTATAGATACAGGATGGATGGATGGATGTAGGATGGATGGATGGATACAGGATGGATGGATGGATACATGATGGATGTATTGATACAGGATGGATGGATGAATACAGGATGGATGGATACAGGATAGAGGGATTGATACAGGATGGATGGATATATATAGGATGGATGAATTGACAGATAGAGTATGGATACAGGATGGATGGATGGATGCAGGATGGATGGATGGATACAGGATGGATGGATGGATACATGATAGAGCTGTTGATACAGGATGGATGGATGAATAGAGGATGGATTAAGAGATACAGGATAGAGGGATTGATACAGGATGGATGGATATATATAGGATGGATGAATTGATGGATAGAGTATGGATACAGGATGGATGGATGGATGCAGGATGGATGGATGGATACAGGATGGATGGATGGATACATGATAGAGGTGTTGATACAGGATGGATGGATGAATACAGGATGGATGGATACAGGATAGAGGGATTGATACAGGATGGATGGATATATATAGGATGGATGAAATGATGGATAAAGTATGGATACAGGATGGATGGATGGATACAGGATGGATGGATGGATACATGATGGAGGTATTGATACAGGATGGATGGATACAGGATAGAGGGATTGATACAGGATGGATGGATATATATAGGATGGATGAATTGATGGATAAAGTATGGATACAGGATGGATGGATGGATGCAGGATGGATGGATGGATACAGGATGGATGAATTGATGGATAGAGTATGGATACAGGATGGATGGATAGATGTAGGATGGATGGATGGATACAGGATGGATGGATGGATACATGATGGAGGTATTGATACAGGATGGATGGATACAGGATAGAGGGATTGATACAGGATGGATGGATATATATAGGATGGATGAATTGATGGATAAAGTATGCATACAGGATGGATGGATGGATGCAGGATGGATGGATATATATAGGATGGATGAATTGATGGATAGAGTATGGATACAGGATGGATGGATAGATGTAGGATGGATGGATGGATACAGGATGGATGGATGGATACATGATGGAGGTATTGATACAGGATGGATGGATGAATACAGGATGGATGCATACAGGATAGAGGGATTGATACAGGATGGATGGATATATATAGGATGGATGAATTGATGGATAGAGTATGGATACAGGATGGATGGATGGATGCAGGATGGATGGATGGATACAGGATGGATGGATGGATACATGATAGAGCTGTTGATACAGGATGGATGGATGAATAGAGGATGGATAGATACAGGATAGAGGGATTGATAGAGGATGGATGGATATATATAGGATGGATGAATTGATGGATAGAGTATGGATACAGGATGGATGGATGGATGCAGGATGGATGGATGGATACAGGATGGATGGATATATATAGGATGGATGAATTGATGGATAGAGTATAGATACAGGATGGATGGATGGATGTAGGATGGATGGATGGATACAGGATGGATGGATGGATACATGATGGATGTATTGATACAGGATGGATGGATGAATACAGGATGGATGGATACAGGATAGAGGGATTGATACAGGATGGATGGATATATATAGGATGGATGAACTGATGGATAGAGTATGGATACAGGATGGATGGATGGATGCAGTGATGGATGGATGGATACAGGATGGATGGATGGATACATGATAGAGCTGTTGATACAGGATGGATGGATGAATAGAGGATGGATAGATACAGTGATAGAGGGATTGATAGAGGATGGATGGATATATATAGGATGGATGAATTGATGGATAGAGTATGGATACAGGATGGATGGATGGATGCAGGATGGATGGATGGATACAGGATGGATGGATGGATACATGATAGAGGTGTTGATACAGGATGGATGGATGAATACTGGATGGATGGATACAGGATAGAGGATTGATACAGGATGGATGGATATATATAGGATGGATGAATTGATGGATAACGACATGGATACAGGATGGATGGATGAATGCAGGATGGATGGATGGATACAAGATGGATGAATTGATGGATAGAGTATGGATACAGGATGGATGGATAGATGTAGGATGGATGGATGGATACAGGATGGATGGATGGATACATGATGGAGGTATTGATACAGGATGGATGGATACAGGATAGAGGGATTGATACAGGATGGATGGATATATATAGGATGGATGAATTGATGGATAGATGGATGGATACAGGATGGATGGATGGATGCAGGATGGATGGATATATATAGGATGGATGAATTGATGGATAGAGTATGGATACAGGATGGATGGATGGATGTAGGATGGATGGATGGATACAGGATGGATGGATGGATACATGATGGAGGTATTGATACAGGATGGATGGATGAATACAGGATGGATGGATACAGGATAGAGGGATTGATACAGGATGGATGGATATATATAGGATGGATGAATTGATGGATAGAGTATGGATACAGGATGGATGGATGGATGCAGGATGGATGGATGGATACAGGATGGATGGATGGATTACATGATAGAGCTGTTGATACAGGATGGATGGATGAATAGAGGATGGATAGATACAGGATAGAGGGATTGATAGAGGATGGATGGATATATATAGGATGGATGAATTGATGGATAGAGTATGGATACAGGATGGATGGATGGATGCAGGATGGATGGATGGATACAGGATGGATGGATGTATACAGGATGGATGAACTGATGGATAGAGTATAGATACAGGATGGATGGATGGATGTAGGATGGATGGATGGATACAGGATGGATGGATGGATACATGATGGATGTATTGATACAGGATGGATGGATGAATACAGGATGGATGGATACAGGATAGAGGGATTGATACAGGATGGATGGATATATATAGGATGGATGAATTGATGGATAGAGTATGGATACAGGATGGATGGATGGATGCAGGATGGATGGATGGATACAGGATGGATGGATGGATACATGATAGAGCTGTTGATACAGGATGGATGGATGAATAGAGGATGGATGGATACAGGATAGAGGGATTGATAGAGGATGGATGGATATATATAGGATGGATGAATTGATGGATAGAGTATGGATACAGGATGGATGGATGGATGCAGGATGGATGGATGGATACAGGATGGATGGATGGATACATGATAGAGGTGTTGATACAGGATGGATGGATGAATACAGGATGGATGGATACAGGATAGAGGATTGATACAGGATGGATGGATATATATAGGATGGATGAATTGATGGATAGTATATGGATACAGGATGGATGGATGGATACAGGATGGATGGATGGATACATGATGGAGGTATTGATACAGGATGGATGGATACAGGATAGAGGGATGGATGGATACAGGATGGATGGATATATATAGGATGGATGAATTGATGGATAAAGTATGGATACAGGATGGATGGATGGATGCAGGATGGATGGATATATATAGGATGGATGAATTGATGGATAGAGTATGGATACAGGATGGATGGATGGATGCAGGATGGATGGATGGATACAGGATGGATGGATGGATACATGATAGAGGTATTGATACAGGATGGATGGATGAATAGAGGATGGATAGATACAGGATAGAGGGATTGATAGAGGATGGATGGATATATATAGGATGGATGAATTGATGGATAGAGTATGGATACAGGATGGATGGATGGATGCAGGATGGATGGATGGATACAGGATGGATGGATGGATACAGGATGGATGGATACAGGATAGAGGGATTGATACAGGATGGATGGATATATATAGGATGGATGAATTGATGGATAAAGTATGGATACAGGATGGATGGATGGATACAGGATGGATGGATGGATACAGGATAGAGGGATTGATACAGGATGGATGGATATATATAGGATGGATGAATTGATGGATAGAGTATGGATACAGGATGGATGGATGGATACAGGATGGATGGATGGATACAGGATAGATGGATTGTATTGATACAGGATGGATGGATGAATACAGGATGGATGGATACAGATGGATGGATGGATACAGATGGATGGATGGATACATGATAGAAGGTGTGATACAGGATGGATGGATGAATACAGGATGGATGATAGATGGATGATGCAGGATGATGGATATGGGGAATGAATGGATGGAATATGACAGGATGGATGGATGGATGGATGGATGGATGGATGCAGGATGGATGGATGGATACAGGATGGATGGATGGATACATGATGGAGGTGTTGATACAGGATGGATGGATGAATACAGGATGGATAGATACACGATAGAGGGATTGATAGAGGATGGATGGATATATATGACGGATGCATGGATGGATGTATGATGAGAGACTGACGGATACAGGATGATGGATGGATACATGGACAAATTGATACAGGATGGATGGATGAATACAGATGGATGGAGACATGGATAGAATGG
>JAKROA010000007.1:2485918-2785918 GCA_023375655.1 Taenia crassiceps
ATGGATGGATGGATACAGGATGGATGGATGGATGGATGATGGATGGATGGATGGATACAGGATGGATGGATGGATACATGATAGAGGATTGATGGATGGATGGATGAATACAGGATGGATGGATACAGGATAGAGGATGGATGGATGACGGATATATAGGATGGATGAATTGATGGATAGAGTATGGATACAGGATGGATGGATGGATGCAGGATGGATGGATGGATACAGGATAGATGGATGGATACAGGATAGAGGGATTGATACAGGATGGATGGATGAATACAGGATGGATGGATACAGGATAGAGGGATTGATACAGGATGGATGGATATATATAGGATGGATGAATTGATGGATAGAGTATGGATACAGGATGGATGGATGGATGCAGGATGGATGGACGGATACAGTGACGGATGGATGGATACAGGATAGAGGGATTGATATAGTGACGGACGGATACATAGGATGGATGGATATATAGAGGATGGATGAATTGACGGATAGAGTATGGATACAGGATGGATGGATGAATGCAGTATGGATGGATGGATACAGGATGGATGGATGGATACATGATGGAGGTATTGATACAGGATGGATGGATGAATACAGGATGGATGGATACAGGATAGAGGGATTGATACAGGATGGATGGATATATATAGGATGGATGAATTGATGGATAGAGTATGGATACAGGATGGATGGATGGATGTAGGATGGATGGATGGATACAGGATGGATGGATGGATACATGATAGAGGTGTTGATACAGGATGGATGGATGAATACAGGATGGATGGATACAGGATAGAGGGATTGATACAGGATGGATGGATATATATAGGATGGATGAATTGATGGATAGAGTATGGATACAGGATGGATGGATGGATGCAGGATGGATGGATGGATACAGGATGGATGGATGGATACATGATGGAGGTATTGATACAGGATGGATGGATGAATACAGGATGGATGGATACAGGATAGAGGGATTGATACAGGATGGATGGATATATATAGGATGGATGAATTGATGGATAGAGTATGGATACAGGATGGATGGATGGATGCAGGATGGATGGATGGATACAGGATAGATGGATGGATACAGGATAGAGGGATTGATACAGGATGGATGGATGAATACAGGATGGATGGATACAGGATAGAGGGATTGATACAGGATGGATGGATATATATAGAATGGATGAATTGATGGATAGAGTATGGATACAGGATGGATGGATGGATGCAGGATGGATGGATGGATACAGGATGGATGGATGGATACAGGATAGAGGGATTGATACAGGATGGATGGATATATATAGGATGGATGAATTGATGGATAGAGTATGGATACAGGATGGATGGATGAATGCAGTATGGATGGATGGATACAGGATGGATGGATGGATACATGATGGAGAGTATTGATACAGGATGGATGGATGAATACAGGATGGATGGATACAGGATAGAGGGATTGATACAGGATGGATGGATATATATAGGATGGATGAATTGATGGATAGAGTATGGATACAGGATGGATGGATGGATGCAGGATGGATGGATGGATACAGGATGGATGGATGGATACATGATGGAGGTATTGATACAGGATGGATGGATGAATACAGGATGGATGGATACATGATAGAGGGATTGATACAGGATGGATGGATATATATAGGATGGATGAATTGATGGATAGAGTATGGATACAGGATGGATGGATGGATGTAGGATGGATGGATGGATACAGGATGGATGGATGGATACATGATGGAGGTATTGATACAGGATGGATGGATGAATACAGGATGGATGGATACAGGATAGAGGGATTGATACAGGATGGATGGATATATATAGGATGGATGAATTGATGGATAGAGTATGGATACAGGATGGATGGATGGATGCAGGATGGATGGATGGATACAGGATGGATGGATGGATACATGATAGAGGTGTTGATACAGGATGGATGGATGAATACAGGATGGATGGATACAGGATAGAGGGATTGATACAGGATGGATGGATATATATAGGATGGATGAATTGATGGATAAAGTATGGATACAGGATGGATGGATGGATGCAGGATGGATGGATATATATAGGATGGATGAATTGATGGATAGAGTATGGATACAGGATGGATGGATGGATGTAGGATGGATGGATGGATACAGGATGGATGGATGGATACATGATGGAGGTATTGATACAGGATGGATGGATGAATACAGGATGGATGGATACAGGATAGAGGGATTGATACAGGATGGATGGATATATATAGGATGGATGAATTGATGGATAGAGTATGGATACAGGATGGATAGAATGGATGGATGCAGGATGGATGGATGGATACAGGATGGATGGATGGATACATGGATGGATGAAACGATGAGGTGATACAGGATGGATGGATGAATACAGGATGGATGGATACAGGATAGAGGGATTGATACAGGATGGATGGATATATATAGGATGGATGAATTGATGGATAGAGTATGGATACAGGATGGATGGATGGATGCAGGATGGATGGATGGATACAGGATAGATGGATGGATACAGGATAGAGGGATTGATACAGGATGGATGGATGAATACAGGATGGATGGATACAGGATAGAGGATTGATACAGGATGGATGGATATATATAGGATGGATGAATTGATGGATAGAGTATGGACAATAAGGATGGATGGATGGATGCAGGATGGATGGATGGATACAGGATGGATGGATGGATACATGATGGAGGTATTGATACAGGATGGATGGATGAATACAGGATGGATGGATACAGGATAGAGGGATTGATACAGGATGGATGGATATATATAGGATGGATGAATTGATGGATAGAGTATGGATACAGGATGGATGGATGGATGCAGGATGGATGGATGGATACAGGATGGATGGATGGATACATGATAGAGTGTGTTGATACAGGATGGATGGATGAATACAGGATGGATGGATACAGGATAGAGGGATTGATACAGGATGGATGGATATATATAGGATGGATGAATTGATGGATAAAGTATGGATACAGGATGGATGGATGGATGCAGGATGGATGGATATATATAGGATGGATGAATTGATGGATAGAGTATGGATACAGGATGGATGGATGGATATAGGATGGATGGATGGATACAGGATGGATGGATGGATACATGATGGAGGTATTGATACAGGATGGATGGATGAATACAGGATGGATGGATACAGGATAGAGGGATTGATACAGGATGGATGGATATATATAGGATGGATGAATTGATGGATAGAGTATGGATACAGGATCGATGGATGGATGCAGGATGGATGGATGGATACAGGATGGATGGATGGATACATGATGGAGGTATTGATACAGGATGGATGGATGAATACAGGATGGATGGATACAGGATAGAGGGATTGATACAGGATGGATGGATATATATAGGATGGATGAATTGATGGATAGAGTATGGATACAGGATGGATGGATGGATGCAGGATGGATGGATGGATACAGGATAGATGGATGGATACAGGATCGATGGATGGATGGATACAGGATGGATGGATGAATACAGGATGGATGGATACAGGATAGAGGGATTGATACAGGATGGATGGATATATATAGGATGGATGAATTGATGGATAGAGTATGGATACAGGATGGATGGATTGATGCAGGATGGATGGATGGATACAGGATGGATGGATGGATACAGGATAGAGGGATTGATACAGGATGGATGGATATATATAGGATGGATGAATTGATGGATAGAGTATGGATACAGGATGGATGGATGAATGCAGTATGGATGGATGGATACAGGATGGATGGATGGATACATGATGGAGGTATTGATACAGGATGGATGGATGAATACAGGATGGATGGATACAGGATAGAGGGATTGATACAGGATGGATGGATATATATAGGATGGATGAATTGATGGATAGAGTATGGATACAGGATGGATGGATGGATGTAGGATGGATGGATGGATGGATACAGGATGGATGGATGGATACATGATGGAGGTATTGATACAGGATGGATGGATGAATACAGGATGGATGGATACAGGATAGAGGGATTGATACAGGATGGATGGATATATATAGGATGGATGAATTGATGGATAGAGTATGGATACAGGATGGATGGATGGATGCAGGATGGATGGATGGATACAGGATGGATGGATGGATACATGATGGAGGTATTGATACAGGATGGATGGATGAATACAGGATGGATGGATACAGGATAGAGGGATTGATACAGGATGGATGGATATATATAGGATGGATGAATTGATGGATAGAGTATGGATACAGGATGGATGGATGGATGCAGGATGGATGGATGGATACAGGATAGATGGATGGATACAGGATAGAGGGATTGATACAGGATGGATGGATGAATACAGGATGGATGGATACAGGATAGAGGGATTGATACAGGATGGATGGATATATATAGGATGGATGAATTGATGGATAGAGTATGGATACAGGATGGATGGATGGATGCAGGATGGATGGATGGATACAGGATGGATGGATGGATACAGGATAGAGGGATTGATACAGGATGGATGGATATATATAGGATGGATGAATTGATGGATAGAGTATGGATACAGGATGGATGGATGAATGCAGTATGGATGGATGGATACAGGATGGATGGATGGATACATGATGGAGGTATTGATACAGGATGGATGGATGAATACAGGATGGATGGATACAGGATAGAGGGATTGATACAGGATGGATGGATATATATAGGATGGATGAATTGATGGATAGAGTATGGATACAGGATGGATGGATGGATGTAGGATGGATGGATGGATACAGGATGGATGGATGGATACATGATGGAGGTATTGATACAGGATGGATGGATGAATACAGGATGGATGGATACAGGATAGAGGGATTGATACAGGATGGATGGATATATATAGGATGGATGAATTGATGGATAGAGTATGGATACAGGATGGATGGATGGATGTAGGATGGATGGATGGATACAGGATGGATGGATGGATACATGATGGAGGTATTGATACAGGATGGATGGATGAATACAGGATGGATGGATACAAAATAGAGGGATTGATACAGGATGGATGGATATATATAGGATGGATGAATTGATGGATAGAGTATGGATACAGGATGGATGGATGGATGCAGGATGGATGGATGGATACAGGATGGATGGATGGATACAGGATAGAGGGATTGATACAGGATGGATGGATATATATAGGATAGATGAATTGATGGATAGAGTATGGATACAGGATGGATGGATGGATGCAGGATGGATGGATGGATACAGGATGGATGGATGGATACATGATGGAGGTATTGATACAGGATGGATGGATGAATACAGGATGGATGGATACAGGATAGAGGGATTGATACAGGATGGATGGATATATATAGGATGGATGAATTGATGGATAGAGTATGGATACAGGATGGATGGATGGATGTAGGATGGATGGATGGATACAGGATGGATGGATGGATACATGGTGGAGGTATTGATACAGGATGGATGGATGAATACAGGATGGATGGATACAGGATAGAGGGATTGATACAGGATGGGTGGATATATATAGGATGGATGAATTGATGGATAGAGTATGGATACAGGATGGATGGTTGGATACAGGATGGATGGATGGATACAAAATGGATGGATGGATACATGAAGGAGGTATTGATACAGGATGGATGGATGAATACAGGATGGATGGATACAGGATAGAGGGATTGATACAGGATGGATGGATATATATAGGATGGAAGAATTGATGGATAGAGTATGGATACAGGATGGATGGATGGATGCAGGATGGATGGATATATATAGGATGGATGAATTGATGGATAGAGTATGGATACAGGATGGATGGTTGGATACAGGATGGATGGATGGATACAAAATGGATGGATGGATACTTGAAGAAGGTATTGATACAGGATGGATGGATGAATACAGGATGGATGGATACAGGATAGAGGGATTGATAGAGGATGGATGGATATATATAGGATGGAAGAATTGATGGATAGAGTATGGATACAGGATGGATGGATGGATGCAGGATGGATGGATGGATACAGGATGGATGGATTGATCCAGGTTGGATGGATTGATACAGGATGGATGGATGGATACAGGATGAATGGATTGATACAGTATGGATACAGAATGGATGGATGGATACAGGATGGATGGATGGATAGAGGATGGAGGGATTGATAGAGAATGGATGGATGGATACAGGATGGATGGATACAGGATGGATACAGGATGGATGGATGGATAAATGGATGGATAGAGGATGGATGAATGGATGGGTACTGGATAGATGGATACCAGATGAATGGATACAGGATGAATGTTTGGATACAGGATGGATGGATGGATACAGGATGAATGGATTGATACAGTATGGATGGATGGATACAGTATGGATGAATTGAGGGATACAGTATGGATACAGGACGGATGGATGGATACAGGATGGATGGATGGATGGATACAGGATGGAGGGATTGATAGAGGATGGATGGATGGTGACAGGATGGATGGATGGATACAGGATAGAGGGATTGATACAGGATGGATGGATATATATAGGATAGATGAATTGATGGATAAAGTATGGATACAGGATGGATGGATGGATGCAGGATGGATGGATGGATACAGGATGGATGGATACAGGATAGAGGGATTGATACAGGATGGATGGATATATATAGGATGGATGAATTGATGGATAGAGTATGGATACAGGATGGATGGATGGATGGATGCAGGATGAATGGATGGATACAGGATGGATGGATGGATACAAAATGGATGGATGGATACATGATGGAGGTATTGATACAGGATGGATGGATGAATACAGGATAGATGGATACAGGATAGAGGGATTGATACAGGATGGATGGATATATATAGGAATGAAGAATTGATGGATAGAGTATGGATACAGGATGGATGGATGGATGCAGGATGGATGGATGGATACAGGATGGATGGATTGATCCAGGTTGGATGGATTGATACAGGATGGATGGATGGATACAGGATGAATAAATTGATACAGTATGGATACAGAATGGATGGATGGATACAGGATGGATGGATGGATACAGGATGGAGGGATTGATAGAGAATGGATGGATGGATGCAGGATGGATGGATACAGGATGGATACAGGATGGATGGATGGATAAATGGATGGATAGAGGATGGATGAATGGATGGATACTGGATAGATGGATACCAGATGAATGGATACAGGATGAATGTTTGGATACAGGATGGATGGATGGATACAGTATGAATGGATTGATACAGTATGGATGGATGGATACAGTATGGATGAATTGAGGGATACAGTATGGATACAGGACGGATGGATGGATACAGGTTGGATGGATGGATGGATACAGGATGGAGGGATTGATAGAGGATGGATGGATGGTGACAGGATGGATGGATGGATATAGGATGGATGAATTGATGGATACAGTATGGATACAGGATGCATGGATGCAGGATGGATGGATGGATACAGGATGAATGGATGGGTACAGTTTGGATGAATTGAGAAATACAGTATGGATACAGGATGGATGGATGGATACAGGATGGATGGATGAATACAGGATGGATGGATACAGGATAGAGGGATTGATACAGGATGGATGGATGGATATATGATGGATGAATTGATGGATAGAGTATGGATACAGGACGGATGGATGGATACAGGATGAATGGATGGATACATTATGGATACAGAATGGATGGATGGATACAGGATGGATGGATTGATACAGGATGGATGGATACAGGATGGATACTGGATGGATGAATGGATAAATGGATGGATAGAGGATGGATGAATGGATGGATACAGGATAGATGGATACCAGATGAATGGATACAGGATGAATGGATGGATACAAGTTGGATGAATTGAGAAATACAGTATGGATACAGTATGGACGCATGGATACAGGATGGATGAATTGATGGATACAGTTTGGATACAGGACGGATGGATGGATACAGGATGGATGGATGGATGGATACAGGACGGAGGGATTTATAGAGGATGGATGGATGGTGACAGGATGGATGGATACAGGATGGATACAGAATGGATTGATGGATGAATAGATGGATAGAGGATGGATTGATGGATGGATGGATGGATACAGGATAGATAGATGGATACAGGATGGAGGGATTGATACAGGATGGATGGATACAGGATGAAGGGATTGATACAGGATGGATGGATGGATAGAAAATGGATGGATGGATACATGATGGAGGTATTGATACAGGATGGATGGATGAATACAGGATGGATGGATACAGGATAGAGGGATTGATACAGGATGGATGGATATATATAGGATGGATGAATTGATGGATAGAGTATGGATACAGGATGGATGGATGGATGCAGGATGGATGGATGGATACAGGATGGATGGATGGATACAGGATGGATGGTAACAGGATGGATGGATACAGGATGGATACAGGATGGATGGATGGATACAGGATAAATGGATGGATGCAGGATGGATGGATGGATGGATACAGGATGGATGGATGGTTGGATACAGGCTGGATGGATGGATACAGGATGGATGGATGGATACAGGATGGATGGATGGATAAAGGATGGAGGGATTGATAGAGGATGGATGGATGGATACAGGATGGATGGATGGATGAATGGATGGATGGATGGATATAGGATGGATGGATACAGGATCAATGGATTGATACAGGAGTGATGGATGGATACAGGATGGATGGATGGATACAGGATGGAGGGATTGATACAGGATGTATGGATGGATACAGGATGGATGGATACAGGATGGATACAGGATGGATGGATGGATGAATGGATGGATACAGGATGGATGTATACAGGATGGATAACGGAAGGATGGATGGATGTATACAGGATGGATGGATAGGGGTGAATGGGTGTATACAGGATGGATGGATGGATACAGGATGGATCGTTACAGGATGGATGGATACAGGATGGATACAGGATGGATGGATGGATATAGGATGGATGCAGGATGGATGGATGGATACAGAATGAATGGATGGATACAGGATGGATGGATGGATGGATACCGGATGGATGGATGGATGGATACATAATGGATGGATAGGGGTGAATGGGTGGATACAGGATGGATGGATGGATACAGGATGGATGGTAACAGGATGGATCGATACAGGATGGATACAGGATGGATGGATGGATACAGGATGGATGGATACAGGATGAATGGATGGATACAGGATGGATGGATGGATACAGGATGGAGGGATTGATACAGGATGGATGGATGGATACAGGATGGAGGGATTGATAGAGAATGGATGGATGGATGCAGGATGGATGGATACAGGATGGATACAGGATGGATGGATGGATAAATGGATGGATAGAGGATGGATGAATGGATGGATACTGGATAGATGGATACCAGATGAATGGATACAGGATGAATGTTTGGATACAGGATGGATGGATGGATACAGGATGAATGGATTGATACAGTATGGATGGATGGATACAGTATGGATGAATTGAGGGATACAGTATGGATACAGGACGGATGGATGGATACAGGTTGGATGGATGGATGGATACAGGATGGAGGGATTGATAGAGGATGGATGGATGGTGACAGGATGGATGGATGGATATAGGATGGATGAATTGATGGATACAGTATGGATACAGGATGCATGGATGCAGGATGGATGGATGGATACAGGATGAATGGATGGGTACAGTTTGGATGAATGAGAAATACAGTATGGATACAGGATGGATGGATGGATACAGGATGGATGGATGAATACAGGATGGATGGATACAGGATAGAGGGATTGATACAGGATGGATGGATGGATATAGGATGGATGAATTGATGGATAGAGTATGGATACAGGACGGATGGATGGATACAGGATGAATGGATGGATACATTATGGATACAGAATGGATGGATGGATACAGGATGGATGGATTGATACAGGATGGATGGATACAGGATGGATACTGGATGGATGAATGGATAAATGGATGGATAGAGGATGGATGAATGGATGGATACAGGATAGATGGATACCAGATGAATGGATACAGGATGAATGGATGGATACAAGTTGGATGAATTGAGAAATACAGTATGGATACAGTATGGACGCATGGATACAGGATGGATGAATTGATGGATACAGTTTGGATACAGGACGGATGGATGGATACAGGATGGATGGATGGATGGATACAGGACGGAGGGATTTATAGAGGATGGATGGATGGTGACAGGATGGATGGATACAGGATGGATACAGAATGGATTGATGGATGAATAGATGGATAGAGGATGGATTGATGGATGGATGGATGGATACAGGATAGATAGATGGATACAGGATGGAGGGATTGATACAGGATGGATGGATACAGGATGAAGGGATTGATACAGGATGGATGGATGGATAGAAAATGGATGGATGGATACATGATGGAGGTATTGATACAGGATGGATGGATGAATACAGGATGGATGGATACAGGATAGAGGGATTGATACAGGATGGATGGATATATATAGGATGGATGAATTGATGGATAGAGTATGGATACAGGATGGATGGATGGATGCAGGATGGATGGATGGATACAGGATGGATGGATGGATACAGGATGGATGGTAACAGGATGGATGGATACAGGATGGATACAGGATGGATGGATGGATACAGGATAAATGGATGGATGCAGGATGGATGGATGGATGGATACAGGATGGATGGATGGTTGGATACAGGCTGGATGGATGGATACAGGATGGATGGATGGATACAGAGATGGATGGATGGATAAAGGATGGAGGGATTGATAGAGGATGGATGGATGGATACAGGATGGATGGATGGATGAATGGATGGATGGATGGATATAGGATGGATGGATACAGGATCAATGGATTGATACAGGAGTGATGGATGGATACAGGATGGATGGATGGATACAGGATGGAGGGATTGATACAGGATGGATGGATGGATACAGGATGGATGGATACAGGATGGATACAGGATGGATGGATGGATGAATGGATGGATACAGGATGGATGTATACAGGATGAATAACGGAAGGATGGATGGATGTATACAGGATGGATGGATAGGAGAGTGAATGGGTGTATACAGGATGGATGGATGGATACAGGATGGATCATTACAGGATGGATGGATACAGGATGGATACAGAGATAGATGGATGGATATAGGATGGATGCAGGATGGATGGATGGATACAGAATGAATGGATGGATACAGGATGGATGGATGGATGGATACCGGATGGATGGATGGATGGATACATAATGGATGGATAGGGGTGAATGGGTGGATACAGGATGGATGGATGGATACAGGATGGATGGTAACAGGATGGATCGATACAGGATGGATACAGGATGGATGGATGGATACAGGATGGATGGATACAGGATGAATGGATGGATACAGGATGGATGGATGGATACAGGATGGAGGGATTGATACAGGATGGATGGATGGATTCAGGATGAATGGATGGATACAGGATGGATGGATGGATGGATACAGGATGGAGGGATGAATGGATACATAATGGATGGATATAAAGTGAATAGGTGGATACAGGATGGATGGATGGATACATGATGGATGGTAACAGGATGGATGGATACAGGATGGATACAGGATGGATGGATGGATATAGGACGGATGGATGGATACAGGATGGATGGATGGATCTAGGATGGATGGATACAGGAGGAATGGATGGATACAGGATGGATGAATTGATGGATACAGTATGGATACAGGATGGATGGATGGATACAGGATGGATGGATTGATACAGGATGGATGGATGGATGGATACAGGATGGATGGATGGATACAGGATGAATGGATGGATACAGGATGGATGGATGGATGGATACAGGATGGAGGGATGGATGGATACATAATGGTTGGATAGGGGTGAATGGGTGGATACAGGATGGAGGGATTGATAGAGGATGGATGGATGGATACAGGATGGATGGATGGATGAATGGATGGATGGATACAGGATGGATGGATGGATGGATATAGGATGGATTGATACAGGATGAATGGATTGATACAGGATGGATGGATGGATACAGGATGGATGGATGGATACAAGATGGAGGGATTGATACAGGATGGATGGATGGATACAGGATGGATGGATACAGGATGGATACAGGATGGATGGATGGATGGATGAATGGATGGATACAGGATGGATGGATACAGGATGGATGGCTAGGGGTGAATGGGTGGATACAGAATGGATGGATGGATATAAGATGGATGAATTGATGGATACTGTATGGATACAGGATGGATGGTTGGATGCAGGATGGATGGATTGATACAGGATGGATGGATGCATACAGGATGGATGGACAGATACAGGATGAATGGATGGATACAGGATGGATGGATGGATGGATACCGGATGGATGGATGGATGGATACATAATGGATGGATAGGGGTGAATGGGTGGATACAGGATGGATGGATGGATACAGGATGGATGGTAACAGGATGGATGGATACAGGATGGATACAGGATGGATGGATGGATATAGGATGGATGGATGGATACAGGATGGATGGATGGATACAGGATGGATGGATACAGGATGAATGGATGGATACAGGATGGATGGATGGATACTGGATGGATGGATGGATACAGGATGGAGGGATGGATGGATACAGGATGGAGGGATGGATGGATACATAATGGTTGGATAGGGGTGAATGGGTGGATACAGGATGGAGGGATTGATAGAGGATGGATGGATGGATACAGGATGGATGGATGGATGAATGGATGGATGGATACAGGATGGATGGATGGATGGATATAGGATGGATTGATACAGGATGAATGGATTGATACAGGATGGATGGATGGATACAGGATGGATGGATGGATACAAGATGGAGGGATTGATACAGGATGGATGGATGGATACAGGATGGATGGATACAGGATGGATACAGGATGGATGGATGGATGGATGAATGGATGGATACAGGATGGATGGATACAGGATGGATGGCTAGGGGTGATTGGGTGGATACAGAATGGATGGATGGATATAGGATGGATGAATTGATGGATACTGTATGGATACAGGATGGATGGTTGGATGCAGGATGGATGGATTGATACAGGATGGATGGATGCATACAGGATGGATGGACGGATACAGGATGAATGGATGGATACAGGATGGATGGATGGATGGATACCGGATGGATGGATGGATGGATACATAATGGATGGATAGGGGTGAATGGGTGGATACAGGATGGATGGATGGATACAGGATGGAAGGTAACAGGATGGATGGATACAGGATGGATACAGGATGGATGGATGGATATAGGATGGATGGATGGATACAGGATGGATGGATGGATACAGGATGGATGGATACAGGATGAATGGATGGATACAGGATGGATGGATGGATACTGGATGGATGGATGGATACAGGATGGAGGGATTGATACAGGATGGATGGATGGATACAGGATGGATGGATACAGGATGGTTACAGGATGGATGGATGGATGAATGGATGGATACAGGATGGATGGATACAAGATGGATGGCTAGGGGTGAATGGTTGGATACAGGATGGATGGATGGATACAGGATGGATCGGTGCAGGATGGATGGATACAGGATGGATGGATGGATATAGGATGGATGAATTGATGAATACAGTATGGATACAGGATGGATGGATGGATATAAGATGGATGGATGGATAAAGGATGGAGGGATTGATAGAGGATGGATGGATGGATACAGGATGGATGGATGGATGAATGGATGGATGGATACAGGATGGATGGATGGATGGATATAGGATGGATTGATACAGTATGAATGGATTGATACAGGATGGATGGATGGATACAGGATGGATGGATGGATACAGGATGGAGGGATTGAAACAGGATGGATGGATGGATACAGGATGGATGGATACAGGATGGATACAGGATGGATGGATGGATGAATGGATGGATACAGGATGGATGGATACAGGATGGATGGCTAGGGGTGAATGGGTGGATACAGGATGGATGGATGGATACAGGATGGATCGGTACAGGATGGATGGATACAGGATGGATGGATGGATGCAGGATGGATGGATTGATACAGGATGGATGGATGGATACAGGATGGATGGATGGATACAGGATGAATGGATGGATACAGGATGGATGGATGGATGGATACCGGATGGATGGATGGATGGATACATAATGGATGGATAGGGGTGAATGGGTGGATACAGGATGGATGGATGGATATAGGATGGATGGTAACAGGATGGATGTATACAGGATGGATACAGGATGGATGGATGGATACAGGATGGATGGATACAGGATGAATGGATGGATACAGGATGGATGGATGGATACAGGATGGAGGGATTGATACAGGATGGATGGATGGATTCAGGATGAATGGATTTATACAGGATGGATACAGGATGGATGGATGGATATAGGATGGATGGATACAGGATGGATAGATACAGGATGAATGGATGGATACAGGATGGATGGATGGATTCAGGATGAATGGATTTATACAGAATGGATACAGGATGGATGGATGGATACAGGATGGAGGGATTGATACAGGATGGATGGATGGATACAGGATGGATGGATGGATGAATGGATGGATACAGGATGGATGCATGGATGGATACAGGATGGATGGATGGATGGATGGATATAGGATGGATGGATACAGGATGAATGGATGGATACAGGATGGATGGATGGATACAGGATGGATGGGTACAGGATGAATGGATGGTTACAGGATGAATGGATGGATACAGGATGGATGAATTGATGAATACAGGATGGATGGATGGATACAGGATGGATGGATACAGGATGGATACAGGATGGATGGATGGTGTATGGATGGATACAGGATGGATGGATGGATACAGGATGGATGGATGGATGAATGGATGGATACAGGATGGATGCATGGATGGATACAGGATGGATGGATGGATATAGGATGGATATAGGATGGATGGATACAGGATGAATGGATGGATACAGGATGGATGGATGGATACAGGATGGATGGCTACAGGATGAATGGATGGTTACAGGATGAATGGATGGATACAGGATGGATGGATGGATACAGGATGGATGGCTACAGGATGGATGGATGGATACAGGATGGATACAGGATGGATGGATGGTGTATGGATGGATACAGGATGGATGGATGGATGGATACAGGAGGGATGGATGGTGTCATGATGTGTACAAAGTGGATGGATTCAGAATTGATGGATGGTTGGATGAATGAATATGTAAATGTTTTTTTAGCCCCTTTGGTTTTTTCTCTTCTTCTTTATACCCGACGATCTTTCCAATGTTGACTTATCATACCCTTTACCTATGCCCCCTCGCGATTTGCTCTGGTGTGCTCTATTTTCTCCTCAACAACATAATTGCCCAAAATGTTTCCTTTGCTCTTTGTCAGCTTTTTTGCCTTGTTTATCCACCTTGCGAATTTCCTTCTCAAGCCAAACGGCTTCCGATTTATGTGTTTGATTCGCGCTTCTATTTGCCATATTTGTTCTGCCATGTTGAAGCCTTTCTTTTGAATGCCTATGCCCCATTGCTTGCTCATCTAGGAAGCTAACTCCTTCCAGACATTGGTATTTCTTGCCACGTGGCTTCGTTAACCAGACATCTAAATTCAAAGCAGTTTTCAGGCTTGCTGCATTGCTTCTACAGCTCTTCAGTGTGGAAGCGTTGAGGTCCACCTTCTCAATTTTCTCTTTTACAGGAGCTGCAGGAGGTTGAGGGGCACGTCAACCAACCAATGAGCGATTAGCGTGCTGTGGTAATGGTTCCACTGAATAAACTCCCTACCACACCGGTGATGGGCTTAAAGAGCTGACATTTACCGCAACCGAGTAATTTTCAGGAACTATGTTGTCCAGATTAGCAGCATCATCGAGGCCTTCCCCATGGCCTAATGGGCTTGTAAATGGCCAATAAAATTTCCCTTCCCTCTCTCCTCCTCTCCATCCGAACTGGTTCCGTGGTATTTTCGATTGTAATTAGTAGAAGTGAACAAGCGTGCGTGGAGGAAGTGGGGAGAAGCAAATGTGGGAAGGAGGATGCACTGTTGCATCGGCTCTCCCTTTTTGGTGCTATTTAAAGGCAACAAGTGATGGATACTACACTTGTCGAGGGAGTTCCACTGACTTTGTACTCCCCAAGTCTGGACGACAGTTCACTGGGAGTGCCTTCCACTGGTGTGGATGCCTGGCTATCTAGACGTATCTACGAGTTTTATTTTCTCAAACGTTCTAGTAGTCCTCCACAGTGGTCTTGCATGCCGCCTCCTGATTGGTTAGTGTTGCGTTGATAGTCTTGTCAAGGTTAGAGCACGTTTGTGTGGAAATTGTGTTAGTTTTCTTCCCTCCAACACTTCTTTAAAGACTATTGTAATTTGAGGGTCGTTGATTGTAGTTAAGTGATTTGCTACTCCCGTATCAGCAAAGACCTTGCTTTTACAGCCAATGGGAGTTGAGCAATCACTCTGTGCGAGTCAAGGTCACTTACACCACTCAAGTACTTTAGGGGGTAGTCTTCGAGTTGTCTCATGATACCGAGCATATAAATGACCCAAAGACTCATTTCTGACACTTATGCCACTTGTCAATTGCTGTCGGGGGTGGCACCTCCCCCTACCCTAGTGATTGGTTTTAAACGCACCTGTCAAGTCTCAAAAGTTCCCCTTTTTAACTTAGTCCCTTCTTATAGGTTTTGATGCGTAGGGCCAAAGTATTCAAAAAATATGCGTGTTTTTTGTAAAGTTTATTTCTCTCCAAAATTCTCATAACGCGCAATGACGAAGTTCATTTCGATTTGTCCACTGGCACGTCGCTTTCGCATTGAGGCAGACAGTGAGGTACGGTGAAAGAGGAGGACTCCGCGTGCCCTCTCCTTTGTCAAATTGGCATCACCAGGACGAGATAAAGCAATGTTAGCGTTTTTATTGTGAGAAGTATGAATTTTGGAATTTTGGTGCAACTTCTGATCGCATGGTAGAGGTAGCCAAACGAGTGTCAGTGTTGTACTCGTCAGAAAAATTTGCCATTTTTTAATTGCTTTGTCGTTAGGTGGAGGAACACACTTGTCGCCAACATTGGGGACATTTGGCATTACAGTTTCCTCAACTAAGCTATCGTGTCACGTATATGTGACGCGTGTGATTTTTACTGATATGTGAAATGCAAAAATTGCGAGTAAAAGCACGAAATAAGTGTTAGAAATTGCTGGACTTCTGCGTATTAAAACTAACACTCTCTGGACGAATTAGTTGCTCTCTAGTTTGTTGTGAAAATGCAACAGTTCTTCCTATACGCAAGCGCTTTGCCATGGATTTGGAGGGGCGGGAGGCAGGGAGGCAAGAGAAAGGAGAGGCCGGTGCGATGAGAGACAACATAGCGGCTGAGTGATGGGCATCTGCGCATACATTCACTTGAATTTTACACCTCCACGAAACTTAAAAACAATTGTGAAAGGGCGACACATTACACTTCATTTCTTTTTAGGCGATTAAGAAGACTGAAAGATTTTTAGCCAAAAAAAAGGAAATCTGTGTGATTACTACCAGTGTCCTCCTCCTTCTTCCCCTTCATAGTATTTTCTTATAAATTAGAAGTAAAATATGCTGCTGGGGATCCACTTCCAGTGATTTCTAGATGGTCGTATGGCATTCCCACGAGATGAGTGTTGATTGGTCGAAACGGGGGTATTCAAAGGAACAGGAAGTTGGTACAGTCCTATGCTGCACTTATCCATGAATTGCCCTAGTCTCGATTGGCAAATATCTTGAGGGTTCTTGGCTTTCAAAGACACAACCATCCTTGGACAATCTGCTTTGCTTTTACCTTCAAAAGTACACCATTCAAGTATCTATGCCAATCGAGTGGATGGCGATCCGTGGTGGACTGCAACTTTTCGAGATTGACTATGTTCATCCCTCCGCCTCTTGTGAGCCTCCGGTGTGTGATTGTGTCAGTCGATAGGTCAGGGCAGCTGCCTTCATTTGAATGCCCCAGAAATTTTTATAATTGGAGCTTGACTTGCATGTCAACTTTTCAGAGCACGCATGCCAGAGTCATCTCTTCATCATCTCGTGCCTCATTATCCAACTGTTCAGAGGAGAGTCTTGCCACACATACCTTAACCAGGGCCTTTATAGTAATCCAAATGATGAAGCCCTTCAACAGACGCTATGCTTCTAAATATCGTGGAATATCCACAACCTCGGAAAAAGACCTCTCGACGTCAGTGCTTGAGGGGTTGATGCTGTGGAGGAATTAGAATTTTTCACTAGTTTTACCCCCGTCGAGGCCCCATCAGTCACAGGAGCAATATAAACCCTTGAAATTTTAATAATTGGAAGTAGCGACCACGGGGCTACTCGATCGGTTCTATTCAGTAGGGTGACAGGCAATAAATTATATGACAAAGTCTGTATCCCAATTTGAATGTCTCAATATGGAAGAAGTAGCAGCAACTCTTTGACTGATCTCTTCATATGCCTACTGCTGTCTAGGCTTGCCATAGAATCTCGGAGGGATGAGAAGATGAATGCTTTCAGGACTCAGTATGGCAGAGCGATTTTCTTGCCGGCGAGGTTGACAATCTGACACTCATTTGTGGGTTGTGTTACGGACGCCTCACCCGAACCAACAGGTAGAACTACCGCTGAAACTGATGGCATTTATTTCAGATTTTTACAGTCATTAGTCTTATGAAGGTTTGCAAATTGTGCGTGAGTGTGTGCCACAGCACAAACAAAGGCGGGCACCGCTCCTGACACTTGTGACATCCAATTGTCAATGTACCTTCGTTGGGCTGTGATTTTTTATTTTAAATGGTAGACTATCTAAGTATCTTATCCAAATTGTTAACCTTTTGCAAAAAAATTGACTTTTGAGGGATGCAAAACCTCAAACTATTTCTCAATCCATTTATTTAAGCACGCTACTGAATTAGCGAAATAAGTAGCAAGTAGTCAGATAGTAACGACTTCATAAGCGAAAAGGGAGAAGGAGGCCTCATCGGCCAATACAATATTGCGAATTTCTAGGAATGCTTATGCTGGTGTTATAAATGATATCGCCTTAAAAAGCACGCATTGCATTGTGCCAACTAACGTCCTCAGTCTGCAGGTCTTACACCGCAAGGGGAAGTAAGAATAAGGAGGGCGTGGCGCACAACTTCCCAAATGATGCAACAATCCTCTGGGGCTAACCGAAGGAGGCGAGGAAGAGGGAATTATGCGGTGCAGCACAACCCATCACATGTTGCCGTAAACTAGTGAAAGGTGAATGCGGGGAAAGGGGAAATTGATGGGGCAATGCCTACCCCCTTCCTCCTCTGGATTCCTTCCTCTTCACTTCCACTGACCAAACAGGATACATTCAGACTGCAAAAATGGCAAATACCATGAAAATCAGGTGGAAGCGGAGGGAAGCTTTATAGGCCATTTGCAAACCGATAAAGTCACGGGAAAGGCGAGGCCTTAGGGACCACTTGCACCAATACTCATGCCAATTCTAACAACGCAACACCGACCAACCACCTGGCCGTGCCAAACGTCGCGTCTTCGGCTCTATTCCACAGATGTGGTTGACTGCCTGCTCCGTAAAAGTGTCCACATGGCAAACCAATCGCTCATTGGTCGGTTGGAGTGTTCTTCAACATCCCGCTGCTCTTGTAGGCGGAGGAAGGAGTTGAAAGTGGTCCTCAGCACTGACTGAGTTTGAAACATGTTTGTGGATGCATGGATGAGGTAACTGGAAAAGCAGCTTTAATCCCCCACGGTTGGTACTCTTTTGTCTAGGCGGCACGACATTTGAACCTAAAGCAGGGCGTACTTGAAGCTGATTCCTGCGTAGTTAATACGTCTGTTGGTTTTCCACTCTCTCAATCAAATTTTGACAAGTCACTGATTTGCTTAAACCCACCTGACAGGTGACGAAAATTGATGGTTCCATCCATTCGACCTCATTTCTGTGGTCACAAGACAAACTTTTTGTTGTCAGCGGTGTCTTGTTAGAATTTACGATCCAATAGAACCTTTTGAAAAGCAGGCTTGACACCAGCTTACCTTCTATTGCCTTTCTTTACTTGCATTATTGAGGCAGTGCTGCGGTCAAGTGGAAGTGCTCAAGTGAAGACCACCCTTTAGTCAAGTATGGCAGCATCAATTGGATGGAAGTAGCAGCGTCACACGTCCAGAAACCACCGAAGTAGAGGAAGGAAAGCGCTCTCCAAATGGTTTGTTCGCTCTGTGATTAGTAGCTTCCGTCCGCTTCGCCTTCTACTCGCGCTGTTGAGCCCATTTCAATGTTTATGTCGGTGTCAGTGTCAGTGTTGATGCTCTTAGCCTTATTTTTGGCATCCAGTCCACCGCAGGACGGGTTTTTATTCATCTCCTTGGTCATTCAAAGCCAATGAATGGAGTATAATCCAGGCAGCATCCATTCCTCGCTGATCTTGTTGAACTGCAGTCGCTGAGATCATGCAGATGGGATTAATTACCTGCCGTAAGGCTAGACTGTGTGTTTGCCCTTCGGCGTCTTGTCTTCTCGCCTCCTACTTGATTGCTTTCTCTATTTTCCCCCTTCCGCATTGGCAAATGTATTCCCTGGATCTTGACTGCAGGCAGTTAAGACGTCTTCTGGAGGGCTTTTTATCAATTAGACGACTTTTAGGCGGCTGGATCAACGCCTGGATGACAACTTGGTGAGAGTCAGCCCACGGAATATCCAGACACAAATATGCATCTTCCTTTGAGTCTTTCTCTCTCCCCTTCTTCTCCACCCATCTTGAAGGCCATCTACGACAAAATTTTGCGGATTCTCCAGTGTCAGAAATGCATCCAATGCGTCAAATAGCAAATATTGCCATTTATTCCGACTGACCAACCAACAAGTTAAGCCACGGCTGATTATCTTTCCGTCCCCCTCCTTCGCCTCCTCATTCCTCTTCCCCTTCCTAACGGTTCCAGGAAAGGTGAGGAAAACTACTTTGGAACCTTAAACACCTGTGGTACTTTGATAATTAGCCATTCTTCCACTTGTGACACAAATTAAGGTTCGTTGCGAGGAAAGCTGTACGGCAACACTGTGCTGACGCTTAGAACGACAAGTAGTCTTGGACGTTACTTCGTACGGACGGATTCACCTGCCTCAGGAACTAGTCGTTGGGGCCAACATGGTCTCGGACGTGACAGTTTGCCTCCTAAAATGCAGAAACTTATGCCTCTCCTCTTCAGTCGCCCTTGCGTAACCCATCATCCGTGTCGGGTCAACTTAACTTTTATTGCACCTCCTAAGCTATACAGCTTGTTATCAAGCAATCAGTAAAGCTGCAGCGTCAGGACCTACATCTCGATTGAGCATGAAAATGTGATTCAGGTCGTAAGTCGCAAGGTTTCGTGCCCTCGAATCCAGTCCTGACGGTGGAAGACGATGCGCCACCACATGTACGTGAGTGGGAGGAAAGGGAGATCATGCATAACACGCAGCAGTGCCCATCACAAACGATGAAGGGATTGGTCTTTGCCTCTACAAAGTGGGAAGACAAGGTCATGAACAGCTGGAGGCGAATGGATGGCGTGTCACGTGTAACACCATTTAATAGACAACAGCTCGTCTTGGACGGTTGGACGTTTCTTCCCCTGTCCGATCTACACATCAACTCAGCGTCCGGCACCTAAGAAGGCGCTCATTGACCATCGCCAGGTTTTACGTGGAAGCAAACTGGTAATTATTTTCAAACCTTTTATCATCCACTATGCACCGCACACCTGGGAGCTACGGCAAGCACCTGAATTGCTTCAAGAAGTACATCCTGTCCCTGGCGCTCTGTTCCAGTATTCGCGCCTATGTTTGTGTGTTCTGTAAGCTACAGAATGAATGAGATTATAAAAATAGGATGTTGAAAATCAAACAAGGACGGTTTTTGTACTTCAGACTCACTGTGGTGCATTTGGAACTTGTATGGGGAAGACTTCGTTTCCCAAAACAGCTAAAAAACCTACGCAAGTCGACGAGAAGGAAGTCTCACCATTAAATAATGAGGAGATTAGTGAGATGGAAAGATTCCACATCCTTCCCACTTGCAAATTCCTCTCCTTTGCCTTAACGCAGTGTAGATACAATGAAGCAAAAGAGGCAAGATGGAGGCGGAGATGTCAGTGGCGAAGGTGGGACTCAAGGCATTATTGCATCTCATTAAGACTCCTCCAATGAACGGAGTGCTCAAGTTGGATTTCTGACCATAAAATCGTTCCATCTTGAAGTAGTTCCAAGAGGGAATTTGAAGGGCCGAAGGAATGAGCTACAGAGCACCTCATTGCACTGACATGAAGGTCAACTTAGTTGTATGGTATCGTGGTCCCGCATCCAAAGAACTATCACGCCACTGAGTAGGCAGGTGGTTTCCTTTCACTCTGACAGAGTCGTTGAACTCAACTATCAGGCATATTTCCGTGGCAGGTGTGCTTTAGGCGACTCATTTGGCATAGAGCTGATGCCCAAATCATATCGGCCCGTCACATTGATCAAACCTCTTCGAACAATCGTTACCTACCATGGGAATGTATTCTTGGGGATAAAGCAGTGTCAGCAGACCTGACACCAAGCTTTGGTCTAGTTTGTTCCTTCTCTAGGTTTCCCGGTAGCAGTGATCTTCACTTTCTAAAATCGCTCCTGATGTCGTAAGAAGACAAAGTACTACAGAAAAATAAGATGGTGCCACCGCGGGAAAAATTTGGAAGACTACGTCGCAAGGCTAAAGATTTAAAGGGCTTAAGAAGGCCTCCAGGATACAGTTGGATGGATTCATCAAGTAATCGCAGAGGCCCCCTCTTCCTTCGAGCTACGTAGCCAGCCTTTTATTCACTTACCCGCCCATCCGTCTGCCTATCTACTTTTCCATTCATACCGCTTCTCAATTACTCAGCTATCCATTTTTCCACCTAAAAATCGAATTTCAATCACCTAGAAGCATCACGAAGATGAAATCGCTTTTTCGCATAGTTAGTATTGTCTACTGGGCTGAGGAAGCAGTGCCGAAAAAACATGAGGGGGGAGCCATTTTTCTTCCTTCTGTTAGACGGCTTCACGGATGCATTCATTTTTTGGTGGATGGCAATCTTCTCTTGCGTCTGGGCATGGCTAAAAGTTGTACCACATCAATCAAGCTTATACTTTACATTATTTTCACATACCATACCTACAGTCGTGGACCATGTCTACGGCCCGCCTCCCACTTGTCTGCCGTGTGGCTTATTACGGCACTAAGTAAGTCCTTAAACAGCACTGTGGAACGTCACGTTCTCGCCTCCGCCCTTCTAATAGACCGGTATTTGGTACTGAGGCCAATTGGAGCTGCCAACACTCTCCGGCTCCGCTTACTTACGCCCACCAGTATGTAAGGATGGTTTAGCCAAGTCTTAGACCTCCAACTACTTCTTATGGGAATTCGACTGGATCCACGCCTAGAGACATTGATATTCACCGCCCCAACAGTAACTCCATGCCATATCACCTAGACTGGCGTCACCAGTGCGACCACTTTGTTTGCCAGCCAAACAAAACGGCCACTTTGGAGTCGTACTTTTACACCACCGGGTAATTAATTAAGTCAAGCAGTGAAGAAGCTACTTCCCCCAGCGGCCAATCAGATGGCGGTTAGCGGGCGCATCCACGCACGAGCGCGTAGTGGGCAGGTTTCCCCTAGCAAAGCCCATTTTTCGAAGCATTCAAGACCAGAGCAATGATGGTTTGGACGGTGACTTTAGGAGTGTTGGCTCTCCTCCACATCAACCTTGGCGCCACTGCTGTGAGTCTTTTTTTTCTCGTGCCTGATTGGAGGTTTTGATGCATCAGAGATAAGGTCGCTTAGTGTTCAATGCTGTTATGAAGGGAGTTACCAATTTTAAACCAAGAAAAGCACTTCGCTAGTGGTTTTTTATGTTGCTCGCGTCCCTTATCTTGCTGTCTTCTCAACATTAACAAAAGCACTCGTCCCTCTGATACTACCCATCAAACTGGTTTATGAAAACAGTTCGGCTCCCATGTCGTCTTCACGCCTTATCTGGTCGCAAAAAATTGTCCAGTTTTTCTAATCCCTTCCGTTATGCGATTTTTTTATCTCCTAGCAGCCTCATTGCCGATTAACTTTTTTTAATCTGCTTACTAGAAAGACTTTCCTCCTCCACTGGTAGATTAATCAAGCCTTTATGGTCATTGCTCTCCTTCCCTTGCGCCTATTGTGCCTTTTTAGTGTGACAGCAACACATTTAATTGCAGTCGCCTAGATGAACTAGTAAAATCCCGGTGGGGAAAAATGCTGCCTGCCTGACCTGATCCGATGCGGTGATTCCATTGATAGGAACAATTTTGGCTTGTCTCACCTCCACACCTCAGCTTTCTAGTCCCTCAAATTTGATCACTTTTTCTTCTTTTGTCGAAAAAAATAGCACATCGGTTAACCAAGGAAAAAAGGTCAACTTTTGACCACCTGAGTTCTACTATTTCATTATTTCGAAAGGACTACTTATTAAAGTAGTGTGTCACGGTGTTAGTTTTGTAGCAAAAAAAGTTTTCGAACATACGTAAGGCGGTGTTGCCTCTTCCTTTTCCTTCCTTCGAGAAGATTTATGAGAAGCAGGAGACAGGGAGTAGGCGGATTTCCGTCCGTCACCTCCTTGGGGGGAACATGGACGAGAGTTTAACCAGGAGGATGGTACAAACCGGCCGCTTGTCATCTAAAAGGTGAAGTTAAACAATCAGAGGTATGACTCTGTATAACGCATCACTGAAATTTCATTTCCTTTACCTTGATTTGTAATTTTACGGAATTCTTAAAGGAAGACGCGAAAAGCAAAGCGGAAGGCAATACCACGTAGAGAGAATTAAGCACTTCAAAGGATAGACATAACTACAGTTAGGCTGTAGGAGAAACCACAATTACTACTCCCTACTTTCTTAAGAGCACGCAACCATCAGGCCCTAATCGTGACATGGTGGAGGTGATTGGTGTTGCCTTGATATGCCACGCATTCGTGTCGTGTCGATGTCACGTATGTGTCACTGACACGCTTTTAATAACGTCCCAAGTGGTGGGGCAGTGGAAGACGATATCGCCTCTTGGAGGCCATTAAAAACATTCAAGAGCTCCACGCCCCTGCTTGGCGCTGTTGTTTTGTTTTTACGTTAAAAGCTGTCAGATGAGGAAGGTCTTCCGGCATCGAGGCGTGTCAGGTGCCTATAAACAGGATGAGATGTTTACTGTTCTCTCACCTACTTTTACACTATTCCAAAAGTCTGCAATTTCGTCAAAGTAGGCCACTTTTAAGGAAAGATTAATCCCTTTTAACCATGGTTGCACCAAATCACTTGGGAAGGCCGCAAAGCTGGTACAGTTATCCGCGTGACTCAACAGCATGCTGTGGAATGCATGTAACTGTTTTTTACTGCAAGGACAAAGTACAGACAGGAAAGGCGAAGAGGCTAATCTGCCCTTGATGTGGCATATTTGTCTGTACTTTCTACCAGTTTGCATTGAGTCTGACCTCTTGGGACAAAAAATGGCAATGGACGCAACTGAAGGAGCTCTTCCGAGCGATGCATTGAGCCCCAGCATCAAGGAAGGAGTCGAGGATGCGAGGGGAGAGGAGCTTCGTGTAGCAGAATTATTGAGTCACGGAGGTGTAAGTCCTGATGATGCAGATCCGCAGATTTGAAAGTCGATGAGGTTAGATTACACTCATGTGTAAGAAGGAGAAGGTGGAAGATGAGGTGGAGCATTGATGTAGCTGTGAGTCTTGCTTACCGCCAATTGAAATTACACCAATTTCTGCGAACATCACAGCCACAGAAGACGTGTTCTCCTCCCTCAATATGAGTTGGTCGCTTTGATAGGGGAAATAGAGTATCACAAAGGAAGTTAAGTGAAGGGAACACCTTTCACTTGTCGACAGCTGTTGAGGGGTCTGCTGAGGCGGGCGAGTGCAACATCCTTTTCGCCTCATCCAGGAATGCCAACTCCTGTGGTAAAATTATGCAAGTATTTAACACAGGAGCGGCTGGAGAGACTTCACAGTATGCCACAATCGGATGTGACTAATTCCCGACTCTCAATAGCACCTTGGAAAGTGAAGTGAAGGCTGTGGGAAAGGTCCAATATCGAGCCCAAGTGGAGTGAATCGACGTGATGTGCAATGTGCAACCATTAGAAGAATCACATTTTTCGAGCCTACACTTACTGACCGACACAGAACTGCTTCGTAATTATCAAATTCTGCTTCTTCTTCTTCTTCTTCTTGTTTGAAATTTTGCATTACCCTGCAAATTCTTTTCACTAATGAGTGGTTTTGTAAGTCATGCTGACATTTCATTACTTCACTTTGCCCAAAGGAATGGCATTTGCTTAAGTTTTGGCACTTTTTAATCAAAAACGTCTGATTCTTCTCTCCCTTTCTCTCTCTCTCTCTCTCTCCCTCCATTGCCGTCTGTCTGTCTATCTGAAGCGTGGGTTAAACGAAATGCCTTACACTTTGTCATTTGGTCTTCTGCATGTTAAAATTGCCTTCAGTGAGCTGCTAGGCAAGGCAAGTTGTCTTGTCCGCAGTCGTCGATGGAGAGGAGTGGTGGTGCTACTGCTCGCATGTTGATGACCCGGAAGACTGCAAACTTGGCCAGAGATTGGGCCACCGGGTTGAGTGTGGAGCACATGGCGGCAGTAGTAGGCTGCATCTGACAGCCAATCTAAACAGCCAAGTTAGGCGATTTCCAGATTTTTGAAAATAACTTTGCTTCAAGTCTTAAAAAATGTGAAAAGAGACAAGAATTTTATTCCCCTTTTGCTCTCCACCTATCCTTTTTACTCGGATTTTCATCGATTCGTCTAGTCCAAATTCGTCAATCGCAGAGTTATTCAGCTTCGGTCAGCACGTCCTTCCCTGGACCCATGTACCTCTCCCTCCTGTTCATTTTGAATTCGTCCATTTGACAAGGCTAGACAGAATATTGATTAACGACGCTCAGAAGTATTTTCTTCTTGGAGAGTAGGGCTGCGAAGATTCATCCAACAATCTCTAAATTACCCATAACTGGCAAATATTGCTGCCCGATTAATCATGAGGCACATTCTTAATGGTAGATAGAAACAGCAGGGCAAAATACGGTTCTTTGAAAGCACACGCGGTATTGTTGGTGGTGTGCAAGCAACCTTATGGTAATGGCACAAACATGTGAAATGCAAGAATCGAAGGGGAAAATAGGCACATCAAGTAGCAGCTCGGTAATCGCCATCAATTCAAGATTCTCTTTGCCATAACAATGACAAGGTCATTGTTATGGCGCTGAAAAAACAAACGAGTAGACAACTACGGTCATTAAATATGCCTCCTTCTGCTTTTTTCCCACTAGGAAGGCCAATTTCCCTCAAAGTGGGATTAATACCTTCTGTTTTGCAGGATAAGAAGATGTTGAGTTTTCGGTAGGTTTGGGAAGGTGCTGAGGCATAAAATGTAGCTGTATTGTTAACACAAGCTGTAAAATACACTTTTCCCTTAATCACTTAACTTTCGCTACTTTTAGTATGACAACTACGAGGAGGAAGTCAATACGGTAAGTCAGAAAACTTCCCCATTCTTTCTCTACGCTCTTATTTAAGGTGAGGTAATAGCGTTGCTTACCAAGTTGTGCCCACTTTTTCTAAAGATTGGAAGGTATGCTAAAGGTGGGCATATTTTTGACACCGCCTCTAAAAATGGCAATTTTGTCATCCTCACAGACAAGATGCCTCATTCACAGGTAGAACAGGAAGGCTTTACCGAAATGCGCCTAATCGAGGCTCCGAGATTAGCCTGCGGCTCTCGAAGCACTCTCCTCGTGCAGCACTATATCAAAGTACTGTTAGAGACACTGCCCACCAGCACAGCTTGTAGGCCACGTCGTAGGGCGGATATAGTAGCTACCATGTAGCTATAGTGACAACGTTATTGTGGAAAGTAGCAAATCCCTGCACTAACAATTTCAGTGCATCTGGAACGTGGCCTGAGCCTCATGAATTTATCAAAAAAGTGACCAACAGGTCGGTGGAGGATTGGATCAGCGTAGTCGTCAGGGTTCGATGTGGATGTGCTAGCATCTGCCCGACGAAGTTCATCTCTGTCACTAGGGTGGAAGCACTGAAGGAGGCATGAAGCATCCTTGGCTTGGCAAAACGCGTAGACAAACCAAACATAATCCATTAACGCATTATTTTTGGCAAACTCTCTTCTGACAAGACATGACAGGTATCATGTTTATGGATAAAAAAATTGGACCAAAAAATTGTACTTCTTTCAGTGTAGAGCCGATACTATTTTTTAAAAACCCAAAAATATCATCCATTTCCTGAATGTCAAAAAAGTTTAGATAGGCGCCACGGTAAATATCATAACGCCATTCTCTAAGAAGGAAAACAAACTAGTTGCAAGTAACTACTGAGGGTTAGATTTTGTTAAACACTGTTGCATCGCTACGGTGCCTAAGTATGGAAAAGAAGAGACGAAGCCGGAAAGGGAGTAAACCTGACAGACCAATTGTGAGAGGGTTGATGTGCATGGTCGCCTTGTTCCTGAGTCACAGCCAAACCGCACGGAGTTAGCATGCCTGGTCTATAGTTGGGGTCAGATTGCTGGCCTCGGCTACAAATACTGTGGCTCAGTCACTCAGGTGTGGTAGTCCCTCCCGATCTGGACGCCTCCACTGACCGTCTCCAGCGCACACACAAGCGATGTGCGTGCTAGCGTTCATGCTTCACCCGCTCACACACAGTCCGTCCGCATGCGTTTCCTCCAGCAGATCGACTTGCCTATACAAAAAAGAGTTAATTTTAAAATTTATGCTTCATTTCAAATCTGTTCGGCAGAATAACTAGGATGTTCATGTTTCACCAAAAAAAAGTACGATTTTTGGCTAACTCGGTGGATGCAGTCTGCTATGCAAACACGTAGAAAAAGTAAATTTGCATTCTTTGATTAAAAATACTTTGAACTTGTAATCATTAGTATAGGACTTTAGACTAATCTGCAGATATGTGACGCTCGAGAACTTACTTGAGGGCGAAAAAATTCTCAGGTACTAGGAAAATAGGGCCTGGGACTACTAGCATGACCTGGACACCTGCTCAATGGGCAGAGCGGGGCCTGCCTCAGTCACTGCTTTGATGTTGTCGTCGTGATCTGGTCTTTGGCAAATACTTCGCAGGTGCTACCCCGAACCGCCGTACCCATCTACGGTTTAAAACGCCCCTTTCGAAGGGAAGGTAATTCGGTGGTGAAACCTCTGGCCAACTTTGCCACTGGAGTGGTGGAAAAAGACAAACTGTGGATGCTCCTTCCATGGGTAACTTCTACACGAAAGTATAATTCAAGTAGTATAAAGGCGCTTAAAAGTAGGTTTGGATTTTTAACAGTTGTAATTTCTGAGCAACTCAAAATACTACCACCACCATAGACTATTCATCCACCCAATTTTTTTCGAAAGTGAATGCAGTAGCGTGTTTTACTGTCCCATACAAAGGCTGTTGGTGTTCTGGCCCATTGTTTAAGCAAAAATGCAATGTTACAAGGCCTAAGGCTGCATTTTTTGGCTGTCGAAAATTAACCAAAAGCACAATTTTATGTGTTAAATGAACTGTGAAAGCCATTTAATTTACCGTTAAGTTGTACTTACGGAAATTCCTTTGTCTGGTGATATATAAGAAAGCAAAGCTTTGTGTATTTGAAGGGGTAATTTCAAATCCCTTCGCAGACAACGGCATACCAGACAGCGAATCGGTTTTCACAAATTGTGGGCCTTAGCACTCGTCTAATGCCCTAAGTGTGTGGTTTCCGAACCGATTTAGCAATCTACAAAATTGCATGCTTTTAAGCAAGTATTCTTTTTCGATCACAAATCCAATTAAACGCTAACATTTGCTCGACATTTTGTAGAAACTGGGTCAAAAGGTGAACTTCCCTGTACCTGAGGTAGGCTTCTTGAAGTTTTACCTATAGTTGAGTGAAGTAAGCAAAGAATAGGTTCATCCAGTTGCTTAATTTAACTGTTCCGCTTGTGTAGGACAAATTCATGAAACAAGGAGCACCAAAACGCACGCTATTTGGAAGGAAAAAGGTAAGCAGCCCTAAAGTATGTAGTTTCACAAGTAAAATATGGTAAGTAAACCAAGGGTAGGGGTAAATCATGAACGAGTTGGGCAGTATTTGGGTAAAAATGGAGATAAATGGATGTCACACATTTGTGACAGTGATGGAGAATGCAATTTTAAGCTTAAATAGTTAATTTTCTACCCTGTGGTGAGGTATGAAAGTGTCATGTTGCCCATCGCAGGTCTTTTTGGCGTCGTATCCCTACAAACTACAGGGCGGTGAACTTCGTGGCTACGCCATGGCCGAAATGGCCTGTCGAGAGGCGGGCGAGGCCTTCTTCGGTGACGGCGGATTTCGGGCCCTACTAACCACGCACAACCGTCCCCTCGAAAAAATACTGCCTCGCCACCTCTTTACCTTGCCTCTTCTCAACCTTCATGTAAGTTTATTAACCAGTGGTCCGCCAGTCGCACAGGCTGATAGGTAAGTACATGACGGATGGGTTAAACAACTCCGCAAAAAGAATTTCCCTTCAAAATCGTTTTTATGCAAAAATCACTAAAACCAGCGCTAGTATTGACAGCTGTTGGATGCTTTAGTGGGAACCGGCTTTTTCCTCAGCTTTTCTGGCTTTCACTGTTGCAATCGCCTTCAAAACATAACTCAAACGATGAATACGACATTAAAAAATACCAAGCAGTTGCATGCAACATGCAACAACGCTAGTCAGGTAAATAGTTGTAATAGTCTAAATGGATTTTAGTTTTTCTAAGAGTTGTACAAACCTTAGTGGAAAAAAATAGAAAAGGATTTGTGATCTTTCTTAGGGCGAGCTCATGGCTCGCAGTTGGCGTGATTTTATGGATGGAAGACTGGCAAACGCCACACTGATCTCAATGGATGGAACAAAGGACTCTATTTCACCTCGATGGTAAGTCTTTGGCCTCCTTTCGTGGATCTCATAACATTGTTTAAGCTTAAGGTTTCATCCCAGTCATTGGGATTTCATAAATCACTCCAAGGTCAGTTCGCACTTTCGGCACTGCGTCAACAACCTCGGGCTTAAATGAATATGTCAGCTGCAAATATGTTCACATTTCGAAAATTCGTACCCTATTAGACATAATCCCACAACACTGAGTGTGAGTCACCTGAATATTGATACTTAAAGCATAAGTATTAGATACTCCTTTGCGAAGATCATAAAAAATTGCATGTTCATCAAAGTTGGTGAGTTAAACAGATTAACCAGATCAAACGATGGTAGTCATCAATGGCACCCAATAAAATGCGTGACTTAGGTGATGTCTCAAGCCTCCTAATGCAGCCACATCCTAAACAAACACCATAGCAAAAAAGGTATTAAGTAATCAACCAACAAAAGCAGATTTTGCCAATTTTTAGAGAATCGCATAAGTTTTGTAGCATTAGAAACTTGCACGATATACTCTCCATAAAATTTCTAAGCGGACTCCGCTCCAAGTCAGAACCATTTTTTTCGATAAAACAAGGGTTTTCTTCGCCCACAGCACAATTATAACGCTATAATGAAATATGCCTCAGGCAAAACTCCGAAGCAGCTATGAAGCATCCAAACACGGGCATAGCTTTCCTGTCAGCAGTCAAAAGGACTAATGATACCATAAAAGTGATTTAGAACCACCAATACAGAGATCTATTAGCAGAGTAAAATTCAGTTTTCTAATCTTTGACATAGGGAATGGAAGTACTACTGGATCGGCGATGGGTACAAACGGATGTGTGAGCAGTGGACTTCAAGTTATTTATTGGATGTGGCCAATGTCATCACATTCGATTACGCTAACAATGAAGTGGTTTACGACGTGGCCTCATGTTCATCAGACCTTCATCTTCTCTGCTACTCTGTCTGTGAAGACTATGATCTATTTCTGTAATAAAACGGCAAAAATATTAGCAAAAAGAATTAACAGAGGCATCCATTCACTGAGCACACGTATCACTTGTAAGGTTACTGGAAAAAGACTACTGAAGTGATATTGCTAGGCGTTGTGCGCAAAAAAAAGCAAATGCTTGTGCTTCATGCATGCTTTAAAAAAACAGCATTCTAATAGCCTAGCATATATAAATGCAAAATAAACGTTTACATAAAAACGCAAATTGTGCGGACATTAACTAAACTTTAACTTTAGATAAAGTCAAGTATATCCATTTTCAAAATTTCTCAAATTTCTATAAAAGTTATTAAATCATAAATGTTTATCTTAGCAAAATACCGAAAAGACAAAAAGGAAAAATTATTAAATTGCCATTTTACGATGGCAAAGAGAAATATCAAAGAAGCTGAAAAGCATGCCAAGCACACAATCCTATAAATTTTTTAGCATTTTGGAAAAATAATAATGAAAAAGCGGCAAAAATACCGCAAAGAAAAAGTGCACAGTCAAAGTTGAGCGATAGCGGGTTGGACGTTTGAAAAACTAGCATCAAAGTCATTAGCTCAAACAAATGTCAGAATAAATTTAACCAAGAATACGCTAAAAAATCTACGCATGAAAAACAATTTCTTTAAACAATAAATTTAACGTAAATTAAAGACAATTATATCTAGTGAAAGATTGTTTGCGGGCTGCAGAAGTTTCCGGGTAATCACGATGCTCGATTTAGGTTGTCGCCTACGGTAACCCAAATAAGGCTAAAAATTACAAAAATTAATTGAAATTTAAAGCGATTATAATAGGAATTTAAATCTTATCTTTTCAAAACATTGTTATCAGTTTTTAAATTAAGGAACTATTCGATGAAAGAGCTGTAGATATGTTACTGTAATGTTCCCCCTCAATACTGATTTTGGTTTTGGTAATTTTGATACCAATTTTAGCAGCACTGTTCTCCAATTCTTAAAGATATTTACTCTGCGTTAGTTTTATGCCTTCTTTTGCCTGCAAAGAAGTGTCCGAATGCTGCAATTCTTGCGATACCGTCATACGTGCGGGGTCATAAGAACGATGACAAGTGTTCGAACAATTTTCGGCTATGCGTGGGAAGGTTCAGTTATGATAAATCTTCAGAACCAATTGGATTGGAGGATTTAAAATGAAACTTCTACTTCTCTGAAAGGGGTAAATCATGCTACTAAGTTTGCTTAAACCCAATTGTAGTTGTACTGAACATGTAGCCGTTCACATTCCGGTTTCCGTTACTGTAAATCTTATATCACCGCAGATGTTCTAATGACCGAGGCTAATGAAATGGACTAAACGCAACAGAAAAGGGGCTTATGTAACGCTCATTTGCCTGCTTTAATACCAGTTTTGGCGACGGCGCCCTTGACGGAAATCCCTAAAAGAGCTTATCCCTATTGTTGTCCTTAATAATGCACCCTTCTGTTCGCCAGATGTACTATGCCTTCTGTTGTTTCCAGGACAACATCAGTCGCGACAAAACTGGGTGTATGATTCCCTTAGTAATAGGACCTACGATTGTTAGCTCCCGAAATTCTCTGTTTTTCGAACACTTAGTGCTGGATCCCATCTTCTTTTTCAAAGGACACGCACATCATTACGTCTTTATTTACTTGTTCGTCTTCATTTAAGTTCAGCAAGCTTTAAAGGGGCTGCTCATGCAGGCAATCAAAGGGTGTCACTTGATAATTTATCAAAGTCTCTTTCACCTAGACTATTAGGAACGGTGGCTTTCTCTTTTTTCTTACATCAGCTGCTTGTACTCATCTAAACATCAAGGGTCAGATTTAGCTGCTTAAGCAATTCCTTTACAAGTTAAAAAATCATTTGAAATGTTTTATAACCACGATTATTCTAAAAGTCGCAATAATGTCGCATTGAAAGGGAAGGCTTCGAGAAAGCAGGATTTGGTTACAACCTTATAACAATTAAAACAAATTATGCAATCATGCACTTTTTAAATATTCTCCTGTTCTAAAAGTCTAAAAAAAGAGACAATTAAAGCAATTTACTTTTTTGCTGTCATAGTGTGCCGTGGTTGTCTCCCGCTCTGTCGACAATCATGGCTTTGTGTAGGGGTGCTTTCGTTTCAAGTCGCTATTTGCGTGGCAAAATTTTGCCCCTTGCCGCATCTAGCAGGTTTTACCAGACCGTTCCCGTGAGAACACCTCAAAGTCTCTTTGTCAACCGTTGGTAAATATAGGTTTTCGCTAGTCTGACCAACTTAGTTACAGGATTCCCGCTAAACTACACCAAAGCTGTATTGAGTCTGCCCGTTACTTCTCTTGTAAGCGTGTTAGTAACATCACCCTGTTCTTCATTAGCATTACCACGTCATGTTGTTGTCAATTTGCCAAATCTGTCTCCAACCATGGAGACGGGAAATGTTGTCAGCTGGGCAAAGAACGAAGGAGATCAAGTGGGAGAGGGTGATTTATTGGCTGAAATTGAGACCGATAAGGCCACCATGTCGATGGACTCCAGCGACGAGGGCTATATCGCTAAAATTCTCGTTCCTGCCGGCACCAAAAACGTCCCTATTGGAGCAGTAAGACATCCATCGCTGTCTTCCTAGTCTTACACTTCTTTAGCCACTTGTGATTATTGTGGAGGACGAGGCTTCGATCGGCGCTTTCAAGGACTACAAACCAGAATCTGCTGGGGTACGTATTTTTGCTAGTTGGTCTTCTCTGATCCCTGGCCCTCTTTCTCTTTCCTCCCTGTTGTGTACTGATATGTTGGGGTCATCTTAAATTATTACTGGTTAACCATTCGTGGCGAACAGTTTTTTGGGTTTCGTTTCAACCTTGTCCTCTTCGGGACCCAGTATTTTACTTCGTTCCTCGTGGAAACTTGAACTTCTTTCCACTTGTGGCTTCCTTTTCGTCGTTTAGACCTAGTCTGCGATAGGTGTGCGGCGAAATCTGCGTGAATTCGTTTTTTTCCTTCTCGAAGCTTCCTTCTGTAGCTTTAGCCTGACCTTTTCGAGGGCCTCTGATGGGTTCAGTCATAGGTTGTGAAAATGGATTAACTTTGGTGCATCCTACCGCGAACTTTCAATAAATAGAACTGGTACGATGGGTTGGGATTGCTGCATTTTGGGCTTGCGCTTGAAATTTCTATGCAATGTGCTTAGGTACTAGAGTAAGAGCAGAAGTGTTTAACTCCTCTGGATGAGTCGGTCTTCCCTTCAGTCACTAAACCCCATTTCTGACTTTGAAATTTAACAGGTCCTGTTCTCCCGTTTCTGTAATAGCTATAAAAAGTTTGAGGTGGTAGAATTGCTTGTAGCAAAAGCGACATGGAATTCGCCTTTATAGCTATCGTTTTAATTATTTTACCTCATTGGATCTATTCCGGCTATCCAAAAAAGCCTCACTTTTATTGCTAGAACAGTAGCGTGTTTCCTTAGATATGCTAATTTCACCTTCGTTGAAAGCATAACAGTTTCTGGTCTTGCCAATTTGCCTTTTTTTATTACACCATTGCGATCTCAGTATTCCTGTCGTTAGGTCAGTTTTGGCTGTCAGAATATACAGCTGTCGACTTCAATGTGGTTTTTGAAGTCAATTAATGCGGCCACAGCTGGCTGGCTACCGATTTTTACGCTGACGTAGACTCCATGTTCCGGGGGTCGTGTTGTTTCCATTATGTAAATTAGTTTACTTCGTGATTTAGCGCTATAGATGGTGGAGGGATTAATTAGTTCAGCATATGCTCCTCCTATCAACCGTAAAGCTGCCTCTCTTTCATAGGCTCCTGCTCCCTCTGCTGCGCCACCGCCACCATCACCCCCGCCTGCGCCAGAAGCTGCCGCTCCGCCGCCACCACCGCCGCCTCCGCCAGCACCAGCAGCTGCACCACCGCCTCCTCCTCCTCCTCCTGTGGCTCCCGCTATGCGTCCAGCAGGCTCAGGTGATCGCCTTTTCATCTCCCCGCTGGCTCGACGTGTCGCTCTCGAGCGCGGCATTGATTTGTCCACGCTCACTGGTACCGGCAGCGGTGTTGATGGCTGCTTTGTGCTGGCCGATCTGGACAAGATTGCTGTAGGTGCACCGTCCACTTCCAGCTACACGGATATCCCACTCACTGGAATGCGATCGGTAAGTCCAGTCCGCAGATCCTTGCCCCATGGCTCTGTTCAACGCTTCGTTTTGTATCCTTCTGCTAGGGAGGAAGTTTTGTCAGTAATTTTGCTTTCAGACAGGTTGGAGCCCTAACATCCTCCATTTGACTGGTGCGTGGTGTAAGGTAGTTTGGTGGTTTTTTGGCATGGGATGTATTCCAAACCCTTGCAGTCTAAAACTCACAGATATCCCTTCGAGCCCCTGCATTCAAGCCTCAATGTCTCTAGACTCCATTGATGCCTTGGGGGCTGATTTTGGTGAACTTGAAGCTTATATTCGGTTCATCTTTCCGGAAGCTTACGGTAGTTCTTACTCGGTATCGAAGTCCCGTAAACTTTGCCCCTGGAAGTTATATAGTTCAAGTGACTAAACTCCGATGAGAAGTTTTCTAATCAGCCTAATTCATGAACGAGAAAAACTAGTTTCTTTACCGCAGTGTGTGTGCCTACCCGCTGCGACATTGAAGTCTCCTTTGAGGTATTGGTGATGGTGGTGGTGTGACTCAGGTTATTTATGTCTTTTGTAGCATAATGGCCTTATTGTCAACGTCTCTTATCCGTAGGTGTGTTTACGCTCTGTAATTGCTATTTCTTCGACTATAAAAAAAGAACTAAACTGCACCATCCTTTTCGTACAAGTATTTGGGGTGAATGACTCAATTTGGGTATTGGACTTCATTTTTGCCTGTTTATGGATCCTGTGGCCCTTTTAACGGTCACTCATAGCGCTTGCATTTTTGTCTAGAAGTAAGACGCCCACTCTGAGCAAAACGGTTTTTACACAACTTTCGTTTCTTCCCCCATCTTTGGGCAGACCATTGCCAAACGCCTGACCGAATCGAAGCAGACGATTCCACACTATTACCTCACTGTAGAGGTCGAATTGGACGAGATTCTGAAGCTGCGTGAAGGCATAAATGCCTCGTTGGCGAAGCAGGCGGCACCCGGTGAGAAACCGACCAAGATCTCCGTCAATGATATCCTCATCAAGGTCATGGCACTTGCCAACAAAGCTGTACCCGAGTGCAATTCCGCGTGGATGGGCAACTTCATTCGTCGGTAAGTTAATGCCCCGTCTCTGGTGTTTCCACTCTCGAGGTTCGCTTTTAGTCACTTCTGGTGGCTCGTCTCAAATGTGTTTGCGCTTTTCTGGCTGACTACTTTTTAAATAGTTTCCTATTATCTTCCTGTTTCACCTAGCTACGCTTCCACTGATGTCAGTGTCGCCGTAGCAACGCCCAATGGTCTTATCACTCCCATCATCTTCAATGCCGATGCAAAGGTTAGTTCCGCTCTCGTACACACTGGCCGCGTGTGTGAGATCTTCGAGCTGACTTTTTCTGTGTGGTTTTCAGGGCATCCTCACCATCAGTCAGGAGGTTCGAGGCTTGGCTGCAAGAGCACGAGAGAACAAGCTGAAGCCGGAGGAATTCCAGGTGGGTTGAGGATGTGTTAGCTCGCTCCTTTACGTCTTTGAGGCATCTCTGGGTAGGATTTTGTTTTGTGGTGGCTTTTGGGGTCGTTTTGGGAGGAAAATGTTTAAGTTTTAATTCAAGTCTCAAAAGGCAAGAACAGAAAGGCCGATCCTCTTACCTTCGAAGGGAAATGGTATCTGGTAGCATAATCAGTTCATTGTTTGAGGATTCCATCTCAATGTTAAGGATTTTCGGTGGGGATGCTTCACCTGTCTACACTCAGTGGTTTTTTTAACGAGACCTGGGAGGAGGGACATCTTTTCCCCTTCGCAGTTGGAATTTCAGTAGGAAAATTAATTTGATAGACGTCCCCGCCCATTTTTAGCCTCCTAAGCTCTGGGATGGCTGTGTGCTTGTTAAATTGCGCGGACCAGTGGACTTTGTTTTGATGGAGGAAACGAATTGCGGGTGAATTTCGTAGGCACCGAAATGGCTTTTCTCCCTTGGACGAATTCCCTTTTTTGCGCTGGCAAACCACGAACGTGGATGGTCTGTCACATGTCGACCCATTTCGACGCGAGTTCCTCAAAATCGATACACACCGTGTGGCATCCCCATTTTGATGAAATACGGCGCCACGAATCCCCCTTTCAGGACACTTTCAACGGCGGTCGTGTCGCTTTGGCTTTAAATAATCCGAATCCACCCAACGGCATTCCACACGACATGCTCCTTGATGTTGAAATCCTCCATGGAGTCCCCGAGCCCCTTCTCTGATGCGCTTTTTCTGTAGCGGTGGTTTCTTTCTTAGATCGACTCTCTGACACCGAAAGGGGCTATTATTTGTCGTCAAAATTGCTAGTTTTCTAAGTCACGTAGTGGCAATTCTCTTTTTAAAGTGTTGGAAAAATTTGTACCTATAACGTGTTTCTGCTCTGCGCCCGGTGGTTAATGAAGGTGCCGATTTGGTTGCGGCACAGAAACGTCGCAAAGTGCCATTTCTGTGGCTATCGATTTGCTTTGGCAGCAAGGCACATTTGTGCACGCAGTCTGGCATGGCACACAAGCACCTAGCACAGTTGAAAGATGTGTGGATGCGGGTGTACATCCTTGACTTTCTAAAATTTCACTTCCTTTTCCCATCGGCCTCTCTTCGACTCATCCAGGGCGGTACCATCACTATCTCCAACCTCGGAATGTACGGCATCTCGTCCTTCAGCGCGATCATCAACCCGCCCCAGGCCTGTATTCTCTCCGTTGGTGGATCCCAACAGGTTGTCGTTCCCGATGAGGAGGAGGGGTACGTCTAATTTATTCTATTATCAGGATTTGCCTTGCTTGACTAATGGCTCCATATGGAACAGGGAATTGTCACTACCGCTGGGACAGAAATTCTAAGAGTCCCGCCTTTGTCGGTGTCACATTGCGCCTAGTTGGCTTGTAGGTGTGTTGGAGAATGCACCTAGATTCTTGTGCTCTTCATTGTGTTGGCCCCGCTATGCTCGTTACCCTTTTCACGGTACTTTGGGGCTGAGTGTCGGCTGTTGAATTCTGCTGGTTGGTTTTGTAATCTTGAAGCGAGTTGAAATCTCGGATCTCTGCTAGGCTTGAGTCACCTTCTAGCCGTGATTGTCGACATGCCTTGAGTAGTGTATATCACTGCTTACATTCACTGTTCGATATTCCTAGATCTGAACCTTGTCATACTGCAGGTTTTGGATTGGTTTAGATGCTGAAAGCACGGTTAAGGTCTACAAACGCTGGTGCAGTTTTTTGAGTGCCTTCCAGGGAGGTGAATCTTGACACGCAATTCCTCTCTTCCCCTGTTGTAGCCACAAAGCGGTAACAAAATTAGCCGTGACACTCTGCTGTGACCATCGCGTTGTGGACGGAGCCGTCGGCGCGAAGTGGTTGAAGGAGTTTAAGAGTCTAGTTGAAATGCCCGCCTGCATGCTGTTGTAGACGACGTTGACGTCTAGAGGAGGAAGAACACGTTTCTACCGGTACCGCAGCACGCATATATGCACGCTATCCAAAGTGCTTTGCCATTTTGCCTCCATCCTTTTTCCATCACCGCTTTTATTGTTCGCGTATCTCACTATCTTCTCGTCACTCTGTCCCCCCACCTCTTTTTGTGTCTGATGTATTCCTCCCTCTCCTCCCTCCTTCCCACCGCCTTTAGCTGCAGTTGTTACTCTATATCTGCCTTGGAGGCTTCTTTTTTGTACTAAACCCCCTACCTCTGCCAACAAACAGGATTTGCGGGGAAAGCAGGTAGTGAAACAGTCTTTTACCTTGTGGGTAGGCCTCGGAAATCATCGGGATCCAATTTCGAGAGTTGTTTTCTCGCTTTTTGTGTTTGGTGGAGGAGTTAATCTGTATCCTTTCCGTGTTTAGATTAGAAATAAATTGTCGGTCGTTTTGTTGTTCCCTCCTCCTCTTCCTCTGTATCCGTCTGTGTGTGTGTGTGTGCCCCCACGGAATTCTCTTGACTAAGGCCGTGCGTTGGTAGCTCTCCCCCTCCTCCCGGGTCGGGTGTTAGTTGCACCGTGGGTTTGTTGGAAGCAATTATTTTTGCGCATTGTGGTGTTTCTGTGTTTGCGTCTGGTATGCTTTCGTGTTCTGCCGGGTGTGGAATTGTCCTCTCCTTAGTACGGCGCGACACGACCTCGTCGTCCTCGGAGGCCAGCGTTACAACACGCGAGGTAACAGTAGTGCAAAAACAGTTCAGCCGGACTTACCTTCACCTGCGATTGCAATTCAATCGTCGTGGCTGGATGCAGTCTGCGGTGGCGATTCTGAGGGAGTTCTTTCCGGCCTTTGATGTGATCACGCACTACCTTGTTTTTCCCATTAAGAGGTTTGACTAACTGCTCGAGGCTTCTCCATCTGTTGGATTCTACAGTTGAGAATCCCCACTCTCCATATTCATTTCTCTCCGAATGACCTGTGACGTCTGTCGTGTCAGGTCATTTTTTCATGGATCAATCTTGCACTCTGTCTGATGGTTAACTAGTTCCGTGCCTTTGGAAGAGGAAGGAGGTACTCAGAGGATGTGACGATCCTCCAAACGCAAATAGTCGCTCCTCTTGGCAGATTATTCAACGATTTGGGAGGTGAACTTTCCATAGACTGGTTGGTTCTAGCTATTTTCGACTAAGAAGGGGCAAGAGTTCACGGGGAAACTTTGGAAAAATTCACACGCGCAATTCAAGCAAAGGTTTGGGGTGTGTGGTGGTCAATCGCAAAATGGCAGCCGATGACATTCTCCTTCGCTGGACCAACGAGGAATGGAAGTCATTGAAGGAATGCAATTGAGTTAGTAGACCTTGAAGTTTTTCGCCATCGGCTTCCACTGCGATCCTCCCAGTTCAGGTAGGACTCATCAAGCCCCGCCTTTACCACTTCCGGCTGTAACTGAAAAGTGATCCCAAAACGTCGACGCCAAGTCATCCCGGTCAACGGGGGTGTACAACAGCTTGCGGTACAGCTTGAATGGTTTCACGAGTGATGCATTCATCTATTGCACCTTCCACGAAGACCAGACAGAAATGAATTTGTGGCTTCGGAATGCGTGAAGTCAACTACCGTACAAAGCATTCGTTAGTTTGAGCTACGCAGTACAAGATGTGCCTATGCAATAATCTAGATCCGTTCAGTGTCGAAGCGTCTCTGTTTGTAGACCTGTAAGGCCCATCGATTTGAAATGTCAGTTGGTTCACGAGCCTACCTGGAGTGATAAACTAGATCGGGGTCCATTGAACCGTAGAACAAGTCATGAGCCTTAGAACGGCACTTTTCTCCTGTCTCCGCTTACTCCACGGATTTGCCACTAGTCCATCCGCTGTTGGACACATTCCAGATTTCCGTCAGTACGCCCGTAAAGTAGTTATCCGTCCACCCACTTCTATTGCATCTGTTCTTTAAAGACGCTACACATTCTCACACCCATCCAGTTGTCAATTCCAGATGATTCATTCAGGCACCTTTACATCCATTTGTCTCGCGTTCTACCCATCCGTCCATCCACCCTACATCGCCCACAAAGTGCAAGAAGCCTTCTCAGGGTTCCCTCACCACCGTCAAACGGACAGTTATTCTGTCGACGGGGCGCGGCTGCACGAGGGTGAATGTTTATTCGTGCGAACACTGGTTCTACCACTTCACAGATGAAAAGACATTGAAAGACCCTTTTTGCGCCTCCTCGGCTGCCACTACTTCCTTTTCTTTCGCTTTCTCGTCTTCTTTTCTGGTTCTACAAAGTAGAAGGTACAAGGCCGCCATTAACTCCGGAGCGTCCCTTTTTTGTAAGCACTTCAAGATTCCACCTTACTTTCATTGGACTTTCTTCTCCGGGAGGTGCCTGTTGAAGGCTTTGCACCCTCGTCACTTGTGTTAGCATCTGCTGACCAGTCGGTGTCGAGAGCAGGAAGGTCTCGAAACTCGTTGGCGTACTTCAACCGATCTGTTGCTTGAGTGAGTCTAGAAGACGTCTAAAATGAAGAGATGGTTCTTGAGGTTGAAAGTCATCGTTTTTACATCCAGGGGTCGCATGCATTTAGTGAAGCCTTTTACTGATTTCATTAGGCCTTTCGCACGTCTCTAAATACCTTCAACTGAATCTAGATAAATTCCTCTGCACCTCATGACGTTTCATCCGATCGAAATGCTCTTCGTTAAAACCAGGTTTTCTTTTCTTGAAACAATCTCTACTTCGAGCAATTCCCTCTTGGAGGTGGCCTTCCGTACCACTTTGTTGCTTCAGGACGGATTCCAACCAACCAGCTTCAACCTTTTGGAACTCTTTAAAAGTCTTCCCCATCCCCTAATAACTTCTATCCGATGTAGAAGTTCCCATCGTAGTTTTTAAGGTCCCGTTGAGACTCTGACATTAACTTGCCCGTCAAAAGGAATTATTCTTTAATTGTCTCCAAGACGCGTCACAAATGACCTAGACATCTTCATATAGTTTTTATAGCATCATGTAAACCTAGACGGTCTGTAAGTTGGCTTCAGGTAGCCTGAAGGCCTTCATCTGGGTTTAAAAAACATTATTTGGGCCTGGATGGCTTCCAACCAATCAAAAGCGTGACAGAACAACTGGCTCTACTCACTGTACAAGTTATCCACACAAAATCCACATTCAGCGGGCCTACTAAATACTACCTTGGTCTTGGTTTCAACTCGCGGAAAAAAGTCCGTGACGGGAGGAGTAGTACTGAGGACGGCATCCTCGTATGTGGCCTTGAACCGACCAATCACTGGGGCGAGGGTTCCCTCACTCATTTGTTTGGACCAACCAAGTTTTTCCATTGCGTATGTACTCGCAAGTGATTGAGTGGTTAAGGAACCAAAGAGCAAAAAAGATGGAAAGGCAAAAAGACTTATTTGAATTTCTTTGTCTGCCTTTGGGAGGAAAAGATTTGTGTAAGCCAGCACGAGCGCATGATTACTCGGATTTTTTTGGAAAAGGGCCACGTTTAACCGCGAGCCTCAATTTTCCGCATAAAATTTAAGCAACAATGCTTAAATGAAAAAAGGGGACATTTGATTTTAAAAGGAGAAGTACGTTACCGGTTGGGTTTTGGGGTCAGAATAATACGCACTGATGTCCAATCAGTAGCCATATTGTTTCAGACTGGCCAGGCGAACTTGAAAAGGATATTTTACCAGCGGGACCATATTCGGCACGCCCCAATGGAAATCCGCAGACTCGGATGAGTTTTCCACTCTTGGAGATAGGTATCCCCTTACTACCTTCCCACTGGGAAAGTCTAGCAGATAGTGCCTTTTAAGTAAGCCCGCTTACCGGCAGGAAATTTAGTACTGGCCCACCGACAACCCTGCTCCTGACACTTCCGTCGAAACTCCTTCAATGGAAGCAAAATTTCATGCTCCTCGGGTGTTAGATCAGGGTCCGAGGTTTTAGTAAAAGTGGAGAGTATTTCTAGTGCTTTGATGGGTCCAATTTTGTCAAGCCCATCGGTATAGTCGCTGCCACAGAGGAGGGCTATTCGCACAAACTGCTGCCTGTCCAGGCCTAGTTTAAAATTAAAGAATCGGTGCTACTTGAGCATGATAAGTGGACATGTACCCTCAAGCGAAAGAATTGTTTGCTTTACTAATTACTCACCCAGCTGTTCACGGATGTCTTTGAGACAATACAACGAAGTCGGACTCGATTTTGCACTATGTTTATCCCTACCAAAGAGGTGTCGACAGACTAAGGTTGCTCCAAACACCCAGACATCTGAATCGTCACTGGCGACAATGTCCACTAATCCGAGTTGTTGAAGATGGCAGCACTGAGCTTCGGCCTCCTCTGGACTGTTGATGAGAGGGAAGCCGAAAAGTTGAACTAGTCTCTGGAACAAATTGAAAATAGACCGTTTATGGTCCGTATAACCATCTCCCATTCCCAGCCACTGAAAAAAGAATCAATGAAATGGATGGGGAAAGGGAGGTGAGTGGACGAAATAAAAGGTTTTACCTGAGCCTCAGCCACGCAACTGGTGGTGGCTTCCTGTGCCTGACGTTCAAGCTTTTCGAGTTCCACTCGTAATGCATCATCGTCAATTGTCAAATCGTCCTCCACTTCAGCCTCCAAAAAGGTCTGCGTTTTTGGTAGTGTTTCAACTGACTGCATGTGAGTTGGGGACTCTGAAACATCGACGAATTCTCCCGAATCGGATGAAGGTGTCTCTGAGGGTATTTTCACTGTAGTCGTCTCCACCTCAACACTTTCTCGTTTGCTTGCAGGTTTTTCTGTACGATCAACATCTTCATTCTCTTCTATTTGACTGGTGACCAGCTTGAGATCATTACTGGCCTTTGAGGTAGCGGAATCATCGAGAATCATCGAGTCTGTCGGAGATACCTCAAGATCTGATTCCTTTTCAGGTTTCAAATCGCCTTTCTCTTTAATATCATCAAATTTTGCAGTGACGGCACTTTCAATTGGTTGATCTAGAGGTTCCTCAAGTTTTACAACTTGGTTGACTCGACCTTCTCTAAAATCTGTGGATCCTTCGTCCTTTCCTAAATGCGCATAACCATGAGCAGCCTGGCACACTTCCGATTCCGATGAAGAATATTGTTCAGGGGTCCTTGATATCCTTGCTGCCGTTTCTATGTTACAATCTTCGACTGTCTGTATGTCGTTTAGTGAGCTATTCTCCTTTTTTAAGTGCTCCTCACCCTCACGGGTAGGCTCGTTAACTGAATCTTCGAGAAGTCTAAAAAGTAACAACAAAGTAAACAAAAATCCTACCGGTTCAGACGTTCTTTCAGCTCATCAGCTTGCTCTTTAGACGACCGCTTACGCAGCAGAATTGCATGACCCTCGTCCTGCGAGGCAATCCGCTGCACAGTGACACTTACATCCGATCCAGAGGGAAGATTTTGGGGTACCACCGAGGCAAGCAGCACTTCGTTCATCCTACTTTCGATCTCCGCCTTCTTGATTGTCAAATCGCGTCTTGCAATGAGCCGATTCACTTGAGTCTGTGAAAATGATTCACCCACTTGTGCCTGAAATAAGCCGGCTACTCATTGAGCTTTTAAGTAGTAAATATTACAATTTTCAATTAGACAAGCTTACCGATTGGGAGGAAGGCTGAATCGGCGCATTTAGAAGGATCAAAATGACCTGCAATTGGGCCTGAGCCGGCAACGCATTAAATGCATCTGATTGTATGTCGATAGAGCGGCTATTATCCTACAGATATGAGGAAAATTTTACCTAAGACTTGAAATAGGGACTTACAACAAAATCCCAGGCTAGTTGCGAGGCGGACTCCTGCTCTTCCTCGAGTTGTAAAACACCTGTGGATGGTCTGGAAACAAGTAAAAAATGAAGCTATCACAAGAGGCACTCGGGTCAGGCAAGGGCGGTCTTTGATAAAGTGAGAGAGATGGCGGCAGCGAATACGACAACCAGTTCCAAGTATGCAACCAGCACTTGTAGCATGAGCCTCAACCCGATCCGCATCTCAAAATGTCATGCAAAGAAGATTGTCTACAAACAAATTTGCTGCCTGTTTCACCTCGAATAAAGAAACATACACTGCATCGATTGGATTGCTTTGAGATCCAAACATTTCCGCATCCAATTCAGCTCTGCGAATCGCTTCCGTGCTGTTGAAACGCTCCACAAATTCAGCTGCCAGCTCTGTAAATGCAAGAAAGGAAAACAAAGTAGCCGTAACTACTCATAATCACACCGTAAGTAGTGCAGCTGAAAGCGTATGTTCAATTACTCTCGCTTTGTGCCTGTGATTTGGTGGCGCTTTCAGCCAGACGATGAAAGAGGCGTCTCAATAGACGGTCCCTAGCCTGATGACTTTTCTCCTGGGCTGTAGTCCGAGTGATTCGACGGGCTGCCTGGAAGAAAAAGGAGCACCACTCATCTGCTCGTAGTCAAATCAGATTGAGAGCAAATGGCGTGCGGCAAGAATCAGTCAAAGGGGAAGGCACAGCTAAATCATCCTGAAGAGCATTCCCTTCGCAGGTATACGCTATTTATTCAAACTTCGGCACAAGACCAGTTTTGCAGTGCTTATAAATTAGCTAGCTGTCTATTGCAGAAGGCAAAGTTAACTTTGATGTAGTAAGACAGCGTGCCATATTTTTTCCAAACCTCTCACCATTGTCGCCTTTTTAAGTGCAGGAACGGCACCATCGAAGACAAAAACAGGGCGAATTCCGAAAAAGAGGAGCTTGCAAATACGTCGAAAGAGAATGGCCAAATGCGGATTGCGACCGCCTCTGACTTTAGCTTTGAGCGCCTGATGCAGCCAAATATTCATGTCTGAACAGCGGAAATAGATGATTGATAACTCTGACTTACCAATAGCCACTCGCTTGCCTCGGAAGTATTCCAGGTCTACTCTACGGCGCGAGGGCTCGAGAATTTTCCAGAGTCCATTAACGCCCATTGTTTAGATGCAAGGAGTTACTGCATGTGAGAAAAAATTTATTGTGCTATAGTACGGAGTAGTTGCCAAACTAATGCATTAATGTTGGGGTTGAGTGACTTAAGTAAACCTTATAATGGTTCTGCATTGTAGAAATTAGAGATTAAAATACGTCTGGAATGGACCTGCTCCAGTGAGGATTGCACAACACAAACCACTTTCAAAATGTCATGATGCAAAAAAACAAGGAGTAATTTACCATACATCTCGCTAAATTCGAGCTATAATGTGTTTAGTGTGAGCAAAGACATCTTACATAGTCTCATTGGCACACCAAAATACTCTCACTTGCGTTTTGACTGGTTGCCGTCACGCATCTAAAATCCCTTAACAGGTATCATTAACTCAAACTAATTTGTGCAAATTGTAATTAGGCTTTATTACAGAACAAACGCAAATTTTACAATTAAAAGCTATTTTAACTTTTTGCTGCCAAAGGGCACTGATTTTATGGTAATATTACGAATAAACTAAGCTTTTTCGCCGAATTTTTTATCAGCAAAGAATGCTTTGGCCTGGCTATAACTTTCTAAAAAAGTTCATGCTTTTAATCTCTGTATAATTTAAAGATTTTAGTTAATATTAATTATCTTTTTGTCTTTATTTTTGCTTTTATTATATCACTTCTTCATCCTGTCAGTCAGCTGCTTGATCCATCACCTGGACATTGTCCGCCCATTCGTCAACGCGAATGCACTTTTCATGTCCCGTTTAGCTTTTTTTTGGTGCCCTACCTGGCTCAGAGCTGCGGTGGCCATGCGGGCAGCCATCAAATTCCACTTCATCGCCTGCATCAATGCGTTGTCTGCGGGCTTGTCGGCGTAGTGACTCAGTCACATCGACACTGGCGAGCCTAATTTGACAACCCACAGTCACATGGTCATGCTCTAACCAATTAAAGTGCAGCCCAACGTCTGCACGTGGCATTAGTAATTGCGGAAATCAAAGCGCCTTTTTTATTCAGTTGTGGATAGCCGGTCCTCATGGCACGCAAGGCTAAATTAAAAGTAACTGCCAACTACAATTGGCATCCATGGAAGTCACTAATTATTCTAATAATAGTCATTTTTTAAGAAAAATTACGGCGTCTAGCGTAAGGTGGACAGCTATTTCATATACCACTCAAGTTTTTCGACTAAATGATTTGTTGCATGCATTGTTCTAATTTTTGCACTCTGACTCATGAACAAGAGGAGAGACCGTCTTACTGACCGCCAGAGATGGAACTACTATTATATACCGATAGTCACTTTCCTTTAATTCATGCGCCGTCCCTAGACGTGTACATTGTCCGACAGGCGGAGCTTCCTGCGACAACTTAGGTGGAAGACGTGCTCCCCTCCTTCTCACCTTCTCATGAAGAGTAAAAATGACAAAAAGGTTACATTTCCTATTGTAATCTAGTGTAATCTATTACACATTACAATCTGCTAGAACATTCTAAAAGACCAGACAAATGTGGTCGTATAAACACAAATGAACACAAAACGATTTTAGGTTAATCCACGTAAATTTACGCACAACAGTGGTTAAAATGCACTGTAATGTGCCAGCAGCTGGACTTTGTCAGGCCTATGTGTTAGAATTGATCTTGGTCGTCCCAGACAAATCTATGAACCGATGGGATTGAGAGAATTTAGATAGAAAACTAGGTGTGAAAGGAACGCGTGTATTTAAAAGTGGGATCAAATGGATGAGTGGAGTTAAAAAGTGTGGTTTCTTTACAATCGCAATTGTTTATCGTCTCTGCGCTCTCTGATGTCACACTCCTCTCAGGTTGCACACCGATTTTGTCAAGCAAATTACCCAATCCCCAGTTCCAACGCCCCAATTTACGCTTTTCCCACCACCACCCCCACAGTTGATAAGGCTTTGTGTTCTGACTTTTGTAACATTTATTGGCAGTCTCTCTTGCAGTATTCAACATCTACTTCTATTTTCACTCTCAACACCTTCATCCTATTGGCTGAGCGCCAATTGCCAATGCCTTGTCAATTGGTTATTATTGAGCGGAGCATCACTGACAGATGGTTAGCTATTCACCAAATCGCAGTTGTTGTGAGCTGAAGCATCCGATTTGCATAGTTTCGGTCGATACCTGCATCAAAGAAATATACTACTTAAATGACCTGTCATATCAGTTTGTCACATCGATTTTCAATATCTGCGTCACACTTCGTGATCATATCTAACGTATAAGGCTACTCATTTTTCTCACTTTGATGTTTTGATCTTCTTATAGAAAGATATTTTGTAGGTGTCAATGCAGAGTAGGTCATGCCATGTGCCAATAGTGAACCGGCAACCTTATCAACTAAGGAATGCCATTAGATCTAATTGTCAAGTAATTCGCAGATTTACATCGAAAGCAAAAAGGGCCTTTAGTTATACATTTATTGCTCAGAGATGACAGACGAAAGGCACATCGAAAGGCAATGCACTTTTATCCACTTGAGTGCTCCTATCAACTGGATTAATTAAAGCGTTGGCGACAGCAGCAAAACGTTGCGAATGCCTGCAGACAGAGCCTGGCGTGTGGGCTTAGCGCCGCAGATCTCCTCTCGCCTCAACTCATTCCTAACGTTTTCCTTGGTGGAAAGCGAGAGGGCGACAATTCCATGCTGCTGGAAGGAGGGAAAGTAATGTTGTAACAATGGAGCGACTAGAGCGACTTTGTGGTCCCAAGAAATTCTTGAATGTGAGAGCGGATAAAAGACTAAATGACCGTGACTCTTGTAAGAGCCGTGATGAGCTTAAGAAGATCACATGAGTTGGCCAAAAAGTTCAAAATGAAGTTTTCTTTAGTCTGTGATAAGTGCGTGGTCAGCAGGGCTCGTCAGTAGTCCAATTTTGAAGGCTGAATGGCCGTTGAAGCTCTGTTTGAGCTGTAGAGGTGACTCGTGACGTCGGATAACGCATATAGGGTCGATTAAAGCCAATTTTCCACGATTATGTCCCACACTGGTTCTGGCAGTCTCATCAACGTGTTCAATAGTGAACTGGAATTAAATTTGCCCCGTGCTAAAACAACTATCCGCCCAGCAGACTGATTATCCCTCGATCCATTCCTCCATGTATTTCATGAGTCATTCATTAATTGATCCAGCCCGTATCCATCCCTTCAGTGATCCACACACTTACCAGTCCACCATTCCAGTTACTCGCTTTGACCTTCCACACTTTGACAGTTCTTTTCACACACGAGAGCATACGGCCAGCATTTTGGTATCTGCTATGGATAAAACCGAGTGTAGGGTGTATAACATGCGATAAAAGCAATAGCCTTACCACGCCTTCCCTTAAAATCATCCGAGCATAGTCTTTCTAATATTTTTAAGCAATCCTCCCTCTTTTAAAGAGCCCAGATTCCCTCTTCAAGGTAAAATCCTCTCCTATTTTATTCAGTCACTCATTTTTCTCCTGTCTAGGGCGCGAACACGCCTCACTCGTGAGGCTACTTTACTGTAGCCTTAAAATGACCGCCCTGGTTGCCACAGAAACGCAATACGCTGTTTGTTCCTAACGTCCTCACGGTAACTAGTGTAGAGGCGATCGCCTATTCCCCCACCACTTCCACGTCTTAATTGTTCTTTCGCCACAAAAGCGAAGTAATAATGAAGAGGAAATCTGCACACTAACTAACCAATCAGGTGGCGCTTCGATGTCGCGATTTTAATCGATTTTCCTTCCTCAGCCCCACCGCACCCCACTCCTCCCCCTCCACCTCGCGATTGAGAGAAGCCTAATCGATGGCTGTTCATTACCTCGCCTCCCTGACACCTGGCGGCTTAGTGGCCACAATTTAGGCTGAGCCGATGCCAAGATCTGATCGCGCATAAACTATGACATTTTGCAAACTACTTAAATATAAAGTGCACCTTGGTACCCGATCCCTTCAAAAAATAGAAAAAAAAGAAATACCTTATCCACTTCAGCTAATGTAACTTCTGCCAAAGTTAAAGGGTCGCGGTCAATGGTGAGATTTGATTGGCCGGTGCCTGAGACTGCGCAACATAAAATAAATATGGCTTTTTATTTTTGCAAGGATGGGATAATAAAGCCATTATATGGGAAACAGTCACGTCGTCAAGATATTAGCAACTAGCCTGTCACGGGTATACAAAATAACCAGTCGACGCTTGGGACTTTGACGTATGACGTGTAAATCTGTGATTGGCTACTTCCTCCGACAGACTATGGACTGGCTGAGTTCTAGTCCAGGCTGGACAAAATCTCGGACCTTTGGATAATGGCCCAGCAATAAGGTCAGACAAACGCAAACACAATAAATACTATTAAAATACTGCGGCAATAATATTAGTAGGAACAAACTTCTATAAATGCGGACGAATCACGTTTTATGGGGGCAGGAAATGCCCCGATTTTTAAACAGTGAAGGCGATCGCAATGGCCACTGAAAACAGCAGTGAAACACGCCTTAATGAATCACCACAGTGTCAACATTTTTTTCTTTAGGGGTCCCCCCTTATCCCCCTCTCTCCTGGCCCACCAATTAGCATCGCGAAACACACACACACACACCCACGCTTTCATTCGCCGTCAATCGATAGACCGCACTGACGAATTGGGACCTGCAAGGCATTTGATTGGTCAGCCACTACTGACAGCGCACATTCATTGGCTTCTCTGGGTGGCATGCTTGCACGTCGGAAGCATGTGCGCACGCAAGGGCGCAGATTGCGCAGTTTAGCACTGGCTGCTTTAGCTGCCCGTTAGCGTCTCTCCGTCTCTCTATATCTCTCTGTTCATTCCTTCCTCACTTTTTGTCCGTTTAAAGTTACCACCAGACCATGCCAAAAGGGATTTCCGAGCGTTGGATGCCCCTTGACCCCGATCCGAGGTCAGCAGCCTATCCTCTAATGGAGAGTTTTTGGCCCACAGCACTTATATCGCTGGCGTACGTAGTCGGTGTCTATACGTGGATGAAGATAGCCGCACCAAAAAAGAAAAAGGCCACCACAAATGGTCATGCAAGCAATGGGAATGCTGTTGGCATGAAAGAAGTTACCAAAGCCTCCTCTTCTTCCTCCTACGATATTATCAAAGTCCTTATGGTGGTGTATAACATCGTGATGATCTTCTACTCCGCTTTCCTGGTGATTGAAGTTCTCGATTTGCTTCGGATAACCGGTTACGGTCTTGGCTGCGTCGAATTTGATCCAAAAGACGACCCAATTCAACGGCGTTTCATCCGAGTGGGGTACCTATTCTACTTCTCCAAGTTCTTGGAACTGCTTGATACTCTATTCTTTCTATTGAGGGGCAAATATGATCAGGTCACCTTCCTCCATGTTTTTCATCACGGTGCCATGCCTCCTTCAATTTGGTGGGGCATTAAATACGCTCCAGGTGAGTTTTTAGACCAGGTCTTCCACACATTTTTTGTGTGTATTTTGGTGTTTTTTTTCGACCGTATCGACCAGTTGTTGAGGTCACACATGAGGTGTTTGTTGTTAGGCTACCACCACGAAGCTTCATGTTCGTGATTTTTTTATCTCACTCAAAATGTGGCTTTCGTCTTGAGGGTTCAGTGTGCCTTGCCCCACGAATAAAGCATTCGGCAGAACCGGAAGTTGATTGTTGGCGTCGAAGGCCATTCTAGTCCTGGTGTAACTGAAAGCATCTGGCCTCAGATCAACTTTTCCTTCCTTTAATAAACACAATGTTTTTCTAAATACGTATCCAAGATGGTGAGTGGTTCCAGGAGTCTTTTTTTACTGATATGAGATACAGATGCAGTAGTAATCCTCCTTCGGAGGATGACATCTTTGTGTTTGACGGCGCTTCCACGAGATCAGACCGTTCCATTCATTGTGGCTCAGAATGCAATTTGACGCTAAAACTCACCCTCTATAGTGGTAGTTGAAATACCTATGTTTTAACCTCAATGATTCCTAGGCTTAATAGCAAGAAAAATTATCCATTTCACAACCTTGTGGGCGACTTAAGTAATATCCCGGGAGTGTGAGAATAGCTGCCTCACTAACTCAGTTTGTTGCATAATGGGCGGTGGAAACTACGGGTGTCTTATGTGGGCCGCGACCTTCTCATTTAGGTGACCTTAAGATGGGGGTGTCGCAGACCCAGGAAGTACTGGTTCGTATTCAACTTCGAGAAATTAAACACTATTTTAATGCATACTTTAGTACATATCTTAGCACTGAAGGTCATCCATCCATTCTTTGTATCAGTGTTAATTTGTATTAAGGGATTTCTGGCCTTAGGTTGGAAGGCGACCAATCAAAGTTGGGCCTGACTCGGTTACTGGGTCAGGTGCCTCACCGAGTTGCTGTATTCCATGTGATTCGGTGCTTTTTTATTGCAACTTGATTTTTACTGTTAGTGTTACTGCTAGTAGACCACGTGTGGCAATGTGGTGGATGTGACTACCTTCGGGTCATCATCATCATCGCCCACAGTCTCGATCTCATCCCAACTCTGACTACTATGTGTAGTAATTGGCCTATTTACAAAGCTAGACTGAGGTCACCCTCTGTGTTACTGGGTGCTTCCAACTTTCTGTGTTGTTCTACTTTGCGACAACTCTCATTCTTACTGGCAGCTTGCTTGATAATGGACGATAATATTCCTGGCTGAAGGTCGGTGAGTGAAGTGAGGCGATTATGCCATGGCATTGACAGGTCAAAGAATGCAAACGTCTGAATGAAGTAAAGGACTTCTGGATGCAGAACTGTTGACCACCTCACCTTCACTATCGGTCGGGTGGTTTTACGCTGGGTAAATGTGTTGGAGGTTGAAATATGACCCCAAGATAGTTGGGTGAATGGTTGCGCATCTTTGAGCAGGTTTTACTCAGTCGATGTGAAGTGTACAACCCTCCCAGCTGACACGATGACTCGAGGTTCCCATACCTCTCTAGCACCGACTCGTAGACGCTTGATATTGCCTGTATGAGTAGATGTGCGTACCCATGCGTGTATAGTACAGTACGTGTGTGTGTGTGTATGTGTTAGCTTTATCTCTATTCATCTGGCTTTCAGCCAAACACGTCATTTACTCCACTGCGGATGTAGCACATGCGCTCAATCATGCGTGGTACTTGTAGTTTCACTGCATTTTATCCGTTGCTGGTGATGCTCGTTCAAAACCGATCTGGTCGCAGTAATTGGAATGCAGCCGAGTGCTTTGAGATCAGAGATAGAGACTTGGCATGGCAAAGGTTTAAGCTCGGTGATTGGGGCTGTGGTTCCCTTCGCCGTAGCTACTACTCAGGTGCTTGACTGAGGACGGAGCCTCCGTAGCCGACTTGTAAGTATCTCCATGATTTTGCTGTTTGACTATTGAGTGGTTGTGTTTGAGTCTCCCCGTCGATAGGCTTGTCCGCAGGTTCTGTCCTCTTCATAAAGAATTGTTTTGCTACGCACTTATCTTGATTAACGATGTCTGGCCTGGATTGACCAGGGCGCGATGTCGTACTTGTTACTGCCTATGGTACTGCCACAGGAGGTTTGAAGTTAACACGCTTTGTGGCTCTTGCATCTGTGACAGTGAATGGGCTGAAATTTCGGGATGTTTAGCATCCAGTATCCATCTGTCCACTCATTTGATGGTGGAGAGGCCTTTTTTGTCGGTCTCTCACATCCACACTTGTCCTACATACAAAGCGAAGTACAGGAAATGATTTGTTTCTCTCTCTCACCAATCTCGCAAATCCTATACCTGAATTGGTAAATGTTGAATTGAAACAGCAAATGGCTGCTACCGCCTGTGAGATCTTCATGGCATCATTTACTAAATAGAAACTTCTGCAAAGTATTTTGATGTCATGTGACTTTGAATTCTTCTGTTTGTGGCGCTAAAATGAAACAGCAAGAAAACTTTTTAAACATATCTCCGTTCACATGGTTCACATTATCCACCTCTAGTCAATTCTGAGGTTTGTCTCTTCACGTGTCAGCGTGGCTGACCGTCTCGTTGGTGTGATCAAAATCACATGCACGAACGGTAGAAAGAAAAAATAAATGGAACTTTTAACTCATCGAGTAGTGTTTTATGCCATTCTGTGCATTCATGAATCACCTACGCTGCTCCAATACCATTTTTATGACCGAATTCATGGCAGCGAGTGAAACGACTGCTCAGTGAACTTCCGACCAATCCAAACCTGGGAATGAGGGCAAGGGAGAATCAAAACTCCACATTCCTATGCATTTGAGCTCTTTATGCAGTCATTATCTGGCTGACTTAGCAGCAGTTAGAACATGTCTGAGAAGTTCTTTTCGGGGGTTGAGGCGGTCGGTCACGTATTCGTTTAGCTTAGCCGCCATTGTCAACGCGTCTGCAGTCTATTTACTTCTCCATTCTTCCACACATCCACATTCATGGATTTAGCCTCCTCAAGTGCTACTTATATACCACATATAAGTAGCTTGTTCAGGGGCATTAACTGCCAAGAGTAAAGTCTTCGATATCCAGGACGTCTGGATGTAGTTTTTTCCTTCAAATTTACCCGGTAATTCATGCCTCGAACCATAGAAGCCTCGCATGCATCGACTGCTTCTTATAGACATGCCCGAAGTGGTAGTAATAATGAGGACTTTTTCTTCCGTGTTACTAGGTGGCATTGTGTACATGTTCCCCTTGGCCAACAGTTTTGTGCATGTCATCATGTACACCTACTACGGTATGGCAGCTCTGGGACTGTATCGTTACCTCTGGTGGAAAAAGTACCTCACCGTCCTACAGATGGTGCAATTTTGCATCTTTATTGTGCATCAGGGCCAAGTTCTGACGCCCTTCAACTGGGAGTGTCGCTATCCCAAGGTCTTTCCTCTCGCCATCGTCATATATGCTGTCATTTTTCTCGTCCTTTTCTCCAACTTCTACGTACAGGCCTACTGGCGTAAACGAAGACTGGCGAAGCGGGTAGACGAATCGAATGGATCCGCCATCGCCAATGGAAGGACCATGAACCACAAGAAGGCGGAGTAGACAGCCGCCAGTGAGAAGTGCCGACAAGGTTTTGTGGTACCTTATATCCCCGCCTCCCTGTCTATCTGTCAGTCTGTTTGTCCTCCTGTGTCCTTCCATTTAATCTTTTCTGCGCTCTAGGTGATTGAATTTTTTTGAAAATGACGGTGATGTAAACGTATCAGAACAATCATAGGCCTCCGTTAACTCTCCCCTATCCTTGTATTTCTCCTTTATTTCCTTCCTCTTATTCCTCTTGCTCCGCTGCCGATGCTACTTTTGTGACGAAGAAAAATCGTATGACTGTGGAAGAAGTCAGAGTGGATTACTTTTCTGTTTTATTGGGGCATGGGGAGGAGGTAAATTGAGGGAGAATTTTTTTCGGATTGAGGACCAGCATCCGCGCGAACCTGCTCTCGGTCATCCAATGCACTCTCGCCTATTCATGTCATATTTGCTCATTCATTAATCCTCGCACCCTTACTTTGTCTACCTCAGTTCAATACTTCATTCTGTGCTGAACCCGCATGCCTCCGAATTCGTCCACTTCTGCGCCGGTTCGCATTTTTTTCCTTTTCTATTCAGGCACTGTTTTCTTCTTTCTTAAACACTTTGATATCACTCACTCGTCCATCACGGTTATTTTCGCCTTCTTCAAAAAATCGTCGACCTTGTGAAGCTGTTCCCTGGACGATTGTGATTGGTCCGAACGTCAGTCTCGCTCCCTCATTGGTCGTTACGACGACCGCGAGGTTGAAGTGACGAACGAAATTCGAGGCCGTCTTAATGGGTTTCCCGTTGTAGGTATTTACACATCCAGTCTAAAATTATACTCTCCTGCTATCATTGCAACATATGAATTATACCTGACCGTCGCACGAGGCACATTGAAGTAAAACCAGTAGATCTACAGAAGAAATGAACAGACGTAAATTAGGTCGGTGTTGTGATGGAACATCAAATACCTGTGCTGTGACTATAAAATTCCCTCTGATACAACTTGAGTACCCACGATTATTGTCATCGGTAATTAATCAAGTTGCCATTCAAGCATATTATGTTATAAACAAGTTCCTAAGAGCGTCAATGGTGATGTCAATTTAATTTTGGCAAAGCTTTGTGCGTGGTATTAGTGTGGTATTAGTTGATCGCAATTAAACTGGAGCCAGGGCTAATCACTAAGATTATTGCTGATTCGTCTTTAGGGAGGGAAAAAGATGTCACTACTCCTTGATTTCATTTTCATCATGTGTAGGTATAATAGCTGCTTCTTCCACTTCATATGACAGCACATCAATAGCACTTTGTGTTTAGTCAAAAATCATTGCGCTCGTCGTAATGAGCTTAAGGAAGGCGAAAGGGTGGGGGTGGGTAACCATAAAATGACGCATAATGGTAACTTGTTAAGAAGAAAAGACCGTAATGCGCGCATAGGGGCGTTAGAATTGTGGCCTATTTGGAGATAATTGACGCTGTTGTCTTTGTTTCCTTTGCTGAGAGCAACTTTATTCCTCCAGCCAATTGACATCTTGCGCTTCTATTGGCGAGTTCAAGGTCGTTGTATTGTGATCGTCCTTGAAATTGGATGATTAAGCACTACGAAGTTTTACAATTTTCAGCCACTAAAGCCATGATTTTCAATTTACTCTACACGGCGAATTATCTCATCAACGGCTCAATGCTACCGAGGGAAGGATTGATTAACTCTGTTGTGCAATCAGAACACACAAAATTCTCAGGTGAGTTGATGAAACGGCGCGACGCTGGTTGCTAATCCCTTTTAAGTTGAGTTGTGTCAGGTATTTTAAAAAGCGTAGGTGTTTTAGTTGATCCATGGATGGATAGGTTGATAAATGCAGGCGCGCTCATTCTTCCGTTTTAGCATTTACATTTACAATGGAAGAGTTGCAACTTTTGCGTTGTCCTTAAAAGGTTGAACGAGGTAAAAGTCGAGTACTAGTGATGAAGGCGAGAAACGGGTATGGATGAGGGTAAAGATAAATTTTTTTTTGGATAAGCCAATATGACTTTAGCTTGGCATGGTCTACAATGATAGGCTGATTAGACATGAGCTATGCAACAACGCCCTGTCAACTCATGGCATCATCACAGTCAGTCTATCCATCACATGCTTTTCTTCACCATTATGATTCTATAGCCCATTTATTTAATCCAACTGATCAGCATGAGTGAGTGGAACTGAATCACTCCACAGTAGCCAGGACGACGACTGGACTGGCTGATAAACCTAGGAGAGGCTCTCTGGATCTCCTTGGAGGCTGATTTATGAGACGCACACAGCATGATTATGTTAGCAGCGACAGTCGAAACAACCGATAGTGGCAGACCACTGACAAACAATTGAAGCATAAAATTATAAAGTGCCCTACACTTGGAGTTGCACACACGCAAACACACACACACACACACGTCATGACATATGTGATGTGAAAGCTCCACGGACTGGAGTGGTTTGCGCACACTTAATCAGACCAAACAGCTACCGCCTAATCGACCCACTAGTGCTCTGGATTGTGTAGTTTTCCGTATACCTTTAGACCGCAAAATAGTTTTGGCATCTCGGTGAGATCCCTCATCCACCTGGTAGATGAAAGAGTAAGCGGCTTCTTTTATGTGTCAGGTGAGCATTGAGGGGGAAGGAATACTCGATGGACCGAAGGAACACCTGTGGGAAAGTGAGCTTTCAATGCTGGTAAGTCACTAACCATCGATGAAATAGAAGGACTGATTGCATATGGATAATTAAACAGATAGGTAGATAGTTAGATGCGTTGATGAATAGAGGTGGGTGGATAGAGAGGCAGATATAGCGATTTATGAGTAAAGGTAGACTGGTGGATAGGCAGACGGATAGAAAGCTAGATGGAGGGAGAGATGGATGGCCGAAAACTCCTTCCCCCGCTATAGCACTTGGGTTTACTTCAATTCCATTCTGTGACACTTGACAGTAAATCATTAGACGTGCTTCCAGCTCAGTCAACTTCAATTTTTACTCTAATAAACACCAAGCCTACAAAGGCGATAATGATCACGCATCCAAGGGAGAAGACGAGGATAATTTTCATGAATACCAGGAAAGGCGCAATCGAATTTGGACATCTGAAAGGAGATGCACATTTTTACAATTAACTGTAAATCCAACTTAGCACACAATCGACGCATCCAGTCGTCGATCCATCTCCTCCACTCCTCAACCAGTCATTTTTAACTACCCTAACTGCCTGAACGCCTTGTCACCAGTTGACCTACGTGGCCTTGCAGAGTTGGCGTTGTACATCCTCTCCCTCACAAAGTCCTTTGTCAATTTCAACAGAAGCTAGTTGGGTAAGATTAGCTCGACAATGTCGAACTCGATGTCGCCAGCCGAGTCCCGTGCAAACTTGTGCGGAACAACCACTCCATGCCTCCCAGGGAAGCCTAAAATCGGATTAAGCATGAAAAACAAGAAAATAATAATTGCAAATTTACTGCAAGCATTGAACTACAGACTTTTGTCCAGGAGAATGGCAGAGTGATTCACTAAACGCATCTAATCCATCTGGTAGCAATTAGTTAATAAAATGCGATACCGGTTCCTACTACTAGTCGCATTACGATTTCTTCCAGCCTGAGTATCCACGCATTCATTACGAAAAGCTACACATCCGATGACTCATAGCAAAAGGAAATCAGAATTTTGTCAATGCCCATCTCTTAATTTTGATGCTATGCCTATTGATAAGCCAAAAAGTGGATTAGGGTATGACTTTGTGCCCTCTACGCTTATTCGATGCGAACACTAACCACATTCGAATGTCAGGAGTGTCACAATGTCGGCCTCGCCAACCCATCTGACAAACGCACACGTAGCTGAGTTGATCTCGCGATGAGACGCAGTCGCCACGACGACAAATAACCTTGAGAAAACGAGAAATTAAAATTGTAAAATTGTAAAAAGTGATTAAAAAATAATTTAGTCTACTCTTTGCTTTAGTATTGTGGGAATGGTGTGAGCATTTCTAGTAAACCTATTATTTAGGAGGAATGTCAGCTTGGAGTAAAGTGAGGTAGCAGGAGTTGCTCACCCCGGCACAGATCTGTTTTCGACGGTAGCAGTTGGGAAAGGCGACTGCGTCATCGGCACTGTAGATGGCACTGCAATGGCACGTGTAGATATTCGTCCCGACTCGAGGTTCACAACTATTGCCAAGGTAGACGCGGCAGGCCTGGTTTCCTGATAATTGGTTAGGATCTTCATTCTTAAAGGCAAACGAACAGCTTTTCAAAACCTAAATGCTGAGTTACAAATAACGAGCTTGAATAACAAAAGCCCCTTAAATTACTATTACTGTTGGACTGCAGGCAGCTATTCAAGTGATCCCCGCGTCTTACATTATTACTACAAATGTTGAAGTATGCTAATGGTAAACCGTTTATATACTCGTAGAGTATTTAGTAGCTTTAACAATGATTTGAGAAAAAAAGATTTTACATTTAGTTCTTAAGAAGCACTCCAGGATGCCATGAATGCGCATGCTCTAGACCCTGCCACCTATGTAACTGGTTCTAAGACAGTCTTTATGTAAGTAGTAATCACAATCTTTCATGGTTTTGCCTACAAACTGTTTACATCTATTTGATAACTTCCCCGCTACATTTCGTGCTGTCATGATGTACAAATAACTACTACCCAAATAATTAAGTAGACAGTATATTCAAGCTCAAATCGCCTAACCTCAATGCAGGCGTCACGTCGTTTCTCGCACCTTGGGCCCATATAACCGGCGAAGCAGAGACAAACAAAGGGGAGGCTTAAGGAATTGGGAAGATTCACAACCGAAGAGACACACATTCGTGTGCCACGGGGATCGCATGCCGATTTACCGCTACAGCCGTTCTCCAAAACACACGATTTCGTCTCTTTCGACCACACGTAGCCCTTAGATACAAACAACCACTAAACCAATTCTAGCGAAAGCGCCTTATAGAACAATACGTCATTTGGCATCGTGACATGGAATATCTGTCAGCCCCCTCCCCCTAGAAGACAGCAACAAAGAGTACCCAACTAATCAAAAACCCGATTTAGGGCTAGTAAGTGGGCAAAATTTTCCTTAGTAGCTCGTATTCCATATTAAAGGCGGTAGTGAGAAGCTCACTGAAGGATAAGGGGTCCATCAAGACCTATGCCTGTGCTACGAGGGAAAGGTGCACACGCTATAGAGCCACTGCTTGTATAGCACAAATGGTTGGCATGTGTGTGGAGCATTTAGACACTTTTAATAATTTTAATAAATTATTTAAAATTGCATCCACGAAATTTTTCTGTTGTGCTCTTTGAACGTCTGAATTCCGGTTCGATTTGATAGTCCTCTACATAAAACCTACTTATTTAATATCAGTAGGGTACTTGCCTTCCTGCATACGCACTCGTAGGCCTGATCCGTGAGTGTGGCATAACCCTCAACCATTTCACCATTCTCTCCAAAGTCGTTATCAATACTTCGGCATATCTGTACTCCGTGAATGCGGTCACGATGGAGTGATGAGCCTATTACTAGAGAGCTGGATAGCTGGATCACATTGTCCTTGCCGAGGCAAGGGTTTCCATGGTAGCGAGCACAAACGTTGGGACAGGATGGGTGATAGGTAGAAAAACTGAAATTTCCTCTAGAAAGATGAATAGCTTTCTTCCAGGCATACTTGCAGAAGAGGAGCCAAAATAGGGCTAAGATAAAAGAAGAGTTGAAAATTTTTCTGCAAGCACAGACGCTATTGAAAAGAACAACAAATCGGATCGATATCTGGGTTCGAGAGGGAAAAAATGGATAAAGTTTGCGAGTCTCTGCGGTTAGGCTACCCAAGGAGAAGTTATTGGGCATGCGAATTTTAAAGCGATCGTTTTCGGTAACATACTCAGTCGTACAGAGCAGACGCTTGTCAAATGTGACGTTGTTCGCATGTCATGAGATCATAGAATTAAAAAATTTCTATTAATGAAGCGCCTAAATTCTCTCATTCTCTCAGCTTTGCAACGGATACTAGGGCAAACTTGCAGGCAACTAGGAGGACTCTGACGCTGTGAATTTGACCCACTTGTAGAACGTTAAAAACACCATCACTTTGATGCTCACACATGTTAATACTGTGGGTCAACAGCGGGGTCCAATCAGCATCACACCCTACTCAAGTCAGTAATAAGTAGCTCACCAGACATCGATTGACTGTCGGTCCTCGGGGCCACTTGCACGCAATCCTTGGGCATATTCTCCTCACTCTCATGCATTATTGCCAACAACTCCGCATAGCCACACGCCCACTGCCGCATCTCACCCACCTTCAGTGGCTGCGCCAATGTCTTCGCACAATTCGCCAGCACCTCTCGAATCGCCCTCAGCCTCTCCGTGGTTATGAGTCCACCCACACGACCATATGGCCTTTCTGGTGCCAGGTCCACTTGCGAGTAAATGGGCATGTACATCCACGTCTGCTTGAACAGATGCTGTGACCACGACTGCATCGTCCTCACATTGGCTTTTCGCATCTCTCCCACTGGATACGGCCAACGCGAGTTATTGCGCATGATTCTATCGTAGTCCAGAGCGCCGTAGATGCCATGCAGAGCTCGAATTGCGCGTTGACAACGATGAGGTGCCTCATTGTACTTGTCAACGTTGGTGAAGCAAATATATCCCTGTTTACCCTCCGCTTTTACTGCGAAAGTAGCAAACATTCCACCGAACACGTCTATTGGATAGCCGTATTGAAGGTTCAAGTGGTGCAGATGATGAAGAGTGGTATCATTTAGCGTAGCTTTTGAGGCAGAAGTCAATAAGGGAAGAGCAAAAATTACAAGAGGACGCAAACTTAACATAATGTGAGTGATTTCGATCGATTATTTCGCTAATCAATCAATAGTGAAGAAGAATGGTTGAAGATCGTGTCATGATTGGTTAGCAATTAGCCAATCATCAGAAGGAGGTATTGATTAATATGATTCGGACAAGCGGGATCGTTGGCAGGGCGAGGAATTCGCAAATTCGATGGCTATTTTGACCACTTAGACTTAAGGGTAATTATGTTATCAGAAGTGCCCAATAGTATTACTTTGCTTATTTATGGCGGCTTACTTTGATTGGCTGAAAAAGCAAGTGGATTGGCTTTTTTAAATTTTAAATTATTGGTTGATACTGCTCGCAAAGGAGCTGAAGCATGCGTCTCTTGATCACTGTAACAGCTCTGTGATTAGCGGAGATGGTGTAACTCTAAAAAAATTAAAATAGTGGAATTGGAAGGGGACAAGACTGTGGGGGTACTTAGGAGTACCTCAACGGAGGGGAGAATGTATCAAGGAACGGGTGGACAGACGGAAATAGGATGAACATGGAGTCGACAATAAGCGCACACAAGATGAGCATGGTCATAGGACGCCCGTTGGTTGGCCTGAGTGTGGTCCCAGGATGAACATAAGATGCACACCGGTTCCACGCGCAACTGATGAATACAAGGGGGATAGCCCATGTTCGCACTTTTTTGTGCCTTCTCTCTTGTCGACGGTAAGAAACATTTCTCCTCAAAATTTATTCAGTTGTTTATTTGTGAAGCTGTATTTTATGAAGAGGCCATCGAGATGCCATCTTCGATTGGGGCAAAAAGACGACTTCTGCGCTTCAGTTGAACGCATAGGCATGTCCACCTTCAACGTAGCAGGAATGAGGAAATAGAAGAAGCTTTTTTAATCTGACTAGCAATGTGGCATTCATCAATCAGTGGTAGAGCAAAAAAGGGGGTCTTTCTTGTACCTCCAGAAGGACATGCCCTTTCTACGCTTCTTGTGGAGGTTTAATTTACAGAGATCTCCTCTTGTGTTTATGTCCAAATGGATATTTCAATACAATTTGGCGCAAATTTGATGGATAAGATGATATAACTTCTCAGATTTCGGATCGCCTTTCTATTTAAATGTCTTTTAGCCACTTCACCCGTTCATTATCACCTTAACTTGTCTACTGAATCTCCTGCCGCTCCATCCTGCAACCTAGCCACCATCCTACCTACCTCCCACTTGTCTCCTTTGTAGGCTCTTCAAATGGTTGCTTGTTTGCTTGATTGCCTGTCAGAATGACAGAGCCTGGAGAGACTTAAAACAGGAGAAATGGTGTGGCAACTACTCAAAAGGGGACAATCAGGGGTTGTAATCAGAATCCGAGGCAAAAATTTTCATCTTCACTTCACCAATCACACTGGTAGTTAGGATGGCAGGTCACAATAGCAACACCACGTGACAATGAACTCAGATCCTTCTCGGCGCTAGTGCGAAGCTCCAACTGCCTCATCCTCCCCAAGCATGCTGTCTGTTAGAGCCAATTAAAGGTACTCTGAGACCCGACAGGGAAGATTCCAACTGTGGAAGCTACAAACCCACACCACCGCCACCGCAGACACTAGTGTTAGGATGGTGACGACACACAGCGGATTGATTTGACGCAGCGCCTGCAACGGTCCGTCTGTGGCAGTGGCAAACACAGAGGGTCAACTTCCGCTATGTATCAACATTAGCTGAAGTAAGGTAGGACATGGCAGGTTGGTTGAACCACACCGATGAACCTTTCCACACAAAATCTATCCCTTAAGTCTCATGGAAAACCCTAGGAATGCAGTAGGTGACTATGTGGGCTAATAACTCCCATTTTCCATCTCTAATTTACAAAATTCAGATCCAGGTCTGACTAGCCTCATCCTTCTTGCCATATTTGGATGAAACACGGCCAGAAATACATAAAGGCCACGGAGAAACAATTGATATTTATAAGGAAAGGTCATCTTCTAGGCAGGGGGAGCATTTTAGTACCCCAGAGTGGAATGCTTATTGATCCCTTACAAAAAAGATGATTTGCAAAATGTGTCACCAAACGCAAAAATGGTATTTAATTGCCTTTTTGCCCCAATATTCTGTTGTGTTTCTTTGGCTGAAAGCATTTTTATGCAGAAAAATAGATTTCAATTAAATCTGCCCCACGCCGAATCTTTCTCAAGCCTGTTGTAGTGACCGAGAGAAGTGCCTGGCCAGCGGGAGCAACGGAAAAGACATCCAGAAGAGGAACGGAGCCACACTATACCTCAATTGCTTGGTTAACTCTTAATTTGAGCAACAGAAGGGGTCCGCTATTGTGCCTTGATCGCGTAGGCTGGTCCTCGGTCTGTGCTGGCTGCCCATGCTCTCCGAGTAGTACAACTTCTCTCCTCTCCAGAATTGTTTCAAAGCGTGTGCCAATTTTGCACTCTTCTCTATGGTTATTGTAATCAGGACCAAAATCACCTGTCAGAATGCAGTTTGTCACCCAAACCATTAACTGCTCCCTTTGGGTTTAGCGCTACCTTGAATCGTGCCGTAAAGTAGTAGGCATGCCGGTGACAGGCCACTTAGGGGCTCCTGTAGAGTAGTCTGGTCTCAGAGATATGTCAGTGCGCATATTCTCTTCGGCTCTCAGGAGATGTCTAGGGATGCAAAGCTTAGGTGAGAATGGAATAATGTTAATGCTGATTGTGTGCACTCAAGGTAATCACTATTAAAAGGATTAACGAATCTATAAAAATGTTCTAAGCCTCAACAACTTGTCTGATAAATTTGAAAACTGGATGGGTGGGAGAGGGGAGGAATTTGAGGACTAGCAATAGATGAATCCGTAACGACCAGGTTCGAGGCAGGCGCGTTAACAAGCGGATCCAGGATGGGGGGGCTCTAATTTGGATTGAGATTAAAAGGACTAAAGGTTACCGTCCCACCAATCCCTGTGATATTAAGGTCAAAAGCTATACCACATTCCGATAAGTTGTCTTTTGTTGGCTAATTATGGCTTTAGCTAGCTGGCAAGGACACAAATGTGTGATGCATACTATAAACACATTGCAAACGGGTTGGTAAGGGCAAACAACATAATTAATCCTGTACAACATTGAAATACCTTTGCACACACGTTCTTTAAGCTTCCCAAACACCCTAGCACAGGCAAAGCCCCTCGTCCTATTAATTTAGGGCGCTTCTCTCATCTTTATGAGCTGTTCGGAAGACATCGACGCCTCAGTTCCACAAACTACGCAGACGACAAAGCTGCCGCAATCGCGAATTAAGCCAAAATCACAACTGAATGGTGGCGTGAAAATCAAACCACTCGACTGAATCAATCCCGACTTCCTTAACTAAATGAAATGCTAAAGACGATATTGGGAATACACACATTCTTCGTGAATATTTTATAAACTTGGCCAGAAATGCGAACGCACATGGCCTAAACAGCCGTCTTATCAGCATAACTTTGAATTTACAACCACAACACACCCTAGAAGGGAAACAATTATTTTTGGCCATTTCCTTTAACATTTGCCTAAAGGCGAGGAGTTCTGAACCCAACACGGCAATGCTGATTGGTTCTGGGCTCTACTTTGATGATAGCGCTATTGAAAAGTAAAGATTAAGGTTAATTTAATGAATTGCACGCGTAATTGCTCAAATAATTGATCACCAGAGCTTAAAATTATAAATCAACTATTACAAATCTTTAATGGCGTTTTTCATATGTGTTTAGCCGAAAATTTCTGATCAAATTTTATTGCAAAAATTGAAACACTTTGATGGCTAATGTGCCCATCAACGTAGGATATCCAAAAATGAATAAAAACTTGATTTTAAAGATGTCTTATTACTTTTCTGATCGGTGCAATTTCATTTTTTTTTCTTTTTTCCGCGCGCTTTAAATCATGCTCTGGGAAGTTTTATGAGACTTAGCCATTATCTGCAGTGATCATATTTTATTCCTTAAACAACCTCCTCTTAAGGTCACTCTTACTACACATGTCTAAGAAAAGCAAGCATCGCATCGGTGAAGTGAGCTCCTCGTGATTGCTCAACTTTCATGAAAGTGACAGTGTTTTCTTACCCCGTCTCTGACTTTCCCACATCAAAAATCACTGCGCAATGTAATCTTAAACGCACTTTTACAAATACCAGCGGGAATGAAATATTTGGCATTTGGAATCCACTGAATTTTGTTTCTACGGTTACCCACGTGCACATAAGCGCAAATTTCAAATTAAAAATGGACTTCCTTTCTAGCATCTTGCATTATTATTTCTCCATGTGGCTGTGGGATTCCAAGTGTAATCGATTACTGCGAATAGCACATGTGCCCATGTAAAGGTGATATTGAGGTTTTTGAAACCCTCAATTTGTTTTTTTTTTCATTAAAATCAGTGAAAAATGGGTTTACTTTTCAGTCAGATGCACCGCCTAATTATTTCCGACAACTATTTTCAGATGCCATAGCTTTGGCAGAGTCGAGGCCTTTTTAAAGGCCCTTGTCTAGTCACTTTCCAATTCTCCAATAATCAATAAAACTTTGGATAACTTCTGCAATATGATTGGCCACCGCATATAAGGTCCATTCGTAGACCAATAATTTTCTTCCAATTAGAAGTGCGCATTGATTTCTGTGCGTAAAATGCATATCGTTTTGTCAGATTGATTTTATTTAATATTTCATATTTTACTGAACCATTTTTTTTTAATTTACCAAAGAACCCTTTTACATTTTTGTCAAGCATTAACAGAAAGGTGGAGTAAGTAGGTCTGAATGCTTAAACCTCATCTGTAGAGGGATTATTTGAAGATTTGGTAAAAGTGGCGGATAGTATGCTAATAAAATCGATTTGGCAATCCGAATACCAGTCTAAGTGATGGTATTTGTCCCTTCTTTGTTCCCAAAACCGAAAGATCACTTATTACCTTTCCTTGAAGTGTACATGTGGTTTATTTGGGTGCCAAAAATACAGGGAGGTGGGTGGTTTTGTGTCTTTCTGTGGTGATTCGCAGAAAGAAGGCAGGACGAAGTGTGTGTTTAGAAGGTCTCAGTATTTTGAAGGTATTTGAAAATTTCCTTCAGAGTTGACGTGATTAAAAATTTGTTCAAGCAACTTGCTGTAGGCTTGGACGCATATGAAGAACTTCTACATCCCAGCGGCCGTCACATAAATGTACTAAATTTACACACACACATACACACTATATATATATACATATATAACAGATGATGGACAAGTTATTTTCAGAAAAAAGTCGCTATAGGGAAACATCTGTTCTCCAAAGTGCAGTATTCAACCAGGGAAATGTAACTTATTGTGATGGGAATTGGTTATAGGACCTGCTCGTAATAAACAATTAAGAGACATAACCGCTTATGTGTTCGTACCTTTAGTAGAGAGCGTTCAAAGTTATCTGCCCCTTGGCACCATTAATTTGCTGAATGCTTGTTCTATTTTTCTCAAATGGGCAAGTTCTTAATCCATCGAAGGTATTGAAAGTCCGATTTTTTAACCATCAAGAGCAATAGCATTATAGCCCTCCAAGACCTCCTCAAAGGCGAAAGAAGACGTAACGCTCAGGCTGAATGTGTATCGCCTACGTAGGACATGGCTTAAGAGGCTATTGACGATTATTGTACCTCACCAACCCAACCCAGGAGGTAAACCAACATCTGACGTATCACACAGTCCTCTCATCCCTTTGTCTATGCCCTGTAGTTCTCAGTGCTCCATTCGCTCAACCTATCGCGTCAAGAACCAAACGTTCCAATTAACGAATTTGACATCAAGGTAGATTACCTCTCTTGATATTTCCAACGTAATCTGGAGTTTAATCCTACCTAGATAAAACCTGCAAATTAAGAAATCCAAATCCATCAACGGTTGTAAGAGAATTAATCCTAAAAGCTAGAAGCAGGGGTTGATTTTAGTCCTCCTCGCCACTTTGTTTCTATTTATGTCTATCAGAGGTTAATCCAAGCAGTGGAGAAGTGAGAGAGATTTTGTGTGTTTACTTCATTAACCTCCTCATACGAGTGGGGAGGGCAGCTTCGAAACGGGTGTCTTCGGGTGGTTCACTGCTATCGCCGCCTCTGTTGTTAATAGCCTTCCTGCAATCCACAGAACTGGGCAGTTACCAAAGGCAGGCACCATTTTCGGAAATCATGTTAGGGATCATCAACGATGCTCTCATCAGCACCACGTCTGCTTCCTTCACCCAGTCGAGGATAGTCGCCATTGAAGATCGGAATCCCGTTCCACCCAAATGTAGTGTTTCAAGGCGTCCCTAAAAATGAAGTGGTATCAAAAGCTCGATGCGCAGAAAGACACTGGGGTGACTGTGACGGTGCTGAGGCCACGCCGCTTGGCCGGTGGACAATGGAGGTGCACCATAGTAAGAACCTTCCTGAAGAGGCACAACTCTGTGCATTTGATTTCCTACTAACTTAACTGAATAGAATTATTTGTATTTAGAGAGTTAAATAAATTATTTTTAGATTTGCCTGCTTCCTTTGCTTTGCCTTTTCAAGTGCGCAGCATCGGATTTTCGGGGCTGTAACATTAAACGCACCAACAAAAGCCAAATGGGCAAATTTAAAAAGGTCGAAATTACCATTTTAAAGTAGTAAATCATAACTTAAGTTTGAGTGCTTATTTTCGTGTTCACCGTGTTAGAAAAAAAACATCTGATCCAATTTTATAATAGCTGTTAAATAGGCTTTAAAGGACTGCAGGAAAGCTAATGACAGCACTAGAACTCTTTTAGTCTGTCTATTCACTTTAAAGAAAGCTCATCCCAATTACCAAATTGTTGACGTTGGAAGGTGTAGGCGACTTGTAAGTCACACAAATGTTACGCCAATCGCCCAACGATATGTTTTTAAGGTTTAGAAAAGACAAATGGCTCAGTGTAGTCATTTCTTTGCCTATAAAACGAACAAGCGAGAGGAATGCACCAGCACCCTCAGCCTTACTTTGGGAAATCCGGAAATAGGGGCGACCGAAGCTGCGCTCTCGGATAAGTGTAACTTGGTTAGAGCGATTGGGTTGAAGCAGTCGCAGATTACCAAGCAAAAGCCCAGTTGTGCAACGATTTAGCAACAATAAGTGTGCTTTTTTGCTCTGGGCTAAAAATAAATTGCATAAGCACAAAACCCTTTCCCATGCATGGAAGGCAGGTTTTGTGTAGCTGTATCCCCTTACTACCAAGTGGCCATGCCATCCGCCTTTTTGATTGAAAATGACTCGCGCATAAAAATAACGCTTCCTTTCTCCTCTGCAACGGGAGGCATGTACTCTTCCAGACAGGACGAATTAACCCTCTTTCTTAGATTTTGGCCAGATACGTAATACAATTGTGTCACAATTTTTAGCATGCCACTTGTTTGCATCCTTCATCATTAGTGTTACCCCTGCAAAACATTGTTCCCTCTTGTGTTAAAAATATGTAATAGGAAGTCTCAAAGGAATAAAAGGGAGCTGCAAATGGTAAGGGTTTAAATACCCCACCATTAAACTAGACTCAGTAACGTTTCGTGAGTCATACTCGCCGCAAGGCATAACACGCTCAGATGTGCGGATCGGCAAAAGAAAATCAATATTTTCACCAATGGTGCAGGTAATTATTGATCGATAATCTTGCGATTTCGCTTGCCTAGACGAGATGAGCTCCACGTGTGATGGATGACTCAGCGAGCACGGCTCAGCAAGTGCGAAGCTGTTGGACAACCTGTAGTGGGGATGGAAATAATGACGCATGAAAATTGAATCCAAAAAATGCGCAATTATCAAACAGATCGCGGATCACACGTAGGAGATTGACATTCGGGCAAGGGAAGGGCAGGTGATGTGAATTGGTGTTGGGAAGAATAGGGCTGCATGGCGCATTGGTATTTCGACAATGCCAAATAATCAGACTGCAAACAGGCAATCTATTCAAAAAAAATATTTTTAATCTTGGAGCAGAGGCATGAACTTACATTGTAAAGTCACTTGCTCACTTTCCAACTAGATGGACAGAACTGATAAGAAAACAAAACGTGAGGGAGAAATAGACATATAGCGTGATTTCCTCAAAAATGCGTTTAGCCCTCCCCTTTTAATGCATAATTTCACCTTTTAGCCAGTATTCTTAGGACTAGCTGTGTACTCGCGTGGTGGCTGACACATTCCCTCTTTCCCCTACACAGTTCTAACACAGCGACCTAACTCCAAACTTATTTGACTTTTTAAGAAATGCCAGTGACGTGGTAATCATATGTCATCTCAGTTGAACGCAAATCCGATTGCTGACAGAGCTGGCTCCTAAGCGTTTTCCTTACAGCTCCGACCACTTTTTAATGAGGGTGGCCATGAGACGAGTCTGAGGGACGGGGTTTGAATGAGGAGAGGGACCATACCGTACGTAGGCCGGTTAACCCTCAGGGTAAACTCCACCAGCAGCAATCTAGCACTACTCTGGATCGACAATACACACTCTGCCCGAGCATGGGGTCAACTATTGCTTTTGGGGAAGTCTTGAGGTGGGTGGAGTCTACGGTAAACCTATGGTCTTCACTGATCATGAAAAGAAAATATGGCGAAATGGCAAGCTAAGCAATGCTTATCGACTATTTTTCCACTAGTGGGGTCGGAAGGCTTATTTATTAACTCTTTTCACAAAGGACCAAAATGGAAATTTGAGAAATCATGTAAAGTTAAGCATAATGAAATTGATGGAAATGAAGCCAAAGGTTCAGTAAGTTTGCACTCCTTCACTAAATCTACGTGAAAAAATCTAAAGTTATGTGTTTGGGAAAAAAATTCAAATCTCAAAATTTGAGAACAAATAATGTTGAAATAATCGAATTGAAACCAACACTTGTTTATTATATTTTGAAAAAGAATAGCACATTTTGTCTATAATTAAATTATTTTAATTTCATCCGTTTGTGCATGCATGGGAATCGATTTATTGATGGATTATTGTAATTTAATTGCTCACCTGCCCATTTTACGGGGCTAATCGATTATGTTTAATTAAATTTTGTTTTCCAGCCGTCTTGCATAATCGCTGTCTGTATAATGGACCCAAATCCACTATATTATCACTGACGATTGTCTCCTGATTAGCTCGGTCCAATTTAGTGGTTAGGTTTAATTCAACATTACAAAAAACCGTCCACAAATTTCTTAACTGTGCGTAACACAATTTTAATTAAGGCGTTTACGGAAAGTCGTTTGCCATTAAAATGCGCTTAAATGATGAATTTAACCGCCCCACCTCCTCCTAGGTTTATTTGACTACTTTAGACGACAAGCAGAACCAAGACCCTCACCTGTTAAAATTTACTCCTAATATGGAGTTTTTGAACAAATCGAGGAAGTGTAAACAAAATTTGCCGACATAGAAGACAGAAAGAAAGGGGGTAATCAACCAAGACTAGTGATTGCTTCGATTAGACCTCATTCACGAATGCGCCATGATCACAACTCACAATTTTCGACTCACCTACCGCACGCAATGCACTTTGCAGGAAAGATGGAGAGGGGAGAGGGGTCAAAAGAGCCGTAGAACTAATCGATTCACACGTGGATAGCCAAAATCGATATTCAGAGTTTTGATCAAGTGAACCCTGGACAGTTCATTCCTAATCTGGATTGCTGATACTATACAAAATGGCATTGTAAAGAGGCAGGCTACAAAGTGTAGTATAATTGGCATTAAGGGAGAGAAAATGGCATTGGGTGCATTATTTCAAAGGCACTGGGATGTTTATTGCCTAAGTGTGCAAAAAATTCCGCCCCAACGGCAAAGGATTAGCATCACTGTTGCTGCTGTTGATGTTGGATGATTATGTCAGGGTAGAACTTGATGAAATTGTAAAAAAAATAGAGCACCTCCTTTTACAAAGGTCACACCTTGCCAGGCGAGGAGCACTTTGACAGGCGACTCCCAATTCAACATTGCAAATACCAGTTTCATTTACTTTGCAATTTTCAGGCAGGAATTTTAAACGGTATTAGGAACCGTTCCTCCCTTTGTTACCTACAGTTCATCTAATTCTACTTATTCCAAGTGAAGGAAATGTTGTTCATTTTTTTTACTTAGGAGCAAGACTTTAAGTTACTAATCTCTACTGCAGAGGGCAGTTTAGGCAACATTCCAGAAAGTATTCTGGCAAAGGGCAACTAACAACCTAGTGTTATGCCATTTCCCTTAAAGAGGCAATCCCTCGTCGTCTTCCAAGACCTGCAAGGGTGCTGAAAATATCTTGGTGTTACCCTTTCGACATGGCAAAAATTTATGTCATACTCGGACAAACTTGATCGGGATCAACTATGAAAGGTAATACTTATAACACCTTATTAGATAAGCATGCGTTTATCAAATAACCAATGTCGCCCAACTTTTCCTACTATTAGTTGCTTTCCCACTACACCGCTAACACAAAGTCTTCCAAAAAACACAAATTTTGACTTTTCCTTTGTAAGAGACGATACATTTCCCCCTTTTCAATGGTTCAGGCAAACCAGCCAATTTCACTTTTGAGGATTTGGGAAAAAAAGGTTTTGTTTGGAGGCGTGCACGCACTCTCCGCTGATTGGTCAGTGAAGTGCGCGCGTGTGTATTTCCCTTAACCAACGGCTTCACGCCACTAGCCGAGCCCTGATTGGTGTCTTTCGTTTTCTCCCAATCGATTGCTACGCAGCCATTGACGACTGAGGCGCGTTTTGCGAATCTCAACAGTCAGTCCTTCTCGACGCCGCTTCGTGGCTTCTCCCGCTCTTCTGCGCACATCTTTCACCAGTCCTCCTCCTCCCTTTTTGCATCCTAGCGTCGTACTCAAGTCTTTCCTCAACACTCATGGTGAGCAGTCTTCCTCTATAGGACTTAGTTGTGCCAGCGGCTTCTATCATTTTTACCGTCATGCCGGCTTATGAGTTTATTGCATTGTCGCACTCATTATATGCATATCACGCAGCACTGAATTTTTTTCCCTCCCCTTTACTATATTGTTCTTGCATTGCTACTCAAACGTACATTCGTAACTAAGAGAGAAAACTTGTTCTATTTAAAGGTTTATTCATTTTTTTCGGGTTTTTGCTAAGTCACAGGTGCTTTGCTCGTGAAAGTCGAAGTTGTTTCATGTTTTTTGTTTGCCAAAACTTCAAAGAAGAATAACAATTTGTCCTTCCAAACTTACAAATCGCCGTGTTGCAGTTTTCACTTGTTAAAACAGCTATATGTTGCTCTTATTTCCTGGTTAACCTGTGGAATGTGTTTTTCCTTGTTGATTATCGTGAGAGGTATGAAAAGGGCTTCATTTGTATTTTTGTAGTGACTAGACTTTCTAGCAAAGTTTTTCCAAAAATCTTTTGGATTCTAAGTGGTTATAGTTTTTTTGTAGATTAAGGCACTCATTTTTTTGTCAAATTTTACACTTCGAGCTACAGATGCGATCGGCAAACAACGTTCCGATGCTACGCTGTCTCGTTTTTGGGGCCCTCATTTTTTTATTTCCCAAGCTGTCACCTGGTTACTTATTTAAATCTCGAAAGTTAATCCTGAAATAGTTTTCGCAGGAGTACCCAGTTTAGCGGGATCAAGTCAAAAAATGACTAGTAACTTTGGTTTAATTAATTACCTCGGTTAAGATGGGCTTCTGTCTTTGCAACCTAATTAACCATTCTGCCTTTTGTCAGTAGGGTGTGTTTCATTGTAATTCTTCAGTCTATTCGCCCGAAATCTGCTTCGTAATACGTTTTTTCAGCGTCGTGTCACTGGTAAACAAGTCGCTTTTTTATCATTTTTTGTGTCTACCAGTCTCCACAAGCGCTTTGGGTTTCCACTTTGTTCTACCGGTTTCATTTTAGAGGCGTCAGTTCCCTTCGCCTCTCACTTTCTTTTTCTTAAAAGAAAAATAATTGAAAGTGAAGCTTGATTCGAGAGTTGCCCAACCAGGCTATCCATAATTAGTCACCTCGATGTCTTAATAGCCTTAAGAAGTTATTTTGGCGATCATCCGGCCTGCTTGTCTTCTCAAGATGAGTAGCACAGATCTAATACACTAGTTCTTTTTTAACTCAAACTTTCTCAGTTCTTGTTTAGTTGGTGTTTCGGATAACTCAGGCAGGGATTAAAGCTGCATCAGCCAGGGTCAGTAATCCACACGATCGCGCACTGGTTCAAAATAATTTTACTAGGAAATTACAATGCTTGTTGTCCCTTTAGTTCCACTGGTTATTAACGCGTAGTAGTATTGATAAATTTCTAACACCTCTTAAACCTTTTTTTCTGATTAACTTTTTGTGAGTCCTCATGCTCTGTAATAATCGGGTTTTTCATGTACTTTTTGACAACGAGATCCGTTCGACTTATCTGCGTATTTGTCTAAGCAGACAAGCGTGAACGTGCAGGCGTCGGAGTTTGCCGCACGCTACGTGGACCCCGAGGGTGTGCCGATCACAAACGCAGGGCAAGCACTGCTTGGTGCAGGCTCTGCCTCTGCCTCCTCCTCCAACGCGCCTAAATTCGGCACGCTAATCCCCAATCGCATCTTCGTGGGCGGCATCCCTTCCAATGCAAGTGTTTTGTTTTCCCGTCTTATTTTTCATTATGGCCTCATGGTCCTGACACTACACAGACTTTCTCGTTCTGCATCTTTGTTTCCCACGCTTCAGTCTCCTCCCTGGCTCGTATTTGTGGTTCATTTAAAATAGATTTTTATCAATTTCTGTGATGCCTGCCGGATTAGAACCACCCCATCATCCAGTCTTTTACAGTCTTGTTCTGAATGGTTCCCAAAAATGGATTTTAATGGCTAGCTTTTAAAAGATAGCTTTTTCTGTTTTCTTGGTAGGGTACGAACGTTCACAGTGATTTTTAAATGCACTTTTTCCCTCCTCATTAATCGTAACTTGACTGCCGGACTCTTTGTGGTAAAAAATAACATTGGTTTTATGGATTTCCGTAATTTCTTTCCTCCATCAGCGTTTTGCTTGTTTGTCCGGACCATTTTAACCCTTGCTTTTTGAAATTCTTCACTCATAAGGAATTCATTTCGGTCTTCTGTGATGACACGCTTCGATGGGATCATAATAAAATGAAGTGAGCCAGCCAAATAGGGTTTCATTCTTTACGCTTTATAACTTAGCACCAAACCCAAGGCAAGTTAAATGGGATCACTATTACAACTATCTCAACTTGCTCATAAAAATTATTGACCTGACAAACTCACCGACTTCATCTTTCTCTGCTTTACCCACGCTCACAGTTTCGGTGATCCATTGATAGTTTTATTCTCTTTAAGTAAAGAGGCGTTTTTGGATCGGTTTAACGTTTTAGAGGTAGTTATTAGGGCTAGTGTGCTGGCAATTGATTTTACTGTTTGGCTTAAATGATTTAAAGCAGCCTTCTTCAGGTCACCAATCTCATTTCCAACCTTGCAGACTACTGAACAGGAGCTTAAGACGTACTTCTCCAGCTTCGGTCAGGTGAAGGACGTGAAGATCATCAACGATAGACTCGGCGTCTCGAAGGGGTATAATTGGTGTTCCCATGTTATGATCCTTAGTTTGTGCATTCTTACTTCCCTTTTTCTCCATTACGTGCCAACTCAGGAGCTACGGATTTGTCACATTCGAAAGTCAGGAGGTGGCTGAAAAGATCATAAAAAACGAGTCTGAGACGCTCATCTTCAAGGATCGCAAGTTGAACATAGGCCATGCCATTCGCAAACAGGTGAGTTGGCTTACATTTATACACGTGTGTGCGAGTGTGTTGCCTTGGTGCGTCCTGCATGCCTTCAAAATACGCTCCTCTCCTTCCTCCAAATTCATCTCCATTTCGTCTCACCGTTTTGAATGCATCGTTCCTTCTTTGTGTTTTGGTTTGCAGCAGCTCTTCCCACGTCCAGGTATGTTGGTCGAGCCCGACTGTGCAGCATGTGTGCGTGCGTGAAGGTCCCAACTCGTTTTTATGGTGCTGCGCATGGCTTTGCGCTTCGCCCACCTTTCCACATGCACATCCATCTCTTAAGCGTCACTTTGTTCCTTTGCTCATTCGTTAAATTGTTTTCCTTTTGTTCCCTTGCTTTTTTGCATGTCTTGTTTGCCCAAAAAACGGATCATCTTTCCCACTTTTGCCCACTTCAATCCGATTTTCTTGATTTCAGCTGACGTTCCACCAACGCTATTCTTCCCCGGTGGAGCCGCAATTCCCTGCAGCTTTCAAAGCGGAATGCCAGTCTTTCCGTTGACTGGACAAGACTACTCGGTGCTTGCACAGGTGTGTTCAATTTTTCGCGTGGTTTGTTGTAAAATTATGCAGAAATGGCAAAAGTAGTTCCCTTTTTTAAGTTCAATTTGCATGAAAAGTTGGTTTTGCACATCGATAGGCTCTGCTCCTTAATATCACGCATCCTTTCTAGGCTTCAACAGGGGAAGACCTTGTTGACACAGCGTGTATTTTGCCCCATTTTTTCTGGTGTCTTTGTGTATTTCGTTTAGTGAGAAGCCCCAACCTAGACATTTGTATAAAACTTTGGTTAATAATTGCGCCAAAAGCAGTCGTTTGTGTTAGAGCATCTTTTTACTCCTCCAAAGTAATATTGAATTAGCGGTAGTCTAGTCCATGGGGTTATGCGCAGGTAAAATGTTGAAAAGCAATAATTTAATCGCCTTGTTAGGTTCAATAACATTTTTCCATCAAACAGCTTACATCAACACGTTTTAAAGGTTGTGGAACCCCCAATTATTAAAGTGTGTCTTGGCTTCTAGTGCACTTTCTTGTCTGCTTTTACAGACTGGAATGTTTATGCTTTTCATTGTCTCTCAAAACTCGTTTGTCTTTTGCAGCCGGGTTCGGCGTACCAGCAGATGCTCCTGCAGCAGGCGAACGGTGCAATGTATCTCTCACCGCAGCCAAACCAGCAGGCAGCGGCGGCAGCAGCAGCGACCGCAGCCGCGGTGCAGTACTCAGCGCTTCAGTCGCATCTTGCCGCCCATCAAAATGCCGCAGCTGCCACTTTTGCTACACTTCAGCACCATCAGCAATACCAACAGGCCTCTCTCACTGGTACGCCATCTCCTCTACCCTCCATGCCCTTTTCCTCACTTTTACGGATTTATGCCTTTCTCACTTAAAATGATGATACTTGTGAAAGGCAACCTCTTTTCATTAAGACGTGGGATTGTACTTTGAATGAACTAGGCTGTGGGGTCAGCCATATCCGTTCACATCTGTTGTTGAAAGCCATGACAGTGAGCGACTATGTGGATAGGGTCTTCTTCCACTGCCGAAGGTGCGGATGTCAAATAAACAAAGCCGTGAAATGTCTCTCCTAATCAACGAGTATTTTTCTCACGAAAGCTTGTGTTGTCACCTTATATAATCTGTCCCGATAAAGCTATTTCAATTATAGAGTGCGTGTAACAATCTGATTCAAAGATTTAAATTATGTAATGGATTAAACATATTCAACGTGTATAGGCACAAGTGCATTATCTTTGTTCCACTTCGAAAAATTGGTTCTACCGACGTTTGCTTCATAGTCTCTTGTTCTGAGGCTGAATTTATGTTCCCTCTTATTATATTGCAGTCTAAAATTATTCTTGCCGAGGAAATTGGTGGGACGTTCGAAATGTGACGGATATATACATCAAAAACTATAGTTTAATTCTTCAAAATCTCCATGTATCATACACGCAAACAATTCCTCAATTGCATTCACTTCCCTCTCGCCTGAAGCTCCATTGGCAGCCGGGGGGCAGACTTCGCAAGCAGCGATGATGGCAGCGGCAGCAGCAGCAGTGGCGGCAGCATCTCAGTGGTCCAATGCTGCCAATACGACAACAAATGGGCACAACTCATCAGGCGCTGCGGCAGCAGGTCTGCCACCTCCACCGCAGCTGACACCAGCACCCTCAGTGTCGGTAGGACAGCATGCTCCAGCAACGCTGGGTGGTGCTGTTAGTGGTAACTGTGGCAGCGTCCTTGATGCCACTCAGTCACCCCAGGTGGCCGCACTGGCGGCTGCTGTGGCCGCCCAACAACAGCTCGCTGCTGCTGCTGCTGCAGCTGCGGCTTGGAGGTGGTCCTCGCCTTCCGCCGCTGCTGCCGCTGCCGCTGCCTCGCAGCACAACAGTGGTAGTGGTGCTCTTCTCGCACCCTCTCCCTCGGCTCTAACTAACGGATCTGCTGCAACGCCGACAGGACAGTCCGTGTCGCAGACTGCATCTCAACAGGTGAGTGGGGGTCTTTATGAGAGCCTCTTCTCACGGTTTCTATACCAGCACCAACAACAACACCATGCGGCTTTTGGATTGAATGATGCTGCTTTGATGGCTTCTACGGTGACTACTCCTACCGCTGCTGGAGATTCTAACGGGGAAGAGGCGCGTTCTGCCAAACGACCCCGTCTCAAATCCGATGACTAGAACCAGAGCTTTTCCCTTTCCAATTTCCTATGTATTTCTATACCTTGTTCTCCTCACCACTGAAGTTCCCGTCCCCACTTTTATCCTCGTTAAAATTTGCGTGCTTGTGTGCGTGAATTGAGTCAAAAAAGAAAGAGGAGTATATCATCATTGGCGTTGCTATTATCGTTGTGCCCATGCGCAGATTATCTGATCGCGCGTTTCTGTGTTTGGTTGATATAGATCCACTCTCACGATTTGCCACTACCACCACAACAACCACATCATCAACAACAGCAACTGGTTTTCCTGCCGAACACCACCACGACAAGCGACTATAGCACTGACCACAGTGCCCATTCCTCGGGCCTCATGGAGTCGGTAGAGGTATGATAGTTGATCAAACCCGTCGTCCACAACACCATCACATGTATTCGAGTTTCAGTGTTTGTGCTGATGCTGCTGCTGATTATGCTGTAGCCAAGTTCGGTTTCCAGTTATTTTCCCTCACATTGCATTGCTTGTGGTACGAACAGCGTTCGCTAGTTTACTTCCGGTTTCCGCTTTCCACTTTCCTCTTTCGTCGTCTTCATCGTCAAGTTGACGTTATTTCACCTTACTCTGTGGTAACATTTCCGCTCTCCGTTCTTTCTTTCTTCGCTATCCCATTGTCACTGTATCTATGCCTCTCTCACCCTTACAGCCAGGTATTTTTCATTGTGACGGCCTAATGAGTCCACCACAGCAGCTGCAGCCGACGCTCCTGCCAACTGCGGTGTTCGCGCCAGCGATCTTCGAGGGCGGTATAGCGGCCACCTCGAGTCCCCTGCTAACTACCCATAGACACCTCGTTTCACCGTCCACTAATAACAACCACAACATCACCAACACCACTATAACTGTCACGCCTACTGCCACCTCCACCAACAGCAACGGCAGCGGTAGCTGCACCAGCAATTGCGCAGGTCAGACCTCCTCCCAACAGGCTTCCCAAACTCCTCACCTTTATGGCACCCCTACTCCCCAGGTAATTGTCATCACTCGCCTTTTCCATTCATTTTACGTGGCAGTCAAATAAATAGTACAAAAAGCGTGCTAAGTAGTAGTAGCAAAACGGGAACCGGGGTGCCATAAGGAATGAGATGAGAGAGGAATGCTCACGACTTTGTTGGGAGTTGTCTGGTCATTTAGGCCCATTTGTTTTGTCTATTTCACCTTTGTGGCACTCCAAAGAGGGTTCTCTGACCATCCTCAATTTTCGCCTCTGCGTTTCCCCCTTTTAGCCTATCATTCTTGACGTTTACTCAGGCGCCGGTGGTGGCGGTATACCGCTGGCTCCGTTGAAGCAGACGCCTCTCCTGTCCACAGAGAGTCTCATAATGGTGGAACACGCGAGCGGCGCTTCAGGATTAAAGCAAAACGGTGGTAGTGGTGGAGGTGGCTGCGGAGCAGGAGGTCGTGGGGGTGCGGGATCCAGTCCCAAGAAGCTGACTACTGCAAATGGTACCGCTACGAACACTCGCGCCGCGATCTAGGTAGACTCGCGAGCGAGCGAGCGAGGGCGCGCGTGTGCACATACAAGCACACTCGAACATACTTTTTACATTCCACAGTCGCCCTCCTGACTCGCGTACAATTTTACCTCCTCTTCCACTCCACCTCACCCACACACGCATGCATACCCAAATACACACACATTCATCTGCACAAACACACGCATACATGCAAGAAATGCCGAATGTTTGCTACTACCGCACAAATATGGAAATGATGGAAATCTTGGGCATATTTATACACTCATGCATACTTGCCGGCAGTGCATTCTTCCATCATCCTCTTTTCCTAATGTCCTTGTCACTAGCGCTTTTTACTACTACTACTACTACTGCTATTTCCCTTATTATACTCTCTCTACCTCTGCCTAGGCCTCACCTTTTGTCTTTCGTCCATTGGTCTGGCTGCCTTCCTGTGTTGTGTGACTTGGTGTCGGGACGCCATTGATAGCGTTTCCGTGCTTGCGTGCGAGTCAACGAGGGCGCGATATTGATTTTTGTCGTCGCTGTAATTGTGTTGAAAGCGCCTCAGCTGTGCTCTCGTTGTGAGTCATTGTCTGTTATCCAATGGGGCAAAGAAGTGTGTGGTGGTCGTGCTGGTGACGGCTTATAGCAATTTGCACTTTTCAGTGTTATCGACATGGTAGTCACCGCCATTTCGGAGATGCTTTTATGGTTGCCTACTGGCCATTGTGTTCTATCCTCAGCATTGGTGTTTAATTCGTTTAAATACTGGTTTTTTTCAATTGGAGCAATTGCCTCTCTCGTGGTTCTCTATCAAAAAGGCTAATTTTTGTCATTTCAGCGTTCCTCTTAACAGAGGAGATGGGAAGAGCAGCGCAAATATCTGCTGCCCCATTGCATCATTTCCAGAATTCTGCAGTCTCTGGGATGGAGGCCGGTTCCACCAGACATCCAGCAAGATTTTAGCATGCTGCTTTCATATCCATTTTATGAGACCTCCTCTTCGGTAGAGAGTAAACCCCACACTGGGTCTTTCCTCAGGGGCAATTTTCATGTACTGATTTGGTTGACATTCGATGTGACAGTCGAGATACATGCCGGGAATCGAAAACGCAGGAACAAAGTAATCTACGATCGGGGCTATTTTTGGGTTTTGGCAATTGCTATTTCTCTTTGTCAGATGACAACTTGAAGGGATCCTGTCGAAGTTTGATTGTTTTGATTCCTCAGAGCTTTGGTAGTTGTCATAAAAAAGTTTGCCTAAGCTCTGGTGCTGCCTCTCTTGTCAGGGCATGAACTTGGAATCTCTGATCCGACATGGATGTTACTAGGTTGCCCAATTGTACCCCTCCATGGGTTGGATAACTGTTGCAAGCTCTTCTACCTTTTCTACGAGGAGTCCGTTAATTTGTTCATTGCAAACGCATTGATGTTTCACGGGTTTTACGTTCGTGTATGTATTTGGAAGCATCAGTCTGTCATAAGCGCGAGGGGTTACCGATGCCAATGATTGTATTTTAGTTACTAAGTTTTGAGCTTTCAATGGGAACAGCCCGTCGAGCACCTTAAGTGATGCCAATTGTTGGTAGCTGGTCTCCTTGCCGGGGGCAGAGTAAGCCACAGTTAACAAAGTGGGCTGTTTCTCCGGCGCGATCACTTCTAGCCAGGTCAAACCGATGTAATCACGGCAGCATTCTTGACTACGCTTCCCTTATGTGACCTCTAACTAAACCTTTTAGAGGCTTGTTTACCCCACCTGTTATGGCTAACATCCTTTGGTAAAAATGCTTACCCTCTACCGGCAAACATAACTTTCAAACCATCACTGTCTGGCAAGACGGTGGGGCTGTGCTTGTGTTGGTGGAGCTAGGGTGATGTGAATGCGTCACGGTAGCTTTAGCTTTTGGCGGGTGGCAGGGCTGTTTATCCGCATTCCTTAACAAACAAGTTTTTTTCCGAATCTCCAAAAACCTAATCTCTCAACGTCATAGATGGTCTGAGGTACCTTAGAATGTTACATTTCACTGCGCAAAGTGGCATTCCACTCGCCATTCGGCCCACTTGGGCAGGGTATATTAATGGACTGGTAAGAGTTGCCTTTTTATCCTCGTTGTGAGTGTGTGGGCGCTCAAGTGGGTTTAGCTGAACTGTCGTCTCAGATAACGGTGACAGGAATCGATAGCTCAATTTTCTGAGGTGTCAACGTGCAAATTCGTGTGCGAGCCACCCAACTAGGAATAATCGATACCCCTATCACTCCACACCGCAAGACGTAGGGCTTTGTTTTTTGGCTGGCTTTTGTTACTGTTTCCGTTGCCGCTTCTGCTGCGTCCGCTTACCTTGATTGTGTGCGGTTCACAGGTATGACTAAACCACCCGCACACACGCACTCTCGCCTTCTATTGGCCATTCAGTGCCGCCGTGGAGCGTTGGGTTTTGCATACGCATAAGAGCGTGCCGTAGTGCTCTAGAATGGAGACGCATCTACTTGTAGTTTTAGCTGCAGCCTTACCCAAAATTAATTCTACCGGAATCCCACCTAGTTGTAGATACCCTCCTCCTCTATTGGTTTTAGATTGGCTGGCTTGAAGTGTGTAAACCGCCCCTAGCACCGAGTGGGTCTGGCACAATCTCCCCCTTCTCCTTAATTGGCCCGACAAGATACCAAGCGTTTATTCGGTATTTCGTTGAAACCTAAATAAGTGATTCTGCAGGAGGATTCCACTCATCTATTCATCTGCCGATGCAATTCTAGGCACAACAAATCCCAAAGTCCTCCCTTGGCCAGACGCAGAGACGACAAAGGTAGTCGACACTAGACTACGGTTTCGCCTTTGAAATCTACAGATTCAAACACGCAGATCTTAGGGATGAAAGCTCTTGTTTACTTGACTGGCTTTAGTTTCTTACAAACCAATGGGAGAATTAATCAGAATTTCCAATGGTTAGAGATTTACATGCAAACAAAATCATTCCCAATGTCATTGTGTTCGAGTGCGTAATTTGACTCCAAAATTTGGTAAAAGTGCCGCTAAGGGTTACTCCAGTATTTCTTCGCCTGCTGAGTTGCTAAACAGGCCACGCCAGTGGTCCCAGGGATCTCTTGTGAGATGAACAAATAATTCGGGAAAAAACAATAAAATTTGCCTCTTCCAACCCTCGGTGACATATATGTGACCTGATTATGTAAGCCGTACTATCACAACGGTTTGATCTCGTAAAATTGTGCAGAAACAACAAGTGTTAGTCTAGGTTTCATTTTATTAACTTCAATTCGACATTTTGTTGATTCTTCAAGGCAAAACACCGCCCAATGTGCTTAAACGTTCGACTGCAAAGGAGGAGAAGCAGTGGCTGCATGCCTTTATACCAAAGATTATATCGTTACCATATCATATTCTGCAATAAAAAGTAATATTTCGAGCAACAAAAATTAATTTAGAGAGGTTGAAGGCTATGGTTTGAAAAAGGAACCAAAATTGTTGACAAATTGAACGTCGCATAGTAATTTCACTCGCACATAAAAGTTAAGACAAACCGACTCCTAATTAACATTAAAAGTAAAAAACTAAAATGCTAATGCAACTTAACCTAATGTTAAAACCATACTTTGCTAATTTGTTCATTTTAGAGGATTTGTTTTAATCAACCGTAGGAAAGGTTGACGTCCAGTAGAATATTCCTTGTCCGCTGCACGTGCGTAATGGTGGGTTGTGAGATGTTGCTTATCCCCGTCATTGCAGGCCGCCAAAGCTTTCAAGCGCTTTCTGCCTCTCTTTGATCGCATTCTTGTGCAGCGCTTTGAGGCCACTTCCACCACAAAGGGGGGGATTATGCTTCCGGACAAGTCCAAGGGAAAAGTTTTGGAAGCAACCGTCGTTGCTGCTGGTCCAGGTCGCGTCACCGAGGTTTGTTCAGTGTTTTTTGTCTCTATAGTTATTAATTTCTACATTTAGCAGGGTAGTACTATACCTCTCTGTGTCAAAGTCGGCGACAATGTTTTTCTTCCCGAATATGGAGGCACCAAAGTCGTTTTGGAAGAGAAGGTAGCTTTTGGTTCTCAGCGTTTATTCGATTATCTAGGAGTATTACCTCTTCCGTGAGTCGGACATCCTAGCGAAGATTCAAGATTGAGGTGTGTACAAACGAGTGCCAATACGAGTCTTAGTATCAGCGTTGTAAATCTGCATTTTAGTAACATACTTCGTACAATCTACTTTATTGTCTCCTTTTTAATAGCTTTCCCTTGCGCTGCCAGCGGGTATTTCCTGAGTCCACCTCGATGGCTGAATATGGATGGACGTGTTTAACTGTTAGTTTTCCAGAGGTGTGGGGTTGCGAGCGATTTGTCTGTTGGGTAGCACTTTGAACTTTGGTTGATATTGACTGGCTTTCCACGTCTTGCTTTTCTTCGTGGGCCTGACCCTTCGAGGTCGTGTCTTTTGGCTCAAATGAGGCCTCTACGGGCGTTCCGTGATGGTTCTTTAGATATTTGCTTGCTCCAATCTCGCTGGTGGTTAGGGTTTATTTGGCGGTGATTGGTGTTGTGGACTTCTTTGTCCCGGTTGCGACTGCCTTAGCATGTTCGTGGGTGTGGTCTATTGGGTCAATTAACTTGGACTCGCTCATTAGATGCAGTGTTATGCGTGGGAGTGCCCACATGTTGGATGCAACCACCTCAGGTCGAGGTGCTGTTTGTAATTTGAGGCTAGTGAGCCGGACCATTAGTTACTTGCCTGCCTTTTCTCCATCCACTTGATTGACCAATCTCCTCGAGGCCGTAGCTCTATTTACCACGCGGCAATTTACCCACGAATCCATTTTTATGACTAGATTTGCATAGGGGTCGCTTACCATGGCTGAATCTCTACCTGAAATCATGGGTAGTGTTCTGTACCACTTGTGGCTTGCATGTATCAGCCGGTCAACCACTGGGTGGTGGCTCACTCTCCATTTTTGGTCATGACCTCTCAGCTTACTTACCACACGTTCTCATGAAGCACGGCCACGAAGATCTGAGAGTAGTGGATTTCGATGGGGTCTATTGCGGAGACGATAGCTAAAAAGGAGGGAGAGGGAACAGGGGACGTTCTTGTTGAAAAAAAAATATGGTGGTACGCAAGAGGCTGCTGATACCGAAAGCAGCGGAAAAAATCGATGCCTCCGTCCCAGTTTAGATAAGTCTCCCAGTTATTAGGATCATGTTGTCACCGCCACTCCTCCGTCGATGCTGCCAAGGATCGATTTAAACGGTAGTTTTGACTGCTTCAACCAGTGAAAGCGTCCTGTGGAATGTTTGCTACTTTCGCAGTAAAAGCGGAGGGTAAACAGGGATATATTTGCTTCACCAACGTTGACAAGTACAATGAGGCACCTCATCGTTGTCAACGCGCAATTCGAGCTCTGCATGGCATCTACGGCGCTCTGGACTACGATAGAATCATGCGCAATAACTCGCGTTGGCCGTATCCAGTGGGAGAGATGCGAAAAGCCAATGTGAGGACGATGCAGTCGTGGTCACAGCATCTGTTCAAGCAGACGTGGATGTACATGCCCATTTACTCGCAAGTGGACCTGGCACCAGAAAGGCCATATGGTCGTGTGGGTGGACTCATAACCACGGAGAGGCTGAGGGCGATTCGAGAGGTGCTGGCGAATTGTGCGAAGACATTGGCGCAGCCACTGAAGGTGGGTGAGATGCGGCAGTGGGCGTGTGGCTATGCGGAGTTGTTGGCAATAATGCATGAGAGTGAGTCTCGCTATTAATCCTGTGTCCAGTTTTCATCTAATGACATCATGAAGGGATTTTTTTTGGAAGCTGTGCAACGGAAATTGGAGTCGGCTGAGCAGTTCCGTACCACTGATGTCTAATTCAATTAAAAAAGTACCTCAACTGTGGTTTTGAACTATCCTCCTTTGCACTGAGAGCCGGAAAGACGGCCGTGTTGAGTACTCAACCCTTGTGCCTTGATCTCTGACATTCTGCTGCCAGATTCTGCAATTTCAAGCATTGCTGTGGCCGCTTAAATCGGAAGGCCATCGACGGGTATCCGTCTAACTGTGGAGGCACCGACAATCACCAGCCTTGTCTGACTTTCCTCCTGCCATAGGTCTAGTTAATTTTGAGGTCGCTTAATGTTCACAGCCTTCTAACTTGCTTTTGTGGTAATTCAAGTATAGTTCTAAGTGTTATTACATATTTCTGCACTGACCATAGGAGCAATGAAGACAGCGGTTGGGGCTTCGAAACAGGAACAAAGGTTATGCATCGTAAATTTCCATAATTCTGAAGAGGCTTCAGGACTTTTTGTTAATGGGAGGGGAGGGCGTAAAGGTGGACCACCTGGTAGAAAGCAGAGTGAATAGCTACATAAGTGTATGGGTGGATGTCAAGTCCAGTTCTACTTTATGTGGAAATGTGTAAAAGTAACCTTGACGTTCACTGTCTTAAAGGGTTTGTTCCCCTTAAAAGCTCCAGAAATTTAGCCATTAGATTTTGCAGAGAGGTAAAACTGGTAAAATTTGGCGCTGCATTGCTTTGAATAATGCTTGTTTTTCAATTTAAAGTGGAATTATGGCGAAGTCACTTAATGTAACCCATAATTTGCGCTTCTCTAGTTTATTAAGCTTACCGGCTACTTAAATTGTAGTTAGTAGTCGTGACATCACAATAGGTGCAAGCGGCGGTTGTTGTATTGTGATTTTCATTCTCATTACATTAAGTCCAAGCTGTTGACCAAATAAACTTGCAACGTTTTCGACTGTAAATTAATTGCGTCACAATGGCTATATCAATTAAGTTTATGACTAGATTTTAGCCTTCTAGCCTTCAAACCCCTTGTAATCTGTATAACGGGAAAACTCTGTTCAAAACGCATTATTTTTTTATGTTGATAATGATCATGGGCACTTTACATGAGCAATAAGTGAGACAAGTGGACTATGTAGGAGCAAACGAGGGGATCCAAGGAAATGATGCACAGATCAGGATTGGATGGAGCAATGATGGATGCTTGGCATTCACAATGGGGCTAGATGTGCCCAGGATAAATAGATATAACATGAACAAGGAGTGGTTGATTGATGGCTGAGTGGACGGTTTGAAGAGTAAGGAAACCAAGACTAGATGAACCACCCATAAATTTGCGAAAAAAAGGTGAGTAAGTGAACAGATACTTGACGGTGAAGTTGGCCAAGATGATTAGGATTGGGTGTCAAGGTATTATCAATTGGAGATTAATTAACTTAAAGGTTCAGAACAGATGGCTAGAAGAGTGGACTTGGGGATAGTAAACTCAAACATTAAGAAAAATCGTCCTCTGGAGGAGCCGTAAGTCCATACCGCTCAAACAGTATCGCTCCAAATTACTATTGTGCGCTATTAAATACCTTACTACGACAGTAGAATAACTATTAATTTCAAACCGGAAAGCTGCAAATGTACAATAGCCAATAAGAAGTCTACTTTCCTATCAACTCCAATTGCAATTGGTTAGCGATTTCGCCAATCCAAGAAACCCACAATCCCGTACTGGCCAATGCCATAGCATGAGGCCTTTAAATTTAAAATATGAAAGTGCCTAAATGACAAAGAATTTTTGTAATTCTGAATAGTTATATTTTACTCCTTAAACGAGAGCTAGAGATTTAAATTATTATCTCCTTGCTTTCATGAAGGCATAAAAGGCGGAATATAGATACACTTAGCAAACACAAGTGGAGTGGGGTCGCTGACATGGCCCGGAGGCAAGCCCACCCGGCTAGGGCAATATGACCACCAAAGTCCGTAACCGAAGCTAACAGTCAAAAAAGCAAAGTATTGCAGTAAAAAAATTAACTAACTTAAAGGAGGTGGCGCCTAAATAAGTTGTGGTAAAGTGGCTAACTGCATTTTAGAGTGTTGTCTAAGTGTAGGGCATAAAGTAAATGCTCGCCAGAAAAGAATCACAAATCAATGTGTAAATAAAATTCTATTTTAAAACTAAATGCGTTTAGCATCTTTTCCATTCAATAATGCTAAAATGGAATGGACAGGTAAGCCAAAATCAAAGCAGATTACATGAGATAAAGTAGAGAAACAAAGCAAGGAAAAAATGCAAGGAATACATTACGCAAGAATAAAAATTGTAAATATGTGATGACCGCATAGAACAACGAATATGGTTGATAAACATACGCAATAGGGTTGCACAGTGGATCACCCCATTACCGTACGCACCATTTTCGCAACTCTTACCCAACAAACGCAATTGCAGTTGAGATGAGGCAAATAAAACGCACAAAATGAGAAGTAGACAATAAGAGTACAAAAAGAAATCTTGAAGGCAGTCATTTAAACACCTCGCATCAAAAAGGGATTAAATGATTCGCAATAAAGAAGTTCCGAGTAGAGGGAAGGACTTATGACGCACAGGAAAGCAAAGACGAATACGCCGCGCCCGAGGAGACAAAGAATGCAAGGTTAAGCAGAGAGTTGGATGTTGCCAAGAGCATACTACTTAAAACAGCAAACATATAGACCAGATGCATTGAACAGGGTGTTATGTGCCATAACGTGTCATGCTTTCGTGTCATTCCGCTAAGTCCTTTGATGCTGCAGTCCAGTTGAAGGACTGCCGCTGCCTCTATTGAGGGTGAGGCGCATGTGACATCAAGGAAATGAGATTCGCATTCTGAGACAGGCTCTAGAGAGTAGACGGAAAAAGCACCCACGTTGGCATGTGGCACCTCCCGGTAGCACCTTCTTGTGGCACTTACGTCTCCTCCTCATCTCTCTCCATCCTCCAGCTTCAACTCTCTCCCTCTCGCTCTCTCTCGCCTCGGCTCGCACTCCTCTCCTGTCCTCTAAACAGTAACGCTGAAGAGGAGGAGGAGGTTAAGATGCTTCTCCTCTCCAATTCACTAATCCAACCATCACACCAGGAAGGCAAACAACCGCCTTGAGGTGAAGGAAGCAGCTAAAACCGATAAGAGTTATTCCATGAAGCTTCATTTCAACGACGAAATGCACTGCGAGTGGAGGCTCCGTCCCCCAATAATCTCTGAGTGCTGCCTTCCAACGCGCGACAGGAGTGAATGGACATGGCTTCAGCATTGACACATACCGTGTCAACCTCTGTGGATGTGAGGCTGGGTTGAAGGGCGCAACGGCGCAAATACACAAGTGGGACCTCTCTGAGAGTCCTCAATGTCACTCAATCCTTACTGCCCTTTCCACTCCACTCCGCTCCTCTCCTCTCCTCTCCTCTCCTCTCCCCTCCCCTCCTCGCCTTTCATCTCGACGCCTCTACTCCACTCCACTCCACTCCAGCCTACTTCTCCTCCCCCATCTCCCACCTCACCTCACCTTACCTCGCCACCTCACATCTCTACCTCTCCTCTGCCCTCCTCTGCCCTCCTCTCCTCTCCCCTCCCCTCCCCTGCCCTTCTCGTCTCCATTGGCCACGCCTCTCCTTTCACTGCATCAACTCCACTTCCATTGTTGTCTCCTCTCCTCTTCAATAGTGGCAGTCCCCACTACACGACAACTCACTGACCTCCAAAATGGCGCATTCTTTCTCGCCCACCAATCTATGCATGTTAAATCTGCACTGATCAATGCGTGCACAAAAATGCACACTGAAAGCCGACATGAAACAACTTAGGTTGAGTGTGTCAAAGTCACTTGCATTGGTGAATTTGGAAGCGACATCCGTCCTCACCACCACACAGCACTGCATCCCCCTCCTCTCTGCTTTACTCTCTAAACACCCAAAGTCGCAAACCCACGTCCACCCCACCACATGGGACAGAGTCAACCCTACTCGTTCCACGGTCTGCCTTACCTTCCCTACAAATTGGAATTGATGGCTGGCATCAGGGGCCTCCACTTTCTACCTCACCACCATCGCCACTATCTCCTGCCCTTCTCACAGCATTGCCCTCCAATGCATTAAAACGCACCCACTTCCTCATCAAGGACAAGGCTAGACAACCTCATCTTCCCCATGTCCTCTTAACAGTTCCTCCTCAAGCACACAGTCAACCATTCAACAGTACACTCCTTCTGAACTGCCTCCTTCCCCACCTTCCCACACCCTCGGTGCTCCCACTCCTCCACTCACTCATCCACCGAGGCATTCGCCACCTCGTCTGCACATCTCTCCCATACCACTCAACCCAGTAGGCGAAGGCACCTTTCCTCTCCCACATCCCCACCCACTTTCCCTCCTCCCTGCCTACACCTCCATCCCTATTCCCCGACAAATGCCTTTCACGTGCCGATGAAACACTTTGATGAGCTCTTTTTGTACAAAAACTTGCCACTCCCAACGGAAGGCACAACGGAAGGAAGTGGTCACATTCTACCTTCTACCCCAAAATAAGGCAACACTGCTTTTGCCATCTCTCTCCACCTCTCTCTCAAACACTCCCTTGCGATGCCTGTGCTGCAACCTTCAAGCAATGAACTCGCCTTTCCTTCATCGCCAATTCACTAGCCACATCTGTGTCCATCTGCTGTCGCCTGTTTAGATGCCACGACGTTGTGACCTCATTCAGTTTGGACAATACTACCCCCAGGCGTCTCAGCACAGTCACCCAGTTGATTGTCAGTTCAAGGACTCACTCTCCTCACTCACTCACTCACTCCCTCACTCACTCACTCACTCACTCACCACCACTCACTCACTCACCACTCACTCACTCACTCACTCACTCACTCACTCACTCACTCACCACCACCACTCACTCACTCACTCACTCACTCACACTCCATCCACCCATGCGGCATGCTCATTCCCCTACCCCATTGCTTCCTCCACTTCAACACCCCTTACCATCGTGGTCGTCGCCGTGAAAGCCGTCTTCCTTCTCCACTCCACTCCACTCCACTCCACTCCAATTCACCACCACCACCACCACCACCACTTGCTTGGGTTGCCTCAACATTTCACACTAACGTCTCCTCACAATACGCACGTCACTTGACAATGTCCTTCAGCATCCACTTGATCCTCCCCTTGGCAGTCATGCTGCCTCCACCCACAGAGCTGCACTCGGAAGTGCCCCTGGCTGCTCACTTTGCCTTGCAATCCCACTACCTCTTCTTCCCCATCACACTATCAGCACCAGCATCAGCAAAGTCAACAATCGACATTTCTCTGCTCCAATCACCATCCACGCTTTTGCACGCGATCACATGACCTCCACTGCACTCACCCACCCATCCCTATGCTGTCTGCTTCGGTGTCTGCCTGCCTGTCTGTCTGTCTGTCTCTCTCTCTGTGTATGTATGTATGTGTGTGTGTGTGTGTGCGAGTGCCTGGGTGAGTCAATGTCCTTGTCAGGTTCAGTGTGTGGCTGCGCCATCCGATTCAAAGTGACCACCTCGCAGCATCTCTGACGGTGTTGAATGTTCTACTCATCCAAATGACCAAGCTGAATTGCTGACGTTCATCTACGTTCATCCACTGTAGAATTTGAGCTCAAGGCAAGCCACCGAGACGGTGTGCAGCATTGGCGACTTCAAAGCGATTGCGAACTGTCTAGACGGCCCGAGTGGATGGACTAGGAGTGTTTGCAAGTCAAGGCGACAGCCAGGTGACTAATCTCACCGTATTCTCCCTCCTGCCTCCACATAAATGGTTTGCTCTTGGGTTGGCGACTAATGGGGCAGAATCGCGCAGCTGCGGTGCTTGTGACATCCTGTTTACCGAACACTCCCCACTAGACCACCCTACCATGCAAGCTAAAAATCACAAAATTTTCTAGGTGGTTTACCCCACCCCAAGCTTCCATTCGCCTCCACTCAAATAACACTTTCCAGTCCAATATCTTCATTGCATAAATAAAGTAATTAACTAAGCCTAAAATGCTGCATCAGCTCTTTTCAAGGCTTTGAATTTTGCGCTATGTTCACGGATTGGAGGAAGTCCCAAGTCCAAAGCAAATTATTAAGAGTAAAAATTGCTTGCATGTAATCAATTTTCCCTTTTGATAGTTGAGTTAAATGCTAGACCATTCGGCATTGCCTTCTAACGCAAAGGAGCCTGGCCAGTCTAGACGCTTTGCTGTCTGATCCTACCAGTCAACACCTGCTGGGACGTTAAAAAATGGGGACAAACGGTTTCCTCCCTAAAAAGCTTTAATGCTCGATGACATTAATTGCCTGTATGGGTGTGTGTGTGTGAGCGTGTAGCGATGACAAACAGTGTCAACAGATTGTGATTTTTATTGTGGAATTTTAAATGCTCCTCCACCAATCACATTGCCGCAATGTTCTGTCCACTTGATGGTCCGTGGTTGATACGCAGATGGGGAAAGAAACGGATAGGGCGGGCGAAAAAGAAAGGAAGAGGAAGATGGAGAGTGAGAGGAATTTGTGCTTTTTGGCGGACAAGTTTGGCTGTTTACAATTTGGTCTATTTTTAAGAAGAATGTACCAATGGCCTCGCGATCAATGGCAATGCAAGTTTCACGAAAGAGGATCGCATGCAATCGCTTTAGGTTTTTCTGGCTCCTAATGATGGTCATAAACTATTTCTTGTTGATAAAAAGGGATTTCCCAGAACGTTTGAGCATGACGTAGTCATTCTGCAACAGCACTGCTTTTATAGGGAAATAGCAAAAGCTTCACGAATTGGGTTTCTTCTAGTCTACACAGGCTAATTCAAACAAGCTACTTTTCATGACTTTGGAAAATTTTGTAAAATTGTCTAAAAAGGCCTTAAATTGATCTGCGTTTGCAAGGAACGAATTCCATTGGTCGCCCTCTGATTCTTGAATCCTGCGCCCGAATGTTTATTGATTCGTTCAACAAATTTGTTCCATTTGTATTTTTTTTGCATTAGAATTTATTTTTTGTCTTCATTTCATGCTTAATTTTTTCAATGTCTGATAACAAATTTCTCAGTTGATGTCGAATACTTTTAAACTGTTTAAAAATTTCGACGTCCCTTTTTAGCTCGGACTTTGCATGTTTTGGTAAAATTGTCTGCCTTTTAAAGCAGCCAGCCCTTTAGTTTTTCAGCATCTTAAGTCAAAAATGTTTTCTGCCCTACCGTCTTATAAAAAAGACTGGTTTGTATCCTACCTATCGGGAGTACACTCCAAAAAAAGTGTACTTTTTAAAGCGCGGCGTGAGTTTTTTACTCAAGATCATTGGCTATGAGGTGGTGCTGACTTTTCAGAACGCAACTGCCGATGCGGATTGTGTAATTAATGAAGAAAATGAGGACAATAAATAAAAATTAAATGCGCGCTAGACGATGGGTTTTTTCTAAGGTTCATCTTATCGTGTAACCGAAATCAAGCTCCAGTCCGCGGCTCTTCCCCTCCCCTGCTCCTCCTTTGAGCTGCGAATGTTTGAGGGCCTTTGGGAGTGACGAATGATTGTGTCCGGAATGGCTGGACGGGCACATGCATAAGTCGTGTGGAGAATGTTGGAAGAGACTGTCGATTGGAAACGTCATGATCAGAAATTTATATCATCTTTCGGCTCGCATATGAATTGTTAAAACTTTCATTTACACTAAGAATCACATTAATCTTTTTGTGTCCCTTTTTATTTTCTGTTGTACACTTCTTACGGCTATTCGAGATACTGCGGTTGGATATATTTTCGCCCCCTCTCTTAAAGAAATAAGTGCGATGTTAATTGAGCAGGCGGGGGCTCACTTGTCACCTCTCAAGGTCATCGGGATCAGTGAAGCAGCTGCTGACAAGCCGATGCTTAAAACTATGACTAAATGCAAGAAGAGTACCATAAGAGTTTCCTGCAATACTGAAATGTAGAAATGAATAGAAAAGGTTAAAATTTCCCTTGAAGGGTTAAAATCAAGGGAAGAGGTGCGAGCAACTTTTGGCAGGAAAGTTTACACGTAGATGCGGTTGTACTGCATTATTTTGGTTGTCCGTTTAACACGTTTTTCCCATCAGGCGGGAACTTAAAGCTCCATTACTACACTTTTAATCAGCGGCATGTCCTTCGGGCATTGGCAGTTGCCTCTCCGCCCCTCCTAAGGATTTGGAAAAAAATGCACAAGTTTGTGAACTAATATACAAGCAAAAGACAATTAAGTATCCGATTGTACAAAAATAAGTGAATTGTATTTATTTATTTACTTGGCCGCCCCTTATAATGGGTTGCTTCTTCTGTAATAAATGTCAAAAATAACAAACCTCACGCAAAAGTATTTATAACCTATTAGAGGAAGCCAATTATCACACTCGACTACTGCAAAGTAGGCTTCATAGACAATTTCTGTGATTTAAGCACGGGAAAATGTGTTTCCATTGTTTCGAAACATAATGGAGTTTCAAAAATTTTCTTAAGCTATGCCCAATGTTTAAAGCAATTGGCAATACTGCTCCAACTACCGATATGATAAGCGTCTACATTTGCATCAACTCCGCTACTTATATCGAATTCAGCGTCCGAAGAGAAAGCAGGAATTTATAAGTTTTTATCCAGTGAGAGTTAGTTAGGCTGGTTTAAGCAAGCAAAATACGACAAAGTAAGGAGGCGAAATTTTTACATAAAAAGATTAAAGGCATCAATGAAAACAACAAAAACGCAGATCACAAAGAACGGCTTAGGAGCTATCCATGATCAATATGATTCGTGCTTGTGGGTTGAAGGCTATCAGTTCCGACCTCACACGTCAATCATGCCTGTCGAGTGTGTAAATCCATCCCTTGTTGGTGTTGTGGGCGCAGTTGCCACTGCTATGGGCGATATTGCAGTCGAAATGCGCAATGCCCCTGTCATGGAAGGGGTAGGGGGGTAAGAGGTGGAGGAAAGACGTGGTGATGGTGAAGAAGGAGAAGGAGGCGGAGGCGGAGGCGGAGGCGGAGGCGGAGGAGAAGGAGGGGAGAGGCGTGTTGGTGTTAGTGCAGTGAGTGTTGGTTACTGGTGAATTTTCCCACTTTGTGCAAATGTCAGTGTGATGCTTTGAAGTATGTTTACCAGGCGAATCGGTGGGATTGTGGGTGATGGTGGATGGCAGTTAGTTGGAGGCTGAGGTGTTTGTTTATTGAGCAGCGTGTAGGCGCTGTGTCTTTCAGGTGGTAGGGTGTGTTGGAGGTTTGGTGAGTGTGGCTTGTGGCTTGTGACTTGTGGCTTTGGAATAGGTGTGTAGAGGAGTGGAAGGCGGATGTCGGAAAGGTGGGTGCGTGGAGCTCGTGGGAGGCTTTCACAGTCACTCGGCAGTCCTGTTGTGAGTGGAAAGAGCGCTGTGATGTAAATGGCTGGTGGTTGGTGGTTGGAGGTTGGAGGTCGGAGGTTGGACAAAGTGGAAATGAAGGGGTGGACTGGGTGTGCGGAGGGGGAGGGGTTGGAGAGAGAACCAGAAGCATGTGATAAGTGGCAGTAGTTGAGTGTGGAATGCGTGATCCTCTGTGATCGTTTGTGAGGGAGAAAGAAAGAAAGAAAGAAAGAAAGAAAGAAGGAAAAAGGTGAGCGAAAGAGGGACGGAGGCAGTGAGGTAATGAGGAAGGGAGGTAGGGAAGGAGGGAGTGTGGGAGGCGGGGAGGAAGGAGGGACTTGAGAACGGCATAAGCGGTGAGCAGTGAGTTGGGCTTTGTTCAGTGTTGGAGACGAGGTAAATGATTGTTTGATGTGGTTGTTGTTGTTGTTGTTGCAGCCGGATGGAGACGTGGCGAAGGGAGGGAGAAAGGTTACTAGGAGGGGTGAAGGGAGGGAGGGATGAGGAGGGGGAGGGAGAGGAGTGAATGCGGATGTGGGCGTGGGTGTGGATGTCCTGTTGGAAGACTGTTGGAAGAGTTGGATAGAGTTGGTGTGGCGACAGTGTTGTGAAGGCGTGGAGCATGTGATGTGTACCCATTGGTATGACAATTCACGTCAGCGTGTGCTTGTTAACTGACAGTGACACCAGCGTGGTGGAGCGATGGTTGTTGGTGTCGCCCCAGTTGACACAGATCGATGGGTCGGTGGTAGGTTAGTGTTAGTCAGTGAGGCGGGCGCCTGAGCCAATGGGAAGGCGGGTACACAGACGATTGGTATGGAGGCAAGTAGGCAGACAGGTAGGCAGTCATGAGGTTGCGTGGCTGTTGTCGGCACTCACTCACATTCGCACACTCAAAATCCACATGCTCGCTTCCCCATCGCGGTGGTAGTAATGGTATTGGTAGTGCTAGTGCTAGTGCTAGTGCTAGTGCTAGTGCTAGTGCTAGTGCTAGTGCTAGTGGTAGTGGTAGAAGGAGACGGCGGTGGCGACGGCGACGGTGGTTAGTGGATCACCAGCGCTGTTGTTGTTGTTGTCGTTGTTGTTTTTGGTGGTGGTGGTGGTGGTGGTGTTGCAATCACGACGGCTGCACGATGTTGGTAGTTTCAAGTGGTGTCGGTGTTTGTACGTCTTAGGTAAAAAAGTGACTCTTGAGGAGTGGAGAGTTTGTTGTGGTGAAGGCGTTGGTGTTGGTCGTAATGGTAGCATGAAGAGGTGAGTAATTGGTGAGGCTTGGCGATCGTCGGAGGGATGTTGGGCATCGCTAGGGCGAGCATGGGATGAGGATGGTGAAGGGGAAGGAAGAAAGCCACCTGGTTGTAGAGGTGGTTGGCTTGGTTGTTTGTGCGTGAAACTCGCCGTCCACTCGCCTCGTGAGGGTGTTGTAAAGTTGTAAGGTGAGGTGAGGTGAGGTGAGGTGAGGTGAGGTGAGGAGGGGTTAGTGGCGCCGAATTCGACGATCACAACCGTCAGGTTGTGTGTGTGTGTGTGTGTGTGTGGGTGTGGGTGTGGGTGTATAGCGGCGGTGATGGCGCAACAGAGAGTAGATGGAGACAGATAGAGGACGCGTGAGGCAAATATGTGAGGTGTTATGAGGTCTGGTGTTAGTGGCGTGGGTGAAAGATGAGTGATTAGTGTTGTCTTATTTTAGACGAGCGTGTGGCCTTTCTGCAAGCTGAAGTGCTTCGGTTACGCAATGTGGCTGAGCGATAATAGCTTATTTTGCTCTATTTTTAGCTTCCATTTACTTCTTCATTTTTTTGCTCAAACCATGAAGGGCGGCCTCTTACACTGTCCTTTCTCTTGCCTTTTTAAATCTCCACATCATAGGTAGAAGTAGGCGTCAGCAACACCCCACCTCCAGCATAACTTTGGCAACATTAGAGTAAATTTCTTTCGTTTTACAACCCTAGACATGGAGAGAAAGGATACCGGGTCTATACGCTTGCCGAGGTAGCGGCACAACAACACCCGTTCTTGAAGTAACTTAACTGTTGTTGTTGTTGGCTTTTAGCTGTATGTGTGTGTGTGTTGGCATTGATCCCTCTCACCTCCATCGGTTGTTTACACAACTCAATCCAAACATGGACACACGCACACACAGACGCGCGGACCCATTCCCTACGTGTGCCGATGTGCTTTTTCTTTGTGCTAAAAATACCGCCTGTGCAAAGTAAACACGCAGCCTCCGCAGAACAAACAAAGCGTGGAATCAGCTACAGCCTGTGGAAGGCGCCGTGCTGTGAGAGGTGGTAGGACAACGGCGGCCATTCAATTGAGGTTGGCGTTGAGTTGCTTCAGTTGGGAATGAAGGGCATTTGGAGGGTCAGAAGGGCATCAGAAGGGCATTAGAGGAGAAGAGGCACGTGACTGGGAGGCACGAGGCGGGGGTGGGGGTGGGGGTGGTGGCGGGGACTAGGGAGTAGGGGTTGGGGGGTAGGGGAAGTCAGTGGTGGGTGCAGTTGCAGTGGCAGTGGCAGTGGCAGTGGCAGTGGAAGGGGTAGGGTTAGGGGTAGGAGTAGGAGTAGGAGTAGGAGTAGGGGCAGGGCCAAATGGGTAGAGGAATGTGGCAGACAATGCTGAAACGCATAGATGAAAGATGGTGCGTTTGATTGCATGTAGTTAGGTGATTGACGGTGAACATGGAATTAGGCGATGCATTTACACTTGATGGTAACGTCGTCGTTCGGTGGCTGAGATTACTTCAGCAGCAACGTTGACCCCAAATGTGACCATGTGCGTAGAGCTGTAGCATTGTTGTGCATTGCTAGAATGAATGGGTAATGAGGTGTGCGGTGAGGAGTTGATGTGAGCGGAACGGGTGTGGTGGTGGCCATGATTGGTGAGAACTGTGTCATACTCTCCCTCTCTCTCTCTCTCTCTCTGTCTCCCTCATTGTGAGTTCTGTATCATCGATACAGACGGAGGTGATGCAGACACTACTAATTGGAAGGTACTGAAGGTAATCAGTAGCATTGGCGGTGACGAAGGTTGCGGTGGTGGTGGTGGTGATGATGATGATGTTGGAGTGTAGATTGCCTCGAGTGTTGTCGCAAGTGATGAGGAGACAGTAGGTGCGTCGGTGGTTGGAATGATTGGTTTTCGTGTGACGAACGATTGGGGAATGCATTACTTCTGAGACGTTTATGCTTGTTGGCTGCGACAGGTTCATCCGTGGATGCGGTGGGCACCATTTCGGGTCTTGGTGACCGCATGGACTCACCTTATTGATGTCCGATATGGAGTGCAGATATTAGTTTTGGCTGGGCCTTGTCGTTTTTTGAAGTTATGCGTAACGCTGGGATTAATGGTTGTTAAGTGCGTTATAGCTCAGAAACAGTTCCAGATGAGAGAAAATTACACCGCTGCCTAATTGGGATTGGACCACACACCGACCCTTTAATTCATATATACGGTGTTGTGATATGAAGGGAGAAGCCAAAGTAGACGTCAAAGTATGGATAAGTGGGATTAGTCACCTGGCTGTCGCCTTGACTTGCAAACACTCCTAGTCCATCCACTCGGGCCGTCTAGACAGTTCGCAATCGCTTTGAAGTCGCCAATGCTGCACACCGTCTCGGTGGCTTGCCTTGAGCTCAAATTCTACAGTGGATGAACGTAGATGAACGTCAGCAATTCAGCTTGGTCATTTGGATGAGTAGAACATTCAACACCGTCAGAGATGCTGCGAGGTGGTCACTTTGAATCGGATGGCGCAGCCACGCACTGAACCTGACAAGGACATTGACTCACCCAGGCACTCGCACACACACACACACACATACATACATACACAGAGAGAGAGACAGACAGACAGACAGGCAGGCAGACACCGAAGCAGACAGCATAGGGATGGGTGGGTGAGTGCGAGTGGAGGTCATGTGATCGCGTGCAAAAGCGTGGATGGTGATTGGAGCAGAGAAATGTCGATTGTTGACTTTGCTGATGCTGGTGCTGATAGTGTGATGGGGAAGAAGAGGTAGTGGGATTGCAAGGCAAAGTGAGCAGCCAGGGGCACTTCCGAGTGCAGCTCTGTGGGTGGAGGCAGCATGACTGCCAAGGGGAGGATCAAGTGGATGCTGAAGGACATTGTCAAGTGACGTGCGTATTGTGAGGAGACGTTAGTGTGAAATGTTGAGGCAACCCAAGCAAGTGGTGGTGGTGGTGGTGGTGGTGAATTGGAGTGGAGTGGAGTGGAGTGGAGTGGAGAAGGAAGACGGCTTTCACGGCGACGACCACGATGGTAAGGGGTGTTGAAGTGGAGGAAGCAATGGGGTAGGGGAATGAGCATGCCGCATGGGTGGATGGAGTGTGAGTGAGTGAGTGAGTGAGTGAGTGAGTGAGTGAGTGAGTGAGTGAGTGAGTGAGTGAGTGAGTGAGTGAGTGAGTGAGTGAGTGAGTGAGTGAGTGAGTGAGTGAGTGAGTGAGTGAGTGAGTGAGTGAGTGAGTGAGTGAGGGAGTGAGTGAGTGAGTGAGGGAGTGAGTCCTTGAACTGACAATCAACTGGGTGACTGTGCTGAGACGCCTGGGGGTAGTATTGTCCAAACTGAATGAGGTCACAACGTCGTGGCATCTAAACAGGCGACAGCAGATGGACACAGATGTGGCTAGTGAATTGGCGATGAAGGAAAGGCGAGTTCATTGCTTGAAGGTTGCAGCACAGGCATCGCAAGGGAGTGTTTGAGAGAGAGGTGGAGAGAGATGGCAAAAGCAGTGTTGCCTTATTTTGGGGTAGAAGGTAGAATGTGACCACTTCCTTCCGTTGTGCCTTCCGTTGGGAGTGGCAAGTTTTTGTACAAAAAGAGCTCATCAAAGTGTTTCATCGGCACGTGAAAGGCATTTGTCGGGGAATAGGGATGGAGGTGTAGGCAGGGAGGAGGGAAAGTGGGTGGGGATGTGGGAGAGGAAAGGTGCCTTCGCCTACTGGGTTGAGTGGTATGGGAGAGATGTGCAGACGAGGTGGCGAATGCCTCGGTGGATGAGTGAGTGGAGGAGTGGGAGCACCGAGGGTGTGGGAAGGTGGGGAAGGAGGCAGTTCAGAAGGAGTGTACTGTTGAATGGTTGACTGTGTGCTTGAGGAGGAACTGTTAAGAGGACATGGGGAAGATGAGGTTGTCTAGCCTTGTCCTTGATGAGGAAGTGGGTGCGTTTTAATGCATTGGAGGGCAATGCTGTGAGAAGGGCAGGAGATAGTGGCGATGGTGGTGAGGTAGAAAGTGGAGGCCCCTGATGCCAGCCATCAATTCCAATTTGTAGGGAAGGTAAGGCAGACCGTGGAACGAGTAGGGTTGACTCTGTCCCATGTGGTGGGGTGGACGTGGGTTTGCGACTTTGGGTGTTTAGAGAGTAAAGCAGAGAGGAGGGGGATGCAGTGCTGTGTGGTGGTGAGGACGGATGTCGCTTCCAAATTCACCAATGCAAGTGACTTTGACACACTCAACCTAAGTTGTTTCATGTCGGCTTTCAGTGTGCATTTTTGTGCACGCATTGATCAGTGCAGATTTAACATGCATGGATTGGTGGGCGAGAAAGAATGCGCCATTTTGGAGGTCAGTGAGTTGTCGTGTAGTGGGGACTGCCACTATTGAAGAGGAGAGGAGACAACAATGGAAGTGGAGTTGATGCAGTGAAAGGAGAGGCGTGGCCAATGGAGACGAGAAGGGCAGGGGAGGGGAGGGGAGAGGAGAGGAGGGCAGAGGAGGGCAGAGGAGAGGTAGAGATGTGAGGTGGCGAGGTAAGGTGAGGTGAGGTGGGAGATGGGGGAGGAGAAGTAGGCTGGAGTGGAGTGGAGTGGAGTAGAGGCGTCGAGATGAAAGGCGAGGAGGGGAGGGGAGAGGAGAGGAGAGGAGAGGAGAGGAGCGGAGTGGAGTGGAAAGGGCAGTAAGGATTGAGTGACATTGAGGACTCTCAGAGAGGTCCCACTTGTGTATTTGCGCCGTTGCGCCCTTCAACCCAGCCTCACATCCACAGAGGTTGACACGGTATGTGTCAATGCTGAAGCCATGTCCATTCACTCCTGTCGCGCGTTGGAAGGCAGCACTCAGAGATTATTGGGGGACGGAGCCTCCACTCGCAGTGCATTTCGTCGTTGAAATGAAGCTTCATGGAATAACTCTTATCGGTTTTAGCTGCTTCCTTCACCTCAAGGCGGTTGTTTGCCTTCCTGGTGTGATGGTTGGATTAGTGAATTGGAGAGGAGAAGCATCTTAACCTCCTCCTCCTCTTCAGCGTTACTGTTTAGAGGACAGGAGAGGAGTGCGAGCCGAGGCGAGAGAGAGCGAGAGGGAGAGAGTTGAAGCTGGAGGATGGAGAGAGATGAGGAGGAGACGTAAGTGCCACAAGAAGGTGCTACCGGGAGGTGCCACATGCCAACGTGGGTGCTTTTTCCGTCTACTCTCTAGAGCCTGTCTCAGAATGCGAATCTCATTTCCTTGATGTCACATGCGCCTCACCCTCAATAGAGGCAGCGGCAGTCCTTCAACTGGACTGCAGCATCAAAGGACTTAGCGGAATGACACGAAAGCATGACACGTTATGGCACATAACACCCTGTTCAATGCATCTGGTCTATATGTTTGCTGTTTTAAGTAGTATGCTCTTGGCAACATCCAACTCTCTGCTTAACCTTGCATTCTTTGTCTCCTCGGGCGCGGCGTATTCGTCTTTGCTTTCCTGTGCGTCATAAGTCCTTCCCTCTACTCGGAACTTCTTTATTGCAAACCGTTTGATCCAGTTGTGATATGGGGATGTTATATAGCTGTATGAGTGTACTGTGGCTGACGATTAATTTGCTCTTGAAACCTTTTCATTTCTGTGGAATATTAAATCCGTTTCCTCACTCCTCTGCAGTAATCCCCATGCCTCCATTGTCATTTGCTACCCACCTTTCAAGTGTTCGGCTTCTCATCCTCCTATAAATGCAGCCTTATGCGATCGTGTTGTAGTAATTATTTTAATTGCACTTTAAGTGTATCCTCCACTGAGAAGTGCGGCGTTGAGTGTTTTCGTTGGATGGTGTAGTAAACACCCAGCAATTGATTTGAAGGTGTCAAACTCACTGAGTCATATGATTACAGCCACTGACGTGAGTCGTAAGATCGGGATGCTCATTCACAACATCCACAATTATGCCTCATGGTAATTGAAGCACCGGTAGCGCTTCTGGAACTCGTGGAGCGGTGAATGGATCGATAAAATGGAGGAGTAGACACGAGACGAATATAACAGTAAAGTGCATCCAGAATAGACTGATACGAGGTGGGAAAAGTTGTTTTGAGAGAAAAAGACACGGATTACACTGATAGTGAGATTTATTGAGGAAAGCGCCCCCATTTAACGCAATTTGGTGTCACCGTCGTTGGGTGTGTTCGTGACATGTCCTTGAGGCGATTTACCACACTTGCGGTTGAGTAGCTGTTTTATGGAAAAATGCACAAGTTTCCACACACACACACACACAAACACCCTCTGCTCACTTGAAGCTCTTGTGCCTACGAGTTACACCAACTAGAGCGTGAAAGCTTAACAAACTCCTCTCGTCTTCAACCTCTCGGACCGGAAAAGTCGCCTTCAGTTCCACGATGGAGGGAGTCGGGTTCTCCTTTACCGGTATTTCTTACTACCTTTATCACTTCTACGCCTTCAGGTGGAAGTAGCGATCATGCAACTCATCAGACCATCCACAAAAGTGCATTTATCGTCAATTTTTCACGGACAAGGGTTTAGTTAGCATAGCATACCAAAAACATGGCACTCCAGTTGACCCACGAGGTTGCTATGGTTTTGGGGCTGAGCCACATAATTGTCTAGCCTAGGAATGTCGCTAAATGGGCAAAGCGCTGGCTTCTTCCCTTTTCTTTTGCTTCGAGGTCATCAAATTTCGCTCTGCCTCTCCCCAAAATAAGACTCGTTGGACCCTCCAATTGGCCCACGGGTGAAAGAGATACCCGTTGGAATCCGTGTTAAAGCAAAAGAAGTTACATAACTCACATGTTTATGTTTACTTTAAAACTAAAAGAACTGAGGCGGGAGAAGTCAAACAATGGGAATTTGGAGTGACCTTGTGGGTGCAATTTTTCTAAGGCGAATTGAACCTTCACAACTCGTAAATGATCCTACTGATTAATCTAATCATTTTTACAGCCACAGTTAATTTACCTTAGCAAGCAGGCACATGACTACTTACCGCAGGAAAAAACGAACACATAAAAAGATAGCTTAGCATTAAGGCGATTGCTGTTGTGCTGTCACTGACAGCGATAAATGTCACAATCCTGACGTCAATAGGCGCAGTAGGAAGTGGCAAAGCCAAGTGAGAGGAGCATCACACAAATCTGTCTCTGCCTGTCTGACTAACAGTCCGTCTTTCCGTCGGTCTATTTGTTCGTTCATTTGCTAACAACGATAAGTCCTAATGGCCACCACTCTTCAATTGCTCTCCTTTTTTCTGGATATGCAAATAATTTCGTTTTTACGTTTAGTAAGCAGTAATATCTATGTAGAAATATAAAAGAAATGAGTGCATTGAAGCAAAATAATAAAGGTGGCTTTAAATGACAGCCCTATTTTACTTTACCTTCTCAAAAAATCGATAAAGATATTTAATTTTTATGGTTCGGTACATACTACTTAAATGGCGTTTTGAGCAATGATTTCGTAAACCGCCTGTTTTTAGGCATATTCGATTATTCCACATTCAAATTAAAAAATGATTTAATTAAATTAGATCTAAACTTTGAAAAAATATTTGCAACCATTGGTGGAAAGATGGGTACAGTGCGTGTGCCTGTGTGTTTACTGCCAAAAGGGAACAAAATTTTGGCATTTTTAAAAGCAATTACTGTAGAATCCCGGCACCGCGAGCCAATGAGTAAAACCAGTATTTACTTTGATGTTTACTTTGAGTGAGGCCGTTAGAATGATTTCAAAAGCCTTGTTAAAAAATCTAACTGTCAAATCAAAAGTTGCTTTGTCATTCCAACCACTTGTCTGCACGTTTTCTGTGGAAAGGAGAAGTAGTTTGCAAGGAAAGAGATAAGTTGGCCTACCTCATTAGCGCCAGGCGGAAATCCACCCTTCTCTGTTAAGTTAGTTTGCTACCTGAATGCCTCTATTTTGACCGAATTACTTAACCCATAGGTTTAACCCAGTTGTGCGAGTTTTAACATGATTTGGACGGCGGACGCTGTGTTCATAATCCTCGCTCCCAAGGAAATGTGATGGAAGGCCGGGAGGAGGTATGAATGGTTAGACAGATGGATAGACAGATAGATAGATAGATAGATAGATAGATAGATAGATAGATAGATAGATAGATAGATAGATAGATAGATAGATAGATAGATAGATAGATAGATAGATAGATAGATAGATAGATAGATAGATGGGTGGGTCGGCTGGCTGGCTGGCTGATAGGCAGGAAGGTATGTAAGTAGGTAGGTATGTAATTAGACAGATAGGCAGACAGACGGATATTGCCACTTATGGGATGGCGACAACACTTATCGTTCCCGGGGAAGCTAAAGTGCCACCCTATAATTGCAAAACTGTCGCAAAACGGATATAAATTTCGGTCCTCCCTCAATCCCTCCATTTCCACACTTATTTCAATGCAGAAAACACACAACGTCAAGGCCTTATATCTCCCATTCATGGGAAAACCTGGGTGACCTTGAAATGCTTGTAGGGCAGAGCTTGTTTTTCATTCACAGAAAAACAATAAATAAGAATCTCCCTCCCGTCTTGATCCACCACCATCACTGTCATTCCCACGAAATAATTGTGATGCTCGTAAACAATTAACATCAGTGTCCCTCATACTTAACGATTTGTTGATAATCGGAAAATTTGCAAACGGAAAAGCTAGCCTAATTTATCCTGCTTTTTTTATTTGAAGCAGACCAATAAACTTCAGGCTATTTGGCCCTTTCCTGGGGGAACACAGGATGGGAAAGCATCTTGTAAATTCTTTCCAACTCTCCAAAAAGCACTAAAAATTGCTAAAATTTAACTTTCAATTACTACGAGGGCATTCCAGGCGAGCCCTTTAATCTCACCGAATGATTGGCTACTCATATTTATCGATCGGCTTTATGATTGGCTCGTTGGACTGGAGGTTAATTCAAGTGGATTTCTTGTTTCACTGTTGATCACTTTGAGAAATTTATCTCTTTGTGTTTAAAAATGATGTGGTGTGATGCTGCGAGTTTAATCATTTCCAAATTAGATGGATTCGCTCCAAGCACTAGAGAAACAAAAAAATGAAGGCATACCTTAATGTCAGTAAGTAGTTTGAATGGGAATTTTGTATTATGGAAGATTTAAGGAATCTGTTTTAAACAAATAGGCAGAATTCACGAGTCAAATTGACGACAGGCCAGTGTTGAGACTATGGCTTGAGCTAAGCGAGGCTGTAGAGTGGAAGGGGACTACTGAAGCGTCACTTCAATCGGTTTCAATCCTGGCAAGAGAGAGTTTAGGATTCTTAAAGAAATTAAGAAAAAATGGAGACTGATAGTGGTGCTTTCCCTACCCACCACTGGGCTAACTTTGAGGCGAGAAACTCCATCAACTTGACCTCGACTTGGTTCAGACCTGTTTCCTACATGACCGACTTCTTTCGTGGCCTGTGAAATATTTTTCAGCCAAATTTATCCCTCTAAAGGCGATCATTTTTCTTCTGTTCTAATCATAACGTAGCGATGTATTTTTCATTTTTACGTGTGAATATCCCCATGAACATAATTTCTTATCTTCCCCATCTTCGCAACAAGGGCAACAATGATTTGAGTTGTTTTAAGTGGACTTAACAAGCGGCATCAATTTTACAACTTATAAACACACACAGTGTTAAGCCATATGTGTGGATCATTTCTACCCATCTCGATAGGCAATAAAACCTGTCAATTATTCATTCCTCCATGGTGTAACAACCGGCATGTTTACGAAAACACCACATGCAACCATATATATATATATATACACACACGCACAGACGCATACCCACTCATGTTGATGTGTGTATGTGGGCGTGCCAACCCATCAATGACCAATTGTGTCAGGGCCAGTCAATACTCCCGCAACACCATCCATCTTGACACTTTATTTGAGCTCTTACGGAGGTCCCAAATACAATGCCTCGAAGTTTGAAATTGCATATCGAAAAGAAACAGAGGCCGCTGTGATGTCAGGCGCCCACACCCCCAGTGCCCTCCCCTTCGCCAATTGCCCATTGGTCGGTTGTAGTTACTTGCCGAATTGACCAATCAGAATGCAGAGTTATTGGAATGACCTTAAATTGACTTTTATTTAGTATGCCTATCTACATATCAATCAAAAGGTTCGGATACACATTGATTTGCTACCATTTTTTGATTTGAAAAAAGATCGCTCAGTTTTGTAACCTTAATGTTATGAATAGTCGTGCTGCAGGGTGATCCCCAACCGATCATCCTGGAAGGCAGATGTTTGCAATGAATGGTCGAACCAATAAGGATTTAGTATCAGGAAGGCTAAAGGCGTACCAATGTTTTATGAAATCCCTAATTTTCCAGCTCTAATGATAAAGGATTACCCAGAGTGGATTAAAACGATACAGGCTTTAAGGAGAGGGGCCATCTTGCACCTCTGAATGCACGTGACACTCGTCTTCACAGTATTGCATCTAGCAAAGCACTACCCGTAAACACCAATCCTCTTCCCTCAACCGGTACTCTTCACATGGGAAACTTTAAATAATTTTCCAAAGTATCCACAAATAAATCTCGGAAGATGTCTAAACACTAGCCTTAAACGGTCCCATTTATCATGTTTGTTTAGTTATCCCACTACCCTGTTGGACTAACGAGCCACGAACCTTGTCCTAATTGCAGCTTCCCCATCGAGGAGACTAATTAACCAATAGAAGTGAGCCTAAGGGAATAGTTGGTAGGTTTTCCCCTGTTGATTGTTTCCTCACCGAGACGCTAATAAACAGAGACGTAAAAGCCTCCATTGTTGTTCTTTTAGCAACAATAGACACTTTTGTTTGGCCACTACCCACCATCACCAACAATAGCATCAACAGCCAAACGATAGCAGCAATAAGGAGGGAAAAACAGAGAGGGAGAGAGCAAAAAGGGAAGGGAGGGACTGACTTCAGCTTCATTTCCCTTCTCCCAAGCGGTAAAAACGGCTGCGCTACTGACACAAGCCAGCCCTTATCACTAAACGCGAGTGCGCAGGTGCTAGCGATGACGTCAGCCCAAACAGCATCGCTCCCTTCTATTGGTCAACACGCCCCGTTACTATTGGCTTACTCAAGGTCAGACGTGCGTGCGTGATTAGTGCGTTGTATGTACGCGCTCAAATAATAAACAAGCCGCACGAACGGCACATACGGCACAAGTAGAGTGAGAGAGAGAGAGCGAGAGAACAAGACTGGCGACATCACATCCACGCATATATACACACCCTTTATTTGCACACTCTGAGTGTAGCGCAGACGTGGAAATAGTCTCTCCTCTTTTCGACCTCGTTCCGTATGTATGGAGGCATCAAAATTTGACCCACCTACGGATTATCTAACCCAACTTGATCCCATGCTACTGGACCAACAGTTGAGGGATTTGAGTCGACTTTTGCAAATCTTTCATCCCCTTCTTGCACCGGCCAATTCGGCCTCCGCTTCTGCGTCACCCCAATGGTCAGCAAACTGTGCATCCGCCGATCTAAACGTCGGCAATCGGAGGGAAAGTGACAACATCAAGGGTGAGTCTTTGTTTGACATTTGTCTTCTTTTTAATTAAGAAGATTGTCTCTGAAAGTATCTATCGGATATGGAGAGTAGGAACGAGTTAGTTACTGAGTGAAGGTATTAAAGTATTAACCGACAATTTCGAAGTCGAAGCCTCGGTGATAGCTAGACTCAGTGCGATGCACTTTTGTTGGCTGTTTATTACCCATTCTATTTTTTCACTTTTGTAAGGGTGTGGTTATGGTCTCGAGTCCTAACTACTATGTGGGTGTTTTTAAAGATGACATTTATCGATTTCTTTGGTTTGGCATGATTGGAATGGACAAAAGCGTTAAAGAAGCGGAAAAATTTTGGCAATTTAGTTTAACACACCAAAGCGACTCTGGTATCCGTCTAATAGAGGTTGTGGAAACTAATAAGCTGGTGTTTACAACACACAATTGCGACAAATTTTTGTTCCATGGTATGTTAATATTAATCCACTAAGCAGAGAAGAAGATGATTTTTTCTCCACCACCACCTACACTGCCTATGGAAGTATGAGACATCATGGGAGTTCTGTGCTACCCCTCCTCCAAATTGTGCTGCACAGCGTTTCACTTGTTGATGGAAGGGGAAGTCCCCTGCCAAACGCCAATGCCCACGTCGACTAGACTTCAAGATGTCTGCATTCGAAACAGCAATTAAGCGAAGATATATGAATCTCATTAGTCTCCATTTAGCACTATTGAAGTAGCCACTTTAACAACGCGGAAGGGACACAACGGAGGAGGAGGGGGACGATGGGTCATTCAACCAACCACCTAACCGACCGACTATGCAACCAACTAACCTGAAAGGGCACGAAACGGTGTGCGTGTGTGTGTGTGCGTGATTATGCATTGTGGAGGAAGCAGAAGGGTGGTATGTGCACATGTTTGCATAAACTGACAAACAAGTAAACAGACAAACAACCGCACTGGTAGCCACGACTACTAACTGATGCTGCAACTAACGTGATACGTGGCAGTAGCTTTCATTGAGTGTTTGCGTGATTTGTCTGTCAGTGGTTGTTGGTTTATGACATTTCCGTTTCATTTGTCATTACATCATGTCAAGCCGAACATCGTGTGGAGGGTTGTGTTGGTTTACACAACGACTCTTAAGTGATCAGTAATTGCGTGATCTTGCATTCACGACGAACGTTTGGAAAGTGTACAAATTGCTGAGGCGTGGTAACAGTTGGACCGCACAGGTCTGGGTCCCGCGTTGATGACAAAAACGGCCATTAAGATGGACAATTGGATGAACTATCATAAATGAAGGAGTGAATGAGATGACATATGGAGTCATCAGTTCTCAATCTGCTATTCAGGTTTTATCGAATTAGCATGTGAAAAATACGATTGGTGGGAATATTGATCACCTTCTGCTTATTGGCTAGCGGTTAACCAGTAAAAAGGTCCATGCGAATTCTACCACCAATCAAATCAAAGTAAAGCCATGATGAGTAAAACTGCAACGTGTGACTTCCGAAATTCTCGGTTTTCTATGCCGAAATAATCAAGATTTCATTGGCATTGGCAGTTGATGACCTCTGTCAGTCTGCCATTTATATAAACCGTGGTTTCTGCAACTCCCTCATGCACAAGCCATAAGAGACGCTATGCGCTGCTTCCTCTCGCGATTTACATGATTCCATTGTCAGGGACTGGAGAGATTGATTCCGGTTGTTCATTTGTACCTTTGGTTTTACACCAACTCGACTATCAGTAGCATTGCTTAAGGCAAGAAGGGATTATTATGTGTGAAATAATAGAAGTGAGAGAGTGTAGACGGGAAGTGCTGTGGATTCCTTTCATCGTAGAACATTCGATGGAAGGAGTAGTGGTGCGGAGCTCTACCCATGGCCGCAAAATAGAGTCAAGGAATTTAGAGGCATTCGGGTTGACTTGTCTATTGCTCTCTTTTGTGTGTGTGTGTGTTGGCATTGATCCCTCTCACCTCCATCGGTTGTTTACACAACTCAATCCAAACATGGACACACGCACACACAGACGCGCGGACCCATTCCCTACGTGTGCCGATGTGCTTTTTCTTTGTGCTAAAAATACCGCCTGTGCAAAGTAAACACGCAGCCTCCGCAGAACAAACAAAGCGTGGAATCAGCTACAGCCTGTGGAAGGCGCCGTGCTGTGAGAGGTGGTAGGACAACGGCGGCCATTCAATTGAGGTTGGCGTTGAGTTGCTTCAGTTGGGAATGAAGGGCATTTGGAGGGTCAGAAGGGCATCAGAAGGGCATTAGAGGAGAAGAGGCACGTGACTGGGAGGCACGAGGCGGGGGTGGGGGTGGGGGTGGTGGCGGGGACTAGGGAGTAGGGGTTGGGGGTAGGGGAAGTCAGTGGTGGGTGCAGTTGCAGTGGCAGTGGCAGTGGCAGTGGCAGTGGAAGGGGTAGGGTTAGGGGTAGGAGTAGGAGTAGGAGTAGGAGTAGGGGCAGGGCCAAATGGGTAGAGGAATGTGGCAGACAATGCTGAAACGCATAGATGAAAGATGGTGCGTTTGATTGCATGTAGTTAGGTGATTGACGGTGAACATGGAATTAGGCGATGCATTTACACTTGATGGTAACGTCGTCGTTCGGTGGCTGAGATTACTTCAGCAGCAACGTTGACCCCAAATGTGACCATGTGCGTAGAGCTGTAGCATTGTTGTGCATTGCTAGAATGAATGGGTAATGAGGTGTGCGGTGAGGAGTTGATGTGAGCGGAACGGGTGTGGTGGTGGCCATGATTGGTGAGAACTGTGTCATACTCTCCTCTCTCTCTCTCTCTCTGTCTCCCTCATTGTGAGTTCTGTATCATCGATACAGACGGAGGTGATGCAGACACTACTAATTGGAAGGTACTGAAGGTAATCAGTAGCATTGGCGGTGACGAAGGTTGCGGTGGTGGTGGTGGTGATGATGATGATGTTGGAGTGTAGATTGCCTCGAGTGTTGTCGCAAGTGATGAGGAGACAGTAGGTGCGTCGGTGGTTGGAATGATTGGTTTTCGTGTGACGAACGATTGGGGAATGCATTACTTCTGAGACGTTTATGCTTGTTGGCTGCGACAGGTTCATCCGTGGATGCGGTGGGCACCATTTCGGGTCTTGGTGACCGCATGGACTCACCTTATTGATGTCCGATATGGAGTGCAGCTGTTAGCTTTGGCAGGGCCTTGTCATTGGCTGGAACGCTGAAGACGCATATTGACAATCCGAAAGTGAAAATGTGGTGATAGTTTGTTTCAGTCGAAGGTAATTTTGGGGGTGTAAGTGAGTGAGTGGGTAAACTGGTTGTTTTCGTGATGTATGATAACCAGTTTCTGTTGTGGGACGATTGGCATGAACCAGTGTTCCCCCATGCTTGCATTTGAGTTCATGAGATTTGATGTTTTATTCATTGGAGAGGTCAAATGACAGTTGGTGGTATTTTGCGATGCCAAACAGATTTGCTAAAGATTCAGTTCAGTTGGGTTTAGTGGATGAAGATTGTAACTGAGCTGTGGCTGCTGAATTGCAATGTTGAAGACATGTGCTGAACGTAATTGCAAGGAAAGCATGCTTGGTGGCGGCTGAGTGGTTGGGCACTAGACAGCATCTCCGATCTATTGTTTATAGAGGTATCATTAGAAGTGATTGCTATAGGTCTGTTATGACAGGTGACGGGCGTGTCGCGGTACGCATCGTCACTAAGGGTAGCCCGGGCACCGAAGAAACGAAATAATTGGGTATAGGTATGGAGGTGTGTTAGTTTGCCGCATAGTCGTCTTCCCCTTTGATCATGCGTTTGTTACGTGGCGATCCGTAGGACAGGAACGAAAACGATGCCGTGGAATAGCACGGTGGGGAGAAAGTCATTTATCAGTAGTGGCACATGTAGCAGATTTGACCTCATTTTCTTGGGTGCACTAGATTGGAAATAACCAATTTGGAGGAGCGTTTGACGAAAGCGGGCCTGCATTGAACAAAGTGGCTGTTCTGTACTCTTAGGGTGACATTAGCAACTGGAATTGTTGCTTTCAAAAGTTTTCAGTAAGATTGGTATCAAGTTGGTAACACCTCATCTGAGGGACTGGTGGAGTGTAGGAGTTCCACCTCCTCTGGTGTGAGTCTTTGACGATTCTTAGGCTTAGTATCCAACCCAAGAGTCCAACCTTTGATCGCGTTTGTTTGTAGTCTTCTGAGGCATTCCTGCATACGTGTTGAGCGGAAGTTGCCACACTCCAGGCAACGTGCTGAAACACCGGTAATGAAAGGTTTAAAGTTAGGGGCATGCAATGGACAATAAGCTGTTTAATTGTGGTACATCGTTACCGTCACTTTTTGATTATCAACATTGCCACTACCACCACCACGCTGCCATGGCTGTGTTTTCCGGGAATCAATCACATCGGCGCGGTGTTCCTATCTGAATAGAGGACATACGTACACACACAAACAGTCACACAGGTCTGTAAATCACACACACACCCACACACACACGAGGGAGGCACAGGCACACAATCCGGCCTTCCCAGTTTTGTGTACAAATGAGAAACATACATACATACATACATACATACATACATACATACATACATACACACACACACAACACACGCGCCCGAAATGTAAACGATGATTCAGCGGCAGCGCAGGAGAGATGGAGAGAGAGAGAAGGCCGACGTCGCTGTATCGCAGCAGGACAGGTCCGATGAGGTGACTCACAAATGATAAACAAAGACACACACATGCACCCCTTCGTCCCAAATTTTTGAGGTGGCTGAAATTGGGAAGAGATGAGATTGGAAGTGGCTCCTTGCTGAAAATATTTATATTAGTGAATTCGTAACTATTAGGTAGGTGAGATTGTCTCCTATAATCAGTTATCTTCCCACATCCCTCTGAATGATGAATGGGGAGAAGAGGGTGTGGCGATTTATTGTATCGTTGCCTCAAGCGACGCCAAGGTAATGCCTGGGTCGGTTTCATACGGTCTGCTACTAATGCTGAAATCAGTGCATGCTAAGGAAGCAGGTGACCGTGCACATGCCAGCTGTGATCAATATGATTCGTGCTTGTGGGTTGAAGGCTATCAGTTCCGACCTCACACGTCAATCATGCCTGTCGAGTGTGTAAATCCATCCCTTGTTGGTGTTGTGGGCGCAGTTGCCACTGCTATGGGCGATATTGCAGTCGAAATGCGCAATGCCCCTGTCATGGAAGGGGTAGGGGGGTAAGAGGTGGAGGAAAGACGTGGTGATGGTGAAGAAGGAGAAGGAGGCGGAGGCGGAGGCGGAGGCGGAGGCGGAGGAGAAGGAGGGGAGAGGCGTGTTGGTGTTAGTGCAGTGAGTGTTGGTTACTGGTGAATTTTCCCACTTTGTGCAAATGTCAGTGTGATGCTTTGAAGTATGTTTACCAGGCGAATCGGTGGGATTGTGGGTGATGGTGGATGGCAGTTAGTTGGAGGCTGAGGTGTTTGTTTATTGAGCAGCGTGTAGGCGCTGTGTCTTTCAGGTGGTAGGGTGTGTTGGAGGTTTGGTGAGTGTGGCTTGTGGCTTGTGACTTGTGGCTTTGGAATAGGTGTGTAGAGGAGTGGAAGGCGGATGTCGGAAAGGTGGGTGCGTGGAGCTCGTGGGAGGCTTTCACAGTCACTCGGCAGTCCTGTTGTGAGTGGAAAGAGCGCTGTGATGTAAATGGCTGGTGGTTGGTGGTTGGAGGTTGGAGGTCGGAGGTTGGACAAAGTGGAAATGAAGGGGTGGACTGGGTGTGCGGAGGGGAGGGGTTGGAGAGAGAACCAGAAGCATGTGATAAGTGGCAGTAGTTGAGTGTGGAATGCGTGATCCTCTGTGATCGTTTGTGAGGGAGAAAGAAAGAAAGAAAGAAAGAAAGAAGGAAAAAGGTGAGCGAAAGAGGGACGGAGGCAGTGAGGTAATGAGGAAGGGAGGTAGGGAAGGAGGGAGTGTGGGAGGCGGGGAGGAAGGAGGGACTTGAGAACGGCATAAGCGGTGAGCAGTGAGTTGGGCTTTGTTCAGTGTTGGAGACGAGGTAAATGATTGTTTGATGTGGTTGTTGTTGTTGTTGTTGCAGCCGGATGGAGACGTGGCGAAGGGAGGGAGAAAGGTTACTAGGAGGGGTGAAGGGAGGGGAGGGATGAGGAGGGGGAGGGAGAGGAGTGAATGCGGATGTGGGCGTGGGTGTGGATGTCCTGTTGGAAGACTGTTGGAAGAGTTGGATAGAGTTGGTGTGGCGACAGTGTTGTGAAGGCGTGGAGCATGTGATGTGTACCCATTGGTATGACAATTCACGTCAGCGTGTGCTTGTTAACTGACAGTGACACCAGCGTGGTGGAGCGATGGTTGTTGGTGTCGCCCCAGTTGACACAGATCGATGGGTCGGTGGTAGGTTAGTGTTAGTCAGTGAGGCGGGCGCCTGAGCCAATGGGAAGGCGGGTACACAGACGATTGGTATGGAGGCAAGTAGGCAGACAGGTAGGCAGTCATGAGGTTGCGTGGCTGTTGTCGGCACTCACTCACATTCGCACACTCAAAATCCACATGCTCGCTTCCCCATCGCGGTGGTAGTAATGGTATTGGTAGTGCTAGTGCTAGTGCTAGTGCTAGTGCTAGTGCTAGTGGTAGTGGTAGAAGGAGACGGCGGTGGCGACGGCGACGGTGGTTAGTGGATCACCAGCGCTGTTGTTGTTGTTGTCGTTGTTGTTTTTGGTGGTGGTGGTGGTGGTGGTGTTGCAATCACGACGGCTGCACGATGTTGGTAGTTTCAAGTGGTGTCGGTGTTTGTACGTCTTAGGTAAAAAAGTGACTCTTGAGGAGTGGAGAGTTTGTTGTGGTGAAGGCGTTGGTGTTGGTCGTAATGGTAGCATGAAGAGGTGAGTAATTGGTGAGGCTTGGCGATCGTCGGAGGGATGTTGGGCATCGCTAGGGCGAGCATGGGATGAGGATGGTGAAGGGGAAGGAAGAAAGCCACCTGGTTGTAGAGGTGGTTGGCTTGGTTGTTTGTGCGTGAAACTCGCCGTCCACTCGCCTCGTGAGGGTGTTGTAAAGTTGTAAGGTGAGGTGAGGTGAGGTGAGGTGAGGTGAGGTGAGGAGGGGTTAGTGGCGCCGAATTCGACGATCACAACCGTCAGGTTGTGTGTGTGTGTGTGTGTGTGTGTGGGTGTGGGTGTGGGTGTATAGCGGCGGTGATGGCGCAACAGAGAGTAGATGGAGACAGATAGAGGACGCGTGAGGCAAATATGTGAGGTGTTATGAGGTCTGGTGTTAGTGGCGTGGGTGAAAGATGAGTGATTAGTGTTGTCTTATTTTAGACGAGCGTGTGGCCTTTCTGCAAGCTGAAGTGCTTCGGTTACGCGATGTAGTTGAGCGGAAGAAGCTACTTGTGATGCATTCGTCGGGATCTCCTCCGCCGCCTCCATCGGTTGTCCCAAAACAACCACAGCGGTGTAGCTCCAATCACCCCATCTATCCTGTTCCCCTACAAAATTCTACCTCTTCTGAAAGCAACGACGCAGGTGGCGGACATTGCTACTGGCCGAACTGCTGCCACGTTGCTACCTCGCCCACTAGTCTCAATGCGTGAGTCAGTGCTGTAGTGGTAGCAACAGAGATGTTGGGTTAGAAATAGGGACACGGTGATCAATGAATTGAGAATTTCAAAGGTTGGGTGTGGTTTGCTTTTATCTCTCCACTCTGGTTCCCTCATTTTAAGCGTTTGTCTGAGTGGACTAAAACGTTTTGACGAGTTCATCGTGAATGCAAGATCACGCAATTACTGATCACTTAAGAGTCGTTGTGTAAACCAACACAACCCTCCACACGATGTTCGGCTTGACATGATGTAATGACAAATGAAACGGAAATGTCATAAACCAACAACCACTGACAGACAAATCACGCAAACACTCAATGAAAGCTACTGCCACGTATCACGTTAGTTGCAGCATCAGTTAGTAGTCGTGGCTACCAGTGCGGTTGTTTGTCTGTTTACTTGTTTGTCAGTTTATGCAAACATGTGCACATACCACCCTTCTGCTTCCTCCACAATGCATAATCACGCACACACACACACGCACACCGTTTCGTGCCCTTTCAGGTTAGTTGGTTGCATAGTCGGTCGGTTAGGTGGTTGGTTGAATGACCCATCGTCCCCCTCCTCCTCCGTTGTGTCCCTTCCGCGTTGTTAAAGTGGCTACTTCAATAGTGCTAAATGGAGACTAATGAGATTCATATATCTTCGCTTAATTGCTGTTTCGAATGCAGACATCTTGAAGTCTAGTCGACGTGGGCATTGGCGTTTGGCAGGGGACTTCCCCTTCCATCAACAAGTGAAACGCTGTGCAGCACAATTTGGAGGAGGGGTAGCACAGAACTCCCATGATGTCTCATACTTCCACAGGCAGTGTAGGCGGTGGTGGAGAAAACCCCGCTCTTTTTCTAATTTCTTAATTGTTCATTATGCTTGAACGAAGAGTTTAAAACTGAGATGCAATTTTATTCAACTCCCTATTAAATACCAACATTTGGCATCCGCCACCTCTCCTCACCGATAATATTTTTGCAAAATTTCGCATTCATTCAAAATGCTAAAGTGCATAATGAAAATAAGGGAATTAACAAGCAATTAACAAAGTATGTGAGAGAAGGTTAAGATGGCATTGACCCCCTGACCTTCATAGTATCGATCAATGCGTTTTAGACAGTCTGGCAGACATCAGGTGAATTTGCATTCCCCAATCCTTGAACTAACTGTTTGGCTTAGGTCTGCCGTTTGGACCGGAGACCACACCTCCCTGGCGAAGGAACGATGATGGGGCACCTTGGTGGCACCTTTACTAAAAACTAGAGCAAAACAACCAATCAAGGTAACATCCATCTCCCATCTCCTCTTTGGAGTGTCATTATTAGGGCGCCCCCGCCCTTGACCAACTTCTTAATTAAAATTGTGAGAAAAATACTTATGATTTAACTACACTGGTCATTGATTGCGTGCATCTGACGCGACATTTAATCACACCGTTACTGATTCCTCATGGCAATTCTACCGGATCTGCGGTTTTGTTGGTGGAATGAGGAATGTTGCTGGTCGTTATTGCCCAAAAACAGAGTTAAATACCTAAGGAGGGAATTTCGCATAGTCTCTAGGAGACATAATTTTGCTTATCATTCCTCCTGGCCACGTTTTCACCTCTATACAGGTACTGGTTACAGCTCCATAACGAACTTTCCCAAACCGTTTACGATTTGTATCACTTTTGTTATTAGTAGGTTTCCTACATTTGCTGAAGATTGACATAATTTTTGGCCCCTTCGGTGTAGATTGTCGCCAATTTTCCCATCCTTAGCGCGTATGCACTTTTTCCGCTCTGCTAAGGTTTATCCTTCCCTACAGGGAGTATAAATTGGGCTTAATGTCCTTTGTTATCAAATTCGCTTCTTGCTGCCACCTATGTAACACCACACAACTTTCCAGTAGGCGAAAGAGGGCAAAGTACTCAAGCAGACGGTGTTTTAGCATAGCTTAGAGACCAGCCACTCGAGGGAGGCACAACAACGGAGATCCCAAATGGCTCTCTTAATAAAATTGAGAGTTGTGTAAACAACTAACGTCTCACATTAGGGTAAATATAGCCTGCTTTTAGGGGAATATGTAACACCCCTTAAGTACATTCTGGGCACAGTCACCTTATGCAGTAATCAATCAACCAATCAATCAGCATTCCCATCTTAGATTTGTTTCTCCAACTGTCCGTATAAGAGCGTTTTTTTGCAAATTTCCTTTCTTCATTTGTAGAAATATAACATTTTCCTGAAATGGAACTAGTAAACACCTGAGGAATGAAGTCAATTAACTTGTACTTGAATTGTGTTAGCCAAATTATCGATTGACTCCCTGGAGCAGAAGAAATCAATCCTCGTCAGCTGTTCACTGAGTTGAAATGGTGGCGATCGATTAGAAATCAGATAATCATCAGCTGATTGCAAGCATACTTGACTCGCCTATTCGCCTCACAAAAGCTGCAAGTTCCATTGCATTAACATCGCCTTTTTTGTGCAAAGGTAACAAAAAGGAACCATAGACGGGCCAGCACCTTCTATTCACGCATCCTCATGACAGTGATAATAATGGACAACAAATGGTGGTAGTACGAGGGAGGAAAAAATAGGCGAGGGAAGAAAAAAATGCTCTGCTGAGCCTGCCCTGAAAGTAGGGTGTGGGGGATTGGGCGAACGCGCGTGTACTATCCTGCCGCTTGTTTACCACCGCTTTGGTTAGACCTTTTTTTGCGCTTCAAGGCCGTTTGAAAACGTCTCAAGGTCATTTCTTCTCCACTCTCTCTCTCTCTCTCTCCCCATCTGTTTGCACCACCATGCATTTGGGTGGATTTTTTTACCGACTGCAGTCTGTTTACTCCCTACGGTTTATCCATCACTCCGTCCATTCGCTTCCCTGCCTGCCTGCCCGTCTGCCTTCCTGTTTGTTTGTTTTCCCCTCTGTCTGTTCGACTGACTTTTTTGAGCTATTTCAAGGCCATATGAGTCACTTGGACAGTTTTTTTGCGTTGCCATTTTAGCAGGTTAAACGAGCTGGTAAACAATCCCTGAGGAGAGGTGTTAATCAATGTCGGACTGGGAAATGGGTTCAGGTATGGCAAAGAATTTTAGTTCCGGAATGGGGGCGAGGTGGGGATGAAGTTTGAAGAAGTATAGGTCTGTTTGATTTATACCCATCACGGATCCTCCTACCCACTCTGATGGTATTTGCGTTTACCTATCGATCCAAAGCCTGCAATTGTCTATGGTCTTTGGTCTCCACTCAGTTCTGTCCCCTACGCGATTCAAAGGGATGGAATTGGCTGCTGGGGCACTTTAAGCCCGAATATACCCTTTCACGTGCCCTTAAAGTTTTTATTTTATCTGAATAAAGAGAGGAGAGTAGTGCTGATCCTATTTGACAGTCTGAAATAAGCGCTCCCTGATATTTCTCCTTTAGACACGCCGATGAAGCCCACGACCTAACACCCGAGACTCTAGCTCAATTAGAAATGCGGATTTTCGAGCTTGAGATGGCCTACAAAAAGGTAATTTTAAACCCAGGAATGCGTCTACCGATGTCGCTTAGGCAGGGCTTACTTTTTGCTATTTCTGTTTAGTACACAGCCGAGTCGCATCTGGTGCGCAATATGATGGATCACCTTTCCCGAAGATCAAAGTACCTGGATCACCAAAGGCAGAAAGTTGCCTCCCAACCTATCTCTCATCCCCCTCCGCCTCCTCCTCCACCTCCTGTTCTCCGTCCCACCACCGGTGGAACGGCATTTCAACCGGCGTCCGTAAAAGGTTTGCTCTTTCATCCGATTCACTGAAACATCGTCTCTTGGAGTGTTATCCTAAGCAAAATTATTTCTTCCAGTTCGGCCGAGCCACCAAGAGGAATTGTGTGATCCGATGTTGCGAACGCTGGCCTTTTTACAGTACATAAACGAAAATGGCGGACCGATAACAATGCAGCCAAGCAGTAGAGATCAGGCTCTCTTGCTCAACAATCTCCTTCTCTCCCGAGAGAATGGATCCGAGGTGACAGAGACGATAGATAACGAAGCGTTGCGGAAAATGTCCCCATCCGTGGGTGGTGGAATTAAGGAAGGTACATTAATGGGGCAAAAACCGTGTCTATTCATTTTCAGCATTTTCCACCGAGAAATATTTACCAGAACGGCTGAGTTGTACCAGCCCAGGGCAATCCAATTTACTCCATCCATGCGTCCTAGGCGAGGCAGCTTTGCTCCCCTTCGTGTACCTTTAAACCGTTTTTAAATTCAGCAAAAATCCTTTTCTCAGGATTAAAAGTGTTCGCAAAATCAACAAACCGACCATGGACCACTAATCACAGCCCATTCAACGCCTGATGGTGGTCCAGTTGTCATTTTCACACCGAAAAAATCCCATATGTAATTAATTGCGGTGACTGTATTCTATTCGTTTTGTCCCACGATTTGGCACATCCATAACTCCACATGCTGGTATAGAAATCGGGACGTCGCGTATACGTGACATTGATTATTAGTTTACTTTGGACCCCTCCGAACCAAAGCTTTTAAAAGGTTGCCGGTTCACGGGTGTTTTATTCCATCTCTCCTCATTGCAGATCATTTCAGCAATAGCAGCAACGCTGACAATGGCGTCGGTGCTGGTTCACCACTTGTCAAGATAGAGGATTCAACCTCTGTTAACAACTCAACACCACCACCTCCACCGCCATCGCAACCCTCATCAACACCATCTGTTGCACCGACGTCGACACAATCAAAAAGGGAGTCCCAGAGTCTCACGGAGGAATGCTCTCTGAGCCAACGGCATTTCTATCGCACTCAGTGTATCCGTCCTCGCTTCACATATGCCTCACTTATTCGACAAGCCATATGCGAGTCACCAAATAAATGCCTTTCGTTAAGCGAAATCTACGCTTGGTTACAGAAGGAATTCCTCTATTTTCGACAGAACGAAGCTACGTGGAAGGTGAGCTGATATGTTGGACCCGATTGCTACCTACTAATAATGAATTCAGTAGACTTGATTTTGCATCAAGAAGTGTTGGGGACCCAACTTGGCATCAGACCATTGGCGGTGGAATTGGCGAGGTGTGTGATGGTATGGGCACGTTTATAAGCACTGAAGTTAAGCTCTTGGGGAGACAATGCTTTTGAAAGGTTTAAATGAGAAGGATTTTTGTGGAGCGTAGTTATCTCAAAGCGTCATTGTTTATCTCCACAAGAATATGTCCACATCATGTGCTTGTGGCGGGGACTGTGTATGGTAGGCCATTCTGAGGTGCGCAGATCGTGATGCTTCCCCTTAGCTTCCTGTAAAGTGAGGGTGTAGCTGAAAATGGGCGAGCTGCCTCGATTGGCGGTGTCTGGACTGCAGTGGTGCTTTTAGTCTATACAAGCCAACTGTTACGACGAGAAAAGAGGTAAACATGCTCTCTAATTATTGCCATTTTAAGTGTGATTGCCTCTTGCCTACAAATTATTCACTTAACTTGGATATTTTACCTTGCATTGTAGAATGCCATCCGGCATAATCTCTCGTTGCATAAGTGCTTTCGGCGTGTTGAGACTGCGGGTGGATCAGTGTGGGTCTTCGACGAGCATGAGTGTCTCCAGCGCAAAGATGGCAAGCCGCCCTTGTACGTGAATATAAGTCAATCATCCATCTATCTATCTATCCCTTTATACAATTTCCATAGTCCTTTAGCATTGGTTGACTCCTTTTGTTTTTGCGCAAAAACTTGTACGACATTTAACTCTCCTTGTAGCGGAGGTCGTGTTTTAGGTCGTAATTATTCCAATCGTTTAAAATCCACCACCAACACTTCTCCCCTCTCCAACTCCTCGGTTGCATCATCATCAGCAGCAGCTCGCAATCGACGTCTTTCAGCAGTCGAAAATCAACAATTCCACAATCTTCTACATCCGCAGCCACCAGTACCACCACTACCACCGTCGTCAATGGGCGTAGGAGCGGCTTCAGCTACGACGCCCTTCAACGAGTGCACTCTCTCAGCTCGCAGCTCAGCTTCCACACCGGTAATGATGATGCCCCTTGTGAATCCCTCGTCCACTAATACCATCAGCGTTGCCACAGCGACGAACAACATGGCCGCATCACCTCAAAATGTGATGTGTGAAGAGGAGGCTGATGAGGAAAATCATTCGTAAGTTGTTCAAAAGAATATTGCCATTACGAGGGGGTGTATCATGAGTTATGAAGCCTTTTTGTCGGACCTTGTCTAGCATTCCGATGGACACCAGTGAACTCTATCCTGCAGGTGGCTCAGCGTCGCCGAACCTCACCAGTGGTGTGCCGACCCTTCTGCCGCCAAAAAATATGGCAGCCTAGTTGGATGCAGGGCAGTAGGCCAATTTTGGCTTTGTAAATTCTCTCAGCGCCATAATACGCGGGACAGACCAAAGCGAAGCAAACCAAATTTTAGTCCTTTCCAAAATCTAACTCTTCTATTGTAATCAAAAAGGTGAACAAAGGTGTACGTATCTGCTGATGGTGTATTTTCGCAATAAACGGCTCCTTTTTGTACGTACTGCATGTGAAGTGTCCTGGTTTCTCGTGTTTCGTAAATGGGTAAGGTAACCTGCGTGGTGGTTGGGTAGAACGGAAAAGCTGTGAAATAGGGTCAGCAGAAGGGTGGGCAAGATGCTACCACCCTAGCGAACCCTGGCTGATTTGTCTACGCCGATGATGTCTGTAATCGTTGAACGCTAAAGCATTAAAAAAGTATTATATCACTCCGTTTGTTTGATTTAATATTTCCAGCGTAGCCACGGGATAGGTGACAAAATTTATTATCGTACCCACCCCATCACATCGACGCACAGTAGGCGATTTAGCATTGTTTTAACCTGCAGCCCTTCAAACGCCAGAATAGTTAGCTAACGAAGGAAAGTCCATTCTATCATCAAAAGTAATCGGGACGGTGCGGTTAATAGTATGGTAAAATAAGCTAAAACACAAAAAATATTTACCATAACAATTAATAAATACAAGTATACCATTTTAATTATGCTTAACATTCAAAAAAGAAAGAATACGTGCCAAATATTCAGGTCGAGAATGGCTGATTGCTGGTTGGTTTTGGGTTATGCGAAAGCATGTTGTATTAATAAATAATGCAGTAATCGTAAAATTAAATAAGCGTGAGCCCTATGTATTTACAATACATACATAAAATTGCAATTTCCCTACGTGTTAAATATTATTTGCCTTAATAAACTATTTGTGTTGCGGCTATCTGAAGTGCCGCATTTGAACCAATCGTTCTTCGAACCTAATTTTGGTATGGAATACGATGAGACGTTTGTCGCTGAAGATATTCCGGTGTATGTCACAGCCGTTTCATTCATTGGACTCGGTAAAACGAATACCGACTTTCTCAAAAAGCAGGTTTGATAGGCTAAATTCTTCTATTCTCCTACAGCTCCATCCTCTAGTTAAATCTAAAAATATGCGTGAGCTGCTAGAAAACTCAAGTGATCTCAAATCTATGCTGCTGGGCTTACAAATTTTTAAATTTTGCGAAATCTCAATTGATACGGAGAAAGAGGCTGCTCGTTCCGATGCTTATAAGGTATCCTTCGTCCTGTCATTGCATGTTGCCGATTAGGTGAATATTTTTGTTGAAGAGAAGAAGCCTCAAAATTTGAAAGCTCAATTGACAGTTAATACTGATGGATCGATGCGAATGGGTGGAAATTATGCGCTGAACAACATTTTTCGGAAAGGCGAACGCTTTGAAATTGAGGGAAGCCTAGGAAGTGATTCATCGAAAATGAGGTGGGTGGGTTTTGAGAAAAAAATGGAACATTTGTCGCTTTTCAGATTCGCCACCTTTACTAAGCCTTTTGAGAGGAATCCTAACATTAAGTTGAGCTTTGGAGGCTCTGACTGCAGCTATGATCACTGGTGGTCAAAGATTTTGCGTAACGAAAGCTCAATTTTTGCTGAACTTGGTGCTCACTCTCGATGGGGAGTTCAAAGGTTTCATTGGAGTAATGCTTGGAGAGAAGTCGAGGCCTCAAGTAAGCTTTTACGGGTTTTCGAATCAGAATAGTCCGTGGTTGTGTTTGTTTGTCATTTTGAAAATACGATTTTCGTTGTTGGTTATCGGATGTCCCCTCTTTAATCACGCTCTTATAATCAGTCCGTCTTCCTTTACGAAAATTACAGGCTTGTCAACACCGTTCAACTTAAGGTTAGAAAGCGGCGTCACCTTGAAAACCAATTTGCGACACAGCTTGGAAATTGACTCTCGAGATGATCGGATACTTCCACAGAGTGGTGTTTTGCTCCGTCTGAGTGAAGAGCTAGCCTTTTTAAATCCTTCACCACCGCGAACTGCCGTAGGCCTTGAGACGTCAGCCCCGTGAGTACACAGTTCTCTGGGTAGTAAGGGCTCTTGATTTTATTATGCTGTTTTCATGTCCAAGAGCGTTTCAAGTTATACACATTTATTACGGTATATGAGTACGATGCTTACAGATAGCTAAGTTGGCCTCTTAGTTGACTTTTTATTCCTATCTCACGACGGGGCCGACGGGGCATTAATCAAACTGGGTTGAGGAAGCTCCGCCGAAGTCTTCGATGACTGATAGGCTCGCACGATCCTGTGAGCTGTTAAAATGAACTACTACTGGGCTGTGATAGTCCCCTTATCTCCTTAAATAGTTCGATGTACAGCGGTCTCGTAAAGTTATCACGTCGGTGTCGATGAGGATTGGGAAGGCACTCTAAGCCAGACTTTGTCCAGCAGTAGCCCTCCAAGTGGTCTACCGCCCTATCAACTGGGTGAATTCCGGAAGTATACATACTTGCATATTTCTTGTTTTCGCTTAGATCGAATGAGAAGCGATCGGTACAGCTGCGTTTGGAGGGCGTTCTGCAAAAGCCTTTTTGTCTTACCGACTGGTTGATCGCTGAGGCAACCTTATCTGCAGGATTGGTGTATTCGCTCAGTGGACATCCGGTAAATGACCCCGCCCTCTACCCTCCCCTCCCACTTAGAACATTCACAACCTAGGCTTGCCCAATTTTCCCATCCGTATTCGAGGTTTTCGGTGTGTGGAATGTGGCTGCGGGTTCCACTAAATCGTGCGACGAAACAGATCGAGTTAATTTGCAGCAAAGGATAGAATGTGAACTGGGCTCAGAGGTCGATGGTCAATGCCATTTCTGAGAGAATGCAAGGTCGAGAGGACAAGTTTTGCATTTCGTGTACTATGATTTAGTTGACAAACCTCAATGTAGGTATCGTGACATGTGCTAGGGCGTTTGTTCAACCGAAGGGCTGCTAATTAGTAGAATCTGCCTCATTGTTAATCTTCTGAATAGGTGGCTGTCGATCAGTGCGGCCTCGACAGAGAATTATTATTTGTTACGATGGTGAGACATCCCTCTGTCCATTCACCCATCTCTGTTACATTAATTTGGATTCGCAGATGGATGTTAATTATCTATGACACCGGGATGATGGGTCAGCGGATCGAGATGGATGGAATGATGCAGTTATCCTATCTTTCCTTTTTCTCTTTATTGCAATAGTTGCTTTCGGTTCATTATCCACATTTTCTACCACTGTTATCACTGCCCCGGTGCCAGTTCAGTTTGGTAGTTTTGGTTCAGCTCAGCTTAACTTAGTATAGCACAGATCGAGCTTTCAGGACAGTTCACGGTGTTTTTTCATTGTAAAACATTCCTGGAAGCTACCTGTTGGACTGGAAGTGCAGCTCAGCGGTCGTGCGGTTGTTTTTGACTGTCCGGCTCAATTAGAGCCGTCACTCAGTCGGCTTGTGATACGACTAAGAGCCGTGGAATGTCTTGTGTGGCAGCAATTATTCACTAACGGATGAAAGGCATACAGAGGGTGACGCAAAGAGGCCCTCCTGCGATTGCATTGACAGGGTGAACCAGGTTGCTTTAGGCTGGAATACCTCTGCCGTTACGACAGATGGTTTTCTGTTCCAACTACACTCAAGCCGTCAATCTCTCCAAATACGGCGACAGCTTTAAGGTAACTATTATTTTTTATGCTCAGGTTTCAACTGTCGACCGGTTCTTCCTCGGCGGCCCAATGGAATTGCGCGGCTACAAATTTTACAGCGTAGGCCCGGGAGAGCCCCAATTGGTGCCACTAGCTCTAAACCGCAGCAGTGTAGATGAATCGGGCGTGGCCTTGGAAAGTCCTATCTGTCCCACTGGCGGTTTAGCCTCTTGCTTTGCTGGACTCCACCTCTACACTCCCTTACCCTTCATTGCTTCAAGCACTGCCGCCTCTTTCGCGAGGTTGCACGCCTTCGCTTTGACAGGTGAGCTGGAGACGAATTTTAAAGTACGCTTGGTTTTGGTATTAGAATTCGTTGCAGTTGGACATGGGCTGCGTAGCCGGTAGGATTGATGACAAGTAACCTTTTGGATGAATTCCTCGGCCATGGCCGTTGTCTTGCCTCTGAGTCAGCAGGTTCAGAGAGCAGTTGGTGCTTCAGAAGCCGGAAGGAGGGTGAGTGAATATGGTCAGTACTCGATCATAGCCATGTGGACGGGATTGATGGAATTTCGGGCAGATAGATAGGTGGTTGCGCCGAGGACGGAAGCAAATATCGACAACTGAATGCAAGGCTATTCAAAAGGGATAGATTTGAAATGCGTAATGAGTAAATAAACATTCGAACTTTCGGAGTCATGATTGGGTGACTGCTGTTCCGCACTTTTTCAACTAAAAAGGATTTGTTTTTTTCTCCCTCCAAACTTAAGGATGTCTCCTAGCCGACCCTGTACGGGAATGGCGGTTGGCGCGCGCCTCTGGCAACCAATTTTCCTCCATCTGTCAAGCAACCGCGACCTCGGTGGTGGGAGCAGGTTTGGTACTGAGATTCGCCGGTGCTCTTCGCCTCGAAATTAACTACTGTGTGCCCCTTGCCGGCTCATTCCTATTCCCTGGCGCTATCTGCCCTGCGCATCTCCCTAAGCCTGGTTTTCAGATGGGATTTGGAATGAACTACTCTTAGTAAATCTATCTTAGCCCTCCCGAACAGTTAAATTTAGAAAGTTTCAAATGAGTTCGTATAAAATCTGCCTGTGGCTAAAGTGTTTTTCACTTTCAGAACGCTTGCTCTTGTTTGCGGTGTTGGAGCGATAAAAATGCAGCTTTTCCATAAATTCTAATGTTTAAATATTGTTTAATTTAGGCTGAGAAGGTGGGAAGGCGTTTGGTGCATGGGAGGATGCTCGAACGTCCTCTTATCCAGTATAAAGGAAAGATAGGAAGCATCCTCGAATATTCTATCTACACCTCTTGGCGATTGCCACAAGGCTGGACGCACGCGTCAGCGTAAGATTGGTAGAGAATAAGTAGTACTCGCATTTTCACTCGACGGGCTTACAGCTAATAGGCGTATTACGCGGCTGCTAACACTTCTAATAATCGAGGGCATCTCGTTATCTATGGGCAAAAAGAATGCGGCAGAAATGGCAGATCACATATGGGAATTTAAAAAAGAGGGTTTCTACATTTTGGCTGGAAATCGTAGCTCAAAGTTCTGGCCGCAGGTCATACATGTGCAGTTCCACCATGGGGACGCAGATACGGGGTAAGCAAGTTTCAATGCCCTAACATTTTTCAGTTAAAATAAATTTTGAATAACAGCTTTATTTTAAATGTATAGGGTCTTCATACGAAATGAACTGTATTTCGCGAAAAATGTTTTTTAAAGCCCCTGCTCAAAGTGTCTAAGGGTATTCACTTGCACAAAAATTATACTACATTAAGGTACTCACAACCGAAAGTACCAAATTATGATTACCTAATGCAATGCGCTTTTGCCTCAAAAGTTTACACATGTAATACTTTGTTTGACCGCCGGTTAATGTAACTTGGGCACCCGTATAGTTCAGGGGGCTAGCCTTTGCACCAACCCAGCTGATCCTACACATCTGATACTTGAATATTCTAACCTAGTGCCGTGACTTCTTTTGCCTTTAGAGAAGTCTCGAAACTCTTCAACCCCAAGTATAGGAATTGCCTTTTAGGGGTCCCCAAACTTTCCTGGAGGCGAAAGAAGGCATAGCACTAGGGCAGGGTATGTATTCAAGACCAGCCCCGGCTGGACGGGACAGTATGGCCGCCCAATTAATCTTAAGCGGTGGTCAAACAAACGGGCTATTGCCGTATTTCCTAAACACAAAATGAATTAGAGTTGCCATTTTAGAATTATATATTTATAGTGAGAGCTCTTGACTAGCAGAAGATTTACATTAGATGCGGTAGTCTGGCCACTATTCACCTCGTTCCCGCAGTTACTGCTCTCCAATTCGGCAAAATATGCCTAAACGTATTTAAATACTGCTATAACTATGTGATAAATTTATTACAGCATATACATTACTAAAATTTAGCGTAAATAAAATTTTGCGCTTTATAAATATTTTAACCTAAAAAAGTTTATCAATATCCATTTTTACTATTTCACTACACAATAATCTTTGCTTGTATAATTTGATAATATTGATACTACTGCACTCGCCTGATCCTTGGTGCATATTTTAAGCCGTGGATACTTCTGCCTATCGTGTTCTTCGGTCCGCCGTCGTCATTGCACTGTACTTTTATCTTGTTTTTTGAGGAAAGCTTTGGTTTTTTGCGTAAGTTTTAGTGTTTCTGCTTCTTACATCCGAAAATTTTTGCACTCCCTAGCGGCAGCCACAGTTTTGTGATATGTCCTTAATATTTTTGATAGCTACACTTTGTCTACGCAGATCAATTTCTCTGTTTTGTCCTGTTTTTATCTTTACTTCATATGGAAGCTATGCTCATTATTGGGGCAATATGATTTTTCACAGGATATTCTTCCTTAATTTGTGCGACACCCAAAATTTACTTGGTTACAACGGAAGGCGTATTAATAGTGCTTTATTTTGCTTTGCTTACATTGTACCTTCATATTTTAACTTCAACTAGTTGCGGAATGGTTCGTCTCCCGCGCTCAGTAAAAATCGTTGGTGAGCATTAACTTCTTGGTTCTTTGACTTTCTCTCTCAATTTTTTTAGTTTTTTCTATTTCTCATACTTTTAGCTCACGATGGGAGGAATTTGGACTACCGTGTGGCTGGCAGCAAAAAGTGTAGGCGTTTCGTTTTGCTTTTTCATTCCTATTCCCTTTTAGCTCCATTGACTCGTAGGTGGCGCGTGATTTTTATTGGGGGAGAAAAAAAGCAAGCCACTGGGATTGTCGATGAACAGGATGGCTTTCCACGCTGGGATTGTGAGGTGCTAATGTGAGTGCCAGGGTGTGGAAAAATCCATTGCGTAATGTCATATGATCCTCTGTTATGAGTGGGCGTGTTGCGAGGTCGCGCAATAGGCTAATTTATTTTTTACTAAGCACTGATCTCGCATCAGATGAGTTCTCTATTTCACCTTGCGCGCCTGCCAATTACTCATACATTTTTTCCTAGTTATTAATAAACTCGAGCGTTTAGGGCTTCTCAACCCACTGTTTATCACTAGTAGTAAATGATTCGTTTCTCGTTCGCACATTTGTTCATAAATCAGTTCTACCATTCATCCATTTAACCATGTTTCGCTTCATCCCCTTGCCTCATCTCTGACCGACTCCTCCGCTCGTCTATCCATATTTTTGATGTGCGATTCTCCTTTTCATTCATCGTGAAGCGTCACACCCAAGCCTGTGGACAGTGTGCGAATGCTGGTGGTAGACGGGAAAGAGCGCGAAGTGGGTCAAGTAATCATCTCGCTGGCTGACTTGCCCTGGCCGCCGGCGCCACCACCAGCCCTTGTGACTTCACAGCTGCACGTTCGCGAACTTCAACCGACCAAACACAATCCCATTCCCTGTGGCCAGCTTTCTTTTTGGATATGGGTTCTCGACTATTGGCCAGAGGGTACGGTTCCGATAGCTGCTTCGGGTTCAACGCATTCCAAACACAGTACACTTCGTGGATCACTCTCTCACCTCGGAGCTGCCCTCAAGTCACAGCAGCAGTAAGGAAAAATGTGCTACTTGCTTATACTCCTTCAACTCAGCATTATCAATGGCTGAGCAGCAGTGCGCTACCCATTCAGATTCATTTTGGGGCTTTGTATACTCAGTGTTCTTCCCCTTTCAATCTTTTTTAATTAAAATGTTCTCTAGGAATCGGAAACTTTTTTAATACCAATTTGACTACAATTTTTTGCATAAGCCACCACAAGGTAGTTGATGGTTAAAGGATCCGTAGAGAAGACTCGTTGGCATTGTACTACTCGGGGCGGAATGTTACCCGGTAAAGAGTATTTAATTCAAATTTGGTATCGGCTTGTTTGGTAATCGCCTCAGTGAAGTGGCTCCAGCACCTCCTTCGTTATGAGTTTCGGTGAATGGCTTTTATTCTGCAAAGTCTTTAATGGGATTGCGTTAGTTGCTCACTTTCTGTACCTTGAATCCTCCATGAGGATCCTAGATTCTACCTACTGGTTTTTTAATCACGAGTGCTACCATTGCCGTGTAAGTAATTTTAAACGACGATAAAATATTAACTTATATAATCGATTCGAGTAACGTAATTACTCACCACACCTCACAGCGGTTCTACTATGGCAACTCCTACTGGCGACAGTCATTCACGTTTGGGAGCCAAGCTCCGCGACATGAAGAATCGCGTACACGGTCGTGGTGATAACGGTAGTTACGTCTCCTCTTCTGCGCATCAGTCTCGATTAACAGAACAACAGCAGCAACCGGAAGAAGGTTCCGTGATTATGGGAGCTTCGATAATCTCTTCTCATCCGGGTCTTGGACCTATGGGTTGGACGACTGGAGCTTCGGATTTGACCGGCGGTGTTCTAGGCGGGGGCGGTGGAGGCGGTGAATCGGCTCTACTTTTGAATGGCGTAGGCGGTGGAGGAATTAGAACTGGGACCAAGTCTTACAATCCACTTGCGTCGCAGGATGAAGAAGACAGTGGTCGGGTGGAGAGTAAACTAGGGCGGACACCTTCGTTGTTCGTGAACGAGACTTCAGTAACACCAGCTCTTAATGGAAGATCTGGAGAGGGATGGAATTCTGCATCATCTCACGGCGAAGGTGAGTGTCAAATTTCTTTGTCATGGATGTTAGTGTGATCCAAAAACCAAACTTTTCATGTCAAGTTTTACTTTTATGCCACCACACGTCATTGATAGAGGTTTTGCGTCGGTGAGATGGCCAGAATTGGGTAGATGTTCCACCCACCATGCGGCTGTTTACGGGAGCATGCCACGGCTCCTTTGTGCATACACCTCAGGTTGGAATACGTCAACATCATTTAATCTGCTGTCTCGTTGCTTGGTGTCTGGGTGACTGAGTAGTACACTATTCTGCTCTACCCAAAGCCTTTTGTAAACACAAATTGGTAGCCATGGTGTTGGAGTTTATGCCCTCTTTCACACAAGCACATCGTCAGCATTACATGCTATTCCATGCACGTGTCTGTGTACACATGTACGCATGTACTCCCTTCTCGCCACCTGCTCACTCACTCATTACCACTGTTGCCTGCTGCCTTGATTAGCGACGCCACCTTCATTAGACCACGACACTGGCCTCTGCTATGCGAATCGGGTGTTGGAAACAGTGGGAGTAGTAGGACAGGTGCACTTGCCGCTCACTGCAACTGGTGGCAGTACTATCACCGACGCGTTGGCATCGCAATTCTGTCATCTACCCGTGGTAGTAGAAAGTGTACGTTTATGTCTTGTACCGCCCTCAGAGAGAGACTGACATAGAATTGTTGATAGCGCAGTAGAGTACACACCACACTATCGCCTGTGGTTTAAGTGATCGTGAGAATGTTCAATCATGTGCTAGTGTATAACGCAGGTTATGCGTGTTGGTGCGACTCACACCAACTGGCACTCAACCCTTTTCAGCGTCAGATTGTGGTACTGAAATGGACTGAAGGGTGAACCAAGTGGCATAAGGACGTGGTGATGCATGAATGGTGTCATACTGTCAGACCTCGTGCCAAGTCGGTAGCGTTTACACCTATGCGGGTCATCACAAATCACTTGCACGCCTATTGGTTCGTCCAAGGTCATTTGGACATTGACATCGGCAAGCTTGTTGAGACCCCTTACACATTCTTTTGCATTCTCATTAGGCATAAAAAACAGTAAGGAAGGGAGGAGGCTCTATTTTACCAAATAGTTGACAAATCTGTGGTGGTTGTTTGCGTTTATGGGAGGGGCAACCGGGACCATGCAACTGTTGTCACAAGGTACGTCGCCTGTCAATAGCATTTAGTTAGTCTTTGTTTGTTGCGTGTATGATTAGTGTACCCGTTTTACTGCCACGTGTCCATCTGGGTAAACGGTTACTTGCTTCAGGCGATCATCCATGCGCCTGTTCGCCTGGACTGCTCAATGCGCAGATAGATGTCACAAGAAGAGGGTTTTTTGGCATTTAAAAGCAAGTGTTGCCATTAGGTGAACACCAGGCCTCATTAGTCCTCCATTTGCATAATCATAGCGTCAATACCAGCAATGTGTGATTGTGCAGCAGACAAGAAGCGCGAACTATGTTGTGGCAAAGTTATGAGGCTGTGTGCGGGAGGGTGGCTGTGGCAGATTGAGCGATCTGAAGTGATTGGATTAGGGATAAAGGAAGCAGGAATTATGGGAGAGGCCTGTGATCGGATAGCCAGATAGGAAGATTATAGATTAACTGGCATCACTTTTCAGTTCAAAGCTTAATTCTATCTTAATGCTTTTCGAAGGTACTATTTTTGCATTTGTAGAAAGAGCAGTAAATTAGTTGTCTCCAGTCTGTCTTGTCTTGTTCTCTACAAGATTTTGAAGTGAGCAATTCTTGTATGGAATGCAAGAAGCTTTACCGTGCAGCTTAAACTCATCTTTCCATCCGCTTCATTTCTTTCCTATCATCGTACTTCCGCTGCTTAGAGCTTGATTTCCGTACGATACGGTCGGCCATGAGGATTGTTCTGTTTTGGGCGAGCACCAGAGTATCAAATCATGGCAGTTGGCCTCAGAGGGTGATGTGGTGCTTCCATTGGGTTTCACTGCGTGCTCACCCATTGGCAATCTTTTTTCATCAGAATTAACCGTTGGTCTTAGTACTCATTCACTAGTGGTTGGGGCTGTTGAGTAGTGGTGGAGGAGGGGTTCGAAGTACTCGACAACTTCGCTAATCGTCTCGAGGTGACTGTAGCCTGGAGTGAGTGGTGCGCAGTTCACTGGTTGATCGGAATCGGAAGTGAACACGCGGCTGAAAGAAGGAGTGGGCTTGTGCGATGGCTCGGAGGGGTTGAGCGGGTTGGATGTGGAGTTAGTTGGTGGCATGAAGAGTGTGTGCATGAGGAAGAGGTGAGAGTCGCTCAGTGAATCGTTGCAGGCGGTAGAACGTTGAGAAAGGGAAATGTGGACAAGGCATGTGCTTGTAGGTGCGAAAGTAATGTCGGAAGGAAGGAAGGAAGGGAGGGAGGAGTGGGTGGGTTGGGAAGATGTGTGAATGCGTGGTTGAAGGTTGCTAGCACGTTCCTTGCCCGCTAAATAGCACTTCTCTTCCTTTCAAGTGTTGCTGCCAAGGAAGATGCAACTGCCAAATGCAAGCCGATACGGTTAGTTCATTTGCCATCATTCATCGCGATTTCTGTTGATTCGCTGTTTGGCATTCTGTTGGCTCAAAGCTACTGATTGATTGCCGATCACTCTTTTCATTTTCTCTTCGGTCGATTGGCTGATTTACTGACGGATTTTGTCTCTGTTTACCAATTTGTCTAGCGCCCTATCTAACCCTATCGCTGTATTGATATCTCCAATCTGTCCTATCATAGCAACGCAAACACACACACAGGCAGGCAGATGTGTCTGCAGTATTTATGCTGATTTTCTTGATTCTTTCTCGCATCGCCTGTGAACATTTTCATCCTCCCTACCATTTCTTGTCTAAATTTCCTTTTTCTCTCTACTGTTAATGCAGGTAAGAGTCGTCGAAAGGTGGTGGTGGAGCATTTGCGCAATAAGCTGTCTCGCAGTTCCGCCAACCTCAGTGAACTGGGCCACAAGATACGCTCCCGACGCTCCAGGTATGTGCCTTTTGAGTAGTATCAACCACTCAACTCTTTTGCTTGTTTATTTATTTGTTTGTTTTTGTAGCCCCGATGGCAGTCGGTGCGACCAGGAGTGGAAAGGTGAGCAGAGTCGTCCTTCTACTTTTTTTTGCTTTTTTTTCATTTTCTCGCTGAGTTGTGTGATTGGAGGGAAGGGACGTTAACTTGCATGCTTGTTTGGTCTCACCCTGGTGTACTGCTGAGCCGCCAGGAATCCTTTCCGAAACCCACTAGCATTGGAGAGTGCCTCTGTATTGGTGATGCACAGTAGGGCTGGTGTAATGGGGAGCTCATGCTACCTGAATGGTGATTGAAGATCGTGAATCTGGAGAAGTATCGTTGTGTTCCCCTACCACCATCACGTCCACTACTGCTTGCCACTCCGCAACCTTTTTATGGGGCGACTGTAGATGTTTGGGTGATTGTTGGTGTCGGAGTATAGAGTTTTTGTTCAGTCTAACCTGGCAGTCCTCACACCTTCAGTCATCTAAAGCGATTGAGCTTTGCACAAACACTGAACATTTGCCTCGTGAAACTTATCAGCTTGTAGTACTTAGGTTGTCCTCTGACAATGGTAGGTACACGGAGGTGATTTTGACTTCAACGGGGGCAAAAAGAAATGGCAGGCTTGGGTGAGAGTTGGAAGTGTTCAAATCACACAGCAACGATGCCACCGTGCCGGCAGTGATGCTTCTATCGGCTGTAGTAATGAACAATTGTGCTCGCCCGACAACCAGTACGCATGACAGCGTCCACTGACCTCATCCAGCTACGACACCACACTGCCAATTAAGGCAGTAAGTAATACTAGCACAATGTAGAGGGGCGCGCAGTGTGAAGGCGTAAGCTCTGACACCATGGAAACCAACTTGCATTTACACAATGTTTTGTGTACAGCAGAATGGCACAACAATTAGCCATTGAGCAGCAAGGTAGTAGAGTGATTGATGATGTAGCCACCTTTAAAACAACTGAACGCATGCTGTTGCCATATTTGGTGCTGACGATTCCCTTCCAAGTGCACGACACAGCAGTCGTGCACTCCTCTCTCGGAGAAATGCATCTCTCTGTCTGTGAGACGCCCCCTAATTTCATCGCTCAGCATCGCGACAGTCATCAGGTCCGTTTTGTGGGATGTAGGGATGGGGATTGAGAAACCGTTGTCGTCTCTCATTTCAGACAGTTTTAGCTCTTCAAAGTCAAGGGGCGTTCGACGCAAATTGTTGTCTGCTTTTGCCAGACTTCGTGGCCGAAATCAGGGGGATTGCCACACCGCCTTTCAGAGTTGTATCGATTTGCATAGTTCTAGTAAGCCCAGCACCCAAACACGCATTCAGTGTTTTTGCACCTTCTCGTTTGTGGGTTCGTGTTTGTGCTTGCACACCGCCTTCCCGCTTTACATACGTCAATATGATGTGGCGCTTGAATTGCAGTGCCTCTGGACGCTCCCAAGCTCTCACACAGCTCATCGAATCCTCCACCTATGCGACCCGAGACTCGACCCATAGTTAAGCCAACCGAGTACAGGTTGGAGCCTAATCCTCGCTGTGAGTTGGAGGAATCATGCCTTCTTCTTCTACTACTTCTTTCCTCCCTTTCTAAGTGGCTTACTTATTGTATTGGATTATTTGTATTAATAGGTGCGGAGGCGATGGTGAAGGAGGAGTGGGGCCTTCCTGCTACACAGACATTGACGACCATGGGGCAATCGATGTCGAAAAATTTGCCCACAAGGGCCACTTATGGTTTGCATCCAGAAGAAGGCCCTGGCAAGTCGAAGGAGGGTGAGTTAGTGGCGTTTGCGTCCTTAGTCCTACGTTCCCTAGTAGTAGTGGAGGAGGGTCACACATACGTGACTCTGGTAGCTAGCGTATCAAGCCTTAATTGCCCTATTCTCTGTGTTGATTCGTTCATCTTATTTGCCTCCTCTCTTGCTTTTTTTCTTTATTAGACATGACGAAACGGGAATTAGTTGAACTGGCAAATCTGCTGGAAGAACGATTAATAAGTAAGTGGCCAGACAAGCCTTCCAGGTGGTAACTCCTCTGGGCCATTCTTGAGGGCACAGTTGGGCTGCTTGTCTACTAATGTCTAAGTGAGTAGCATTGCCTCAGATGAAGGGATAGAGGTGTTTTGCTCAAGCTCTATTATTAAATCACGGAGAAGCCTCACAGAACCCCATGCCAACTGCGCTCTTGTTGAATTATCGTCTCAGTCAACCATCGAAAACAGTGCTATGGGTGACTCTTCAAGACATGCTTTCCAGTGTGCTTTCGCCTGGGGGAGACACTGTGATGACATCATGCGATTTTAGAAGCGTTTCCTTGGCATTGAATCCCTTGCATTTACCGAGTGGGCTTGGGGCTGCTGTCCACTTGAGTTAAGTAAACAATTGTTGAGGAGATGAATGCATAGTCGATGAAAATGGCTACTTGAGATCCATTTCATGAATGAAGAGAAAGAGGGTTTTGGCTTGACGTGTTTGTGGCAGGTGGGAGTGAACATGTGCTTTCTGTACGCTCGTGTAGACTCTCGTACGGAGGTGGTGCGTTTAAACATGGAGCAGAATGAGTTGAATGCCCAAATCGAGGAGCTGAACTCTGAACTCTCCCAAACGCGCACCAATCTGTCAAATTTGCGAAACCGCCTGCTGGAGGACAACATGACGCAGTACCTCGAGGTGAATGGAAGTTCACCCACACGAAACATGCGTTCCGAACAACTGACAACCTTCGAAACTGCGGCAATGGTCAGCCCTGGTGCTACGATGCGTAACTCTGGTGGCAGTTTTTTGAGTCGGGCCAGAGCTCTCGCCTCCAAGTCATTCGGTAGCGTGATAGGCGGTTCGACATCCCAACCCAACCTCACCAACCCCGTCATGATGAGTCCGCGTCAATCGATTTCTCCTCCCTCACCAGCGACGACACGACCAGGAGGTGTAGACTATGGCAGTGTTTGGTAGACTCTATCACTCACCATTCCTGCTGCCACTACTGCTCCTACCAGTGGCGCTGAATTCCGGCTGTGATACCTGAATTCGTGTGTGGTATTGCGTTTTGGTCTTTCCACCGAATCAGTTGAACTTATTTGTTTTTCTTCGGTTGGGTGACTGGTCTCCTCATTTTATTTGGAATGGATTTTTCCAGATTTCCTCTCTGGTGAATTGTCTTTTTGGCTGGTTGGGAGTGTGGGGGTCCCAAGCTTCTCTCAGCGGTGTCGGCATTGGCGTTGGTACTTTGCGACGTCGAATGCTAATTTAGAATGCGGTTCCCTCACCGCCAACACAAAATATTCCGAACAGACATATCTTATGCCCCTTCTTTGTGCATATCTATGGTCGGTAATCCTTCAAGAAGTTGATGTGTAGACTTTCTCTATGAGGTCCTATACTAGAGGAAGCGTTCACATCGAGCCAGAGTATTACTGAGATCTGTTACTCTATAGTATGTCCTAGCTGTTGAATATGCTCAAATGACTAAAGGCTCACAAACATTTTCTCACACACTATTATTTTACACCCAGTCTTTTACAATTGGGATATCGTCACGGCTGTAATTTAGAAATTAATCAGTTACACGGTAAAATTACATAAAGTGAGAATTTGTGATTACTTTTGCATATTTGCTAGGGATTTAAATGCGCTAAATCCTAGACTGATTATTTGAGATAGCTGGTTTGGAGCCTTTGCTGCGCCTACCTCCAAACGGTCGGTTGCCTCTTGAGTGTGTAGTCTAACTCCTGGCACAAACGTGTGCACGTGATAGTAGGCGCTGATGTGTGTACTGGTTTACTTCTACCCATAGTGATTGCAAAATGCCCAGTTGGAATGATGATTGTACCATTTTCGGGGGAGGGGCGGTGGCCTAAGATGTCCTCACACACTGCTCCTGGTTGTAGGGACAATGGAGTATGACAACTTTGGGTGATCTAACATCGGAATATCTTGGTCTTTCAACCAAAGTGGGGCAGTTCTTCGAGGAGAACTGCTGGGCATCTGAGACGTATAAGAGGAAAGTGGGACTCAAAAATAACCTCCAAGCAATTATCTCGTCGATATATCCACGTAAGTTGAGGCAAAGTTGATTCGTTAATTTGATTAGTGATCGGTTCAGGTTTATGTTTACGAATGGTATGTTTGTTCGTCCATGTAATAATAGTCAGTGCTCCATTTGATACTGATTTTGTGTCCCATGGAGGTTCGTAGATCCATGTATTGGTTGGTCTGTGATGCCTGCATGAGCTTTGGGCCTTATCTTCTCACCGGCAATATGCGATTAGGTGATTCATATAAAAATACGTGAGGCGGCTGAAATGTGGTCACGGATTACAAGATAAGCGGTAGTAGATTGAGAGATCGTTGGATTGGATATGGAAAGGAGACATTTAAATACAAGGGAGCGAAGGGAGCGGTTTGGGGACTATCTCTTCGTACTTTGCGTGCTTCGCAGGAATAATGGCAAGTGGGAGGCACGGTGAACCACTCATATTCCCATGTTCAGCAACGAATGACTTGGAAGTATCCTCTAAGGAAAAAGTCATCTCATTAAATCATTGCTGCAATTTGGGGGTTCGTTTGTCCTGCAATTGTCCCACTATTACTGAGGCATTGCCTGCATTCCTACCATCACTGTAGAGCTTTACACCTCTGACGTGAAGGTGGACTCTGTGGATTGCCAGTGTGTCGGAAGGTGCGTTAATGGACGCATGTGTTGACAGAATTAGTGCCACGATGGTTGCCAAATGCATTCAACAGGTAATCACATCCCACCTTTTCCAACACAAGTCAAAGAACGTCATGTGGAACTCGACACTTTCCATTCTCATTCTTCGACTCCTGTGTAATCTCGGGAGGACTCCTCTGAGCATGGAAGAAGACGGTGCTCAGGTATGGTGCATATTCCCAATATTTGGGGGGCTCGTGGTTGCTAGTGTGGACTGGGGGTTAGACCGCCCTGTGGGCGTACAACGACGAGGCGCCTAAGCGGCCTTTACCTAAAAAGCAAGCCAGGCGAATAAACGTGTCAAGTATTGAATAATAAAGATGCAAATTAGCTTTTATCCCAACATCGGGACCTCATTATTTGTTTGTTTGGCTAATAAGACTAGTTTTCGGCAGAAATGTCATTTTGTCTAATCCCATACGCTCTTTTACCGATTAAGTCGTGATCCGTGTCACTGGAAATTGTATTTGAGGAAGTCGGTGTGGTTGCGGTGTGGTTTTTGTTTGATTTGGCCGTCTAAACCGTGGCCCTTTTTGGAGGGTGATGGTTTGGGCAGTTCATAATTCTATTTTTGCTCTCGTTTCTCCTTTTATTGTTTCTCATTTACATCTCTTATTTGCACCCCCCTCACTCAGTGGCTCTGGCTTGCCTTGTAGATTCAAAAGCGATCAAACAAGTTTTCAGAATTGCCGTCTTAATGAGGCGATTATTAAATGCCCATCACTAACGACGAGGTGAAGCAGCCCGTCCTACGGTGGTTGAGGCGATGGCTTAAACACTGAGGTAGGTAACGCAGGGAGAGGTGTCAAGGCAGAGGGATACAGTTTCATCGCCACTCTCCCCCGGAAAGGTGTTTATTTTGTGAAGTCAGAAGGCTTAGCTAGAGCCTGGGAGTCAGGAAGAGTCCACTCCAACACGCAGTGCTGAATTTAGTGCAGACACAGACTGCTGAACTACTCTACTAGATGTAACGGGTGCCACCGCTGAGTTCATTGCGATGTGAAGCGACGTAGTGCCTTGAGATGTCACCCACACCTTCAGTCTATCATGTGAAGGGTCATTGATAGCGCTATCCAACTACTTTTCAGGGATATTTTGAGATCCTTCTATGCGACCCATTGAAACTGGTTGCGTAGGTACGCGGCATATCAACGTAGGCCCTAATGGATGTGGTGTGTAGTTAGGTATGAGTGGGGTTGCTGCCAGTCTCCTAGACTGCATTCGTCTACAAAACCATCGGTGTCTCGCGGGACATGGTAGGTCGTGCTAGATCTGACGACAGAGGAAGGGTATGAGCTAGCAGTAGAGTTGGTACAACGGGAACTCTGTGTCACTCACTATGGTTCGTCAAGGTATTTTTCTCCACTTTTTTTATTTCGCGTGCTTCCTTTTAGGTTTCAAAAGAGCTGTAGACTGATTCTCTAACTGCATGATCAACAGTTGAGTCTTGAGTGCGACTTGAATTTTATCAATTTGTCTGCCATTTACAACATCCGCCCTCTCGCTGTGTATGTCCGTGGTGAGTTTATTTTTGTATTCATCGGCTTGACCCGGTTCTGGGGCAGAAATGCTTCTCCACTTGCATTTCCCCTATGTGATTGGCTACTCATCGACTAGACTGCGAAGCCTATTGGTCAATATTTGGACCAATAGCGCGCGCACCAAGGTGGTTTGGTTGGGGAAAAAGCGTTGATGCCTCGCACTTGCCTTGCTCTACTTAATTGTGCTATTATGACTCCGTCAGCCGAAATTAGCAGTTTTCTATAAGGAATGCTCTTGAACCTTCAATATGGTGTTAGAGCCAGCTAGAGTTGAGGTCTCTCTATGAAGCAAATATCACTGCTCCTTTTTTGTTAAGGATATTGTGCTACCGTGAAATTTACACCACTTTAGTCATCCTCATCATTTGACGACCAGCTGCCGTTTCGCGCTTATTTTATCTGACCCAAATAGCTGCAAGCATGGCATAGTTTCGGGTGGCGAATTTCACTACGGTTGCGTTGAGCTTGAAGGTGATCGATGTATTGTGAAGCGTGTACACAACTGATAAAGTTAATCCCAGAAGTATGAATTTTCTCTATGACAGTCGACTCTCAGTAGGGTCCGCGTAGCGTGTTTATTGAAGCATTGGGCACAAAATATGGCCATTTATGATGTCAGCGACGGGGAGCCTTCCACATTCGCCTTTCTCATGGTGCTCATCCAATTTCTTTAGTGTGGATGTTGGTCCCTTGTGCTACCGAATCCGCAAGCTCCTTTCTCGCTAGGCTCCAAATTCACCGATTGCGCTTTACTACTTACGGCGTATAAGTAGCGGCATTCTTGCAGGAAGCAGAATACAGGTCCCTTTGAATTCTGGAAAATGCAAACGTGCTCGCAGCCGCCAACTACTCGGCTTTCAGCAGAGTGGCGCATAGTGTTTTTACCATACCATACCTACTACTGTCCTTTACTCCAAGTTTTAGAAACAACAGATCTGATATGTCTCGTCACACCCCACAGGTCACCCCATTGTCACGGTAGTGGCAATGTCTACAAATTCATACAAACAACCTGATAGCAATTCCATTCTTACAACTACTCCTTGCTCTACTTCTGCGTACAAATCATCAGCCTAACCAAGTCGGACAGGTTCCATAATAGAGCCCCAAAATACCCACTCCCATTACTTACCTCCGGCAGTCCATGACCCAGACAGAGCCAAACTGTACGACGGAGGGCAGAATGAGCAGCGCAATAAACCACACTTCAAATACTTCTCGTAAGTAACAGCCCAAGACACTACGTAACACAGGGGTCTGTTTGACACAGCGTTAAATGCAACGCACAGGAAGTATATTGAGTAATAGCATCCCCAAGGAACACCACGTTCTCAGGAGCCAATATTGCTCTTCTCACTCAAATCCAAGTCGCTGTGATTCAATCCAAAGCCGCTGATCGTAGAGCCAACGATAACCAGCTTCAAATCCATAAAAAATGGGAATTTCGATGCATTAAACAGTGAAAAGGAGTATTTAACGAATCATAAGACGCATGGGACCCAGAGGGATGGATAGATGGATGACCGGATAAGGAATGGGCAAATACGAATGGGATAGCATATAGATGGGTGTGTGCACATGTGAAACCCTTATAAGAACAGAGGATGCAGGGCTTATATAGGAAGAGGACTCAGAGAAAAACTCAGAACTCATGGATAGACCGATTCGGATACACAGAACGATGTTTAGCGTCTACATAACGCCAAAGCGTACAGTAATGACAAAGTTTTTATTCATGAGCACAGGCTTGAAGTTTCCATCAAGCAAGTTAGTAAAATGGCTTGGGTCAAGCTGGCTTGGACAGCATTGAGAAATATTTGAGGAAATGTGATCTTGAGGTCTCACCTTCCCTTCATATACTTCGCGAGTCCGATGACTTTCACAAAAGAACTTCACCATTTGGGCCGAGAGACCGCCTACGTACTTCACTGTAGCGCCGCTGCGAGCCATTACGAGTTTCTTCGTCTGTACAACGTTGGGCACTAAGGTATGACATCCGGCGTAAACTGTTCAAGACTACCCTTCGCCTTCACCCGGCAACCCAGTTCACAAACTGCATATCTACCATGGGCAAAATTGAGCCACTGTCAGTTCAAACCGCCGAGTCCAACAAAATAAAGCACTATTAACTAGATGCCTTTAATTTGACAAAGCTCCTACCTTGTGCCAAAAAGCAGGCTACAGCAAGGAAACGACTCCTCACATGGGAAGAGACACAACTGTGACTCCGCGCCAAGCCCCTCACACCTACTTTGTTCCACATCAGGTCAAGTTAAAACCAACCGTGAATAGTATAAACAATATCTTTAGGATGTATTTAGAGTAGGTATATTTTTTAGTTAATTATTTTATGGTCATTGCATCATTAACGCACTCGATGATATCTTTGAGGGGACCAATTTTGTTATCATTATATATTACGCCTTTCTCGTATTCGCGAGAGCCTAGGATTACTCATGCAAGATTGTCTAGTCTTCATAATCACTCGGTGTGACATAATAAACAGAGCACACAGGCGGTTAGCTTGAGAGCTGACCGATGGACTCCACGATCTACTCAGTAAGCAACCGACTTCCAAAAGGGTGTAGGTTGATGACCATTCTATTACTGTCTCAAAACCGATTTAGAACAGTAAGTATGCAGAAAGAATAGAAGAAACAATCTCATCTTGGGCATACGTGGCGAAAGATAGGTGTTCTAAATGCCCCGCACATTGTTGACGCCTATATCGCACACAATACGACATCGTCTCAATATTCACCTCAACGATTACCGATAATGCTGGATGACGGATCAAACTATCATCCTCCCTGTCTTGACGGCTTCTACATTTCACAGAAAGGCATGCCACCACCGAGGCAGGAGAGTTACGCACAAGTCACAACCACTTCACGTTCGCGCTGGCCTAGACACCACTGCACCTCCAAAGCACACTATCCAATCACCAACGCTTAAGTGCATAGACACAAGGACACCCTAGATAAGAGGAAAAACGAGGCAGATCTCAGTTTTAACCTACTCCACAACGCTTACACCTACCACAAATAGAGATCTTAAAAGAGGTCAGAGAATCAGCAAAATCACTAGATGGAAGATGCCGAATCGCCTGGCCGACTATCAGGTGACAGTCATTGCCAATCGAGACAGCTGCCCATTTAATGGAAACTTTATTCAAGCTATAAATAACCATTTTTTTGGTGCAGCCAACTTCAGCTATTCTCCTTATTCTCTCCCAACGTTTCTTTGTGAGGGGCTATGAACCTTCCAGTGTCATTGAATTCCACTAACTCAAGCTTCTCTACTTCCAGCATAAAGCATCTACTGTCAGGTCAGATCAAAGTCCAACCTGTCCATCAATTAGTCCGAGGTCAAGGTAACAGTACCGAAACATAAAGTAATGAGTATGCACGTTGCAGGTATTGGATAACCATCACACCCGATAACCAGACCCGATGCCAACCTACGTCCAGTGCGAAGCAGCACACACAAAACGCCAGTCCAAAGTATGTCGCAAAAATACGGCAAGCACCTCGAGCCGCTTACCTAACAGAGCATTATGCTATCTTAAAATAACAAAAGAAAAAACACCACTCATTTCATTAAGAGACACTTTAACACACTAAAGTTTCAAATACATTGCCTTCGGATGACCAATAATGCGAGCTAACAGCATCATGGTGACACCCTGGGGCAAAGCTTGACAAGTGCAACACAGCCACGCTTATTCTTAGCCAATACAAAAAACATTGAGCGAGTAAGCGTAAAATTTGTCCTTTGTCCCAACGCGTAAATTTCGCACAGAGTTAATCGCATCTTGAATGCACGTAGTGAGAAGATCGGTATTTCAAAGTCCCACCACATTGTTGACATTCAACTCCTAATGCATGTCCGACAGTCGGTCACAAAACTTAAAAATTAGCGCTCTGGTATGAATAACACTGCAGCTTTAATGATAAACAAAAAAGCTCAACAACGATAACAAATTAGAGCTGAGGCTAGCGCTATATGATTCCATTTGTGCTCACCCTTCAACCTACCTCTTTCTCCCTCTTTCTCACTCCTCCTCCCATCCACACCAAAACACATGCAGTGTGCCACACCGCTACCCTCGGCGCACCTAGCCACCATTGCAGAGGCAATAGCGCGGCACGGATTAATGCCCACGTGTTTGCACCTCAGTTCGCAAAATAAACACGTTCAACATAACTCCCTTCTGCATTTACAGCGCTTGGGAATGGAAGATCACCTGAATCATGACATCTCCTGGTGCTAAAAATAAAGTTAACAGTTCAGTTTGATAATCCTTACTGGGATGCATGGGCAAGGTTACCCTTTTGAAGTGTTATCTTGGTGCAGGCGTTAGGAGAAGTGTCACTTTGATATGTGATCAAACAGGCACACTTTGTTTTCCACCAGAGATGGCCATGAGTGAACATCAATGCAACAACAGTAGCTGATTTGCGAATTAGTAATACCTGTTTTTTCGTGTTACTCTGGAGCACAACGAACTTATCAACCAAAGTGGACTCTACTCACCGCATAAGCGACGAAAGAGGCTTTCGTTTAGTTATTTGTACATTTTGTCATGCAAATGGGAAAAAATTAGACACAATTTAGGTAAAGGCACAGAGTACTTTAACTGTTTAAATTTCAAATAGCATAATGTCCCATACATTCTCCATTTAGGTCTCAATCTGTGTATAAATATGTCACTCTTTAATCAAAATTAAAAAATTTTAGTATGAATACAACGTGAAACAGGCTTCTATATGTATTTTGATCAGATGCAACCAACACTGAATAGCAAACTAGTTGGTGTTGGTGTGGGGCCGCTCCTGGCATCTGCTCTCACGACAATGTGTTGTTGCTTCGCAATATAGTTTTAGTATAATTTTATGTATGCAGTTTTACTCGCTTGCTTTCAGACTGGATGTTTTATAAACTTAAAGGCAATTAATTACGAGTGTTTTGTTTTAATTTGGTAGCGTGAATTTAAACTCGCCCACTTTTGTTTGCAGTAATCCACAACGTCTAATTCGAAGAATAATCGTAGAAGTTTAGAGGCAGGGTTTGAGCAGCCCTGTTCCTCTCGGCGACAGCAGAATCATCGCCGTCAGACGTCCAGTCGCTCTTACCAGTCATATCGCCTTTGTCAGACACAGTATAATCAGCATCGCAACACGCCACCTGTCGCGGTGCCCTCTCAGTTTATGAACGACTGTCTCGTTCACGGCTCACCAAATCCACGCTACGGCCATCCTTTTAAGGTGTTTTTTTACTCGCATTGCATGATTACTGGATCTCTATTTTTTGTTAATCACCCAACGGTTTCCAATTTTAGCATCGACGAGGAGGCGGAAGCTGTAGCAGTAATAGTTCCAACTACTTACCGATCCACCAACCTGCCACGGCCTCTGTGATACCCATCTGCCACCACCCACTTGCGTCTAGGGTAATATCAACTTCGTCGAGGCCTTTCAGCATTTGCAACTTTAATTGTTCCGTTCCCATGGTGTCCGTGGCGTCCTCCATTCCCACTCACCAACATCAGCAGCGAGCAACATCTACACAGGATAAGGATGTCGTGGATCGTAGTAGCACACCCCGAACGCCACCCAACACCTCTTCAATTTCCACACAAACTCCTGCCTTTATTCCAACAACAACTGTGGTGGCGGCTGCTGTGTCTGCGAAAAGTATGACCGGACGAAACTATCCCACACTGAACTACCTCGATACTCTCTCCTTCCAAATATGGCAGTTTTTTCTTGAAAATCGACAAACTGCTGGCACTTATGGAAAAAAGGTGCACTTTAGAAATGCCCTTCATTTAATCATTACGTCAGTCTTTCAAAGTAAGTTTAAATTATTTTACTTACCCGTCTTGTTTCCGTATCAGCTTGTTTAGACTTTTCTTACCTGTCGTATATGCCCTTTTGCCATTTTCTTGTCTTTGACTGATCCACTTTCGCTACATAGACTCAAAACTTTTCATTGTGGGCTCTTCAATCAACGGGTTTGGGTCAGATCAAAGCGACACCGATTTGTGTCTTGTGGTTACATCACAGGAGTTGCAGGGCAAGCGAGATGCTTCTGCGGTGTTGTATCAACTTATGGCCCCTTTGCGCAAATGCAGTGAGTCTTAGTTTTTCACCCTCTCCAGAGAATGTGATTAATATTGAACCCCTATTTGCGGTTTTGGTGCACTGTTTCCTTCAATTACCACACAAAAGTGGGACGGCCTGATTCATGAAGATTGAAGCGCATTGACATCCGGCTGTATATTGAAGGCTTCATTCAGATTATGAACTAAACGCTAAGCACTCTGTTTCGATGCAGTCCCACTTAGGGCCTTAGAGTCAAGGAAAACTTTTCTTTAATAGTCCGTGCTGCATTTAGTGCAATGTTGTCCGCCAAGTCACCTGACCCGTTGATGACGTTCTTGTCACATAATTGGTGTAATGGAGGAATTCCCAAGTTTGGCTGATTTTTGTGTAGATGTGCGGTAGACTTGGCAGCTGCAGAGCTCGAGTTTAGGCTGGTTATAATAATGAATTTCGTATGTGGCCAGCTGTGAGTGGGATTTTTGCCAATCCCGCTGTCACTGCCCCAGTAATGATGGGACGTTGAAAGGCTAAAAAGCTGGGAGTAGAAGTGATATGAGCTGGATTCTATGCCATTAGTTTTAAAGTTGTATTGCTATGGCTTTCGGTTGTGCTATCCTTCATTTCTTCTTTCACATGTTTCTTTTTAAGGCTTCATTAGGAACTGTAATCTGATTCGTGCAAAAGTGCCAATTCTTAAGTTTCGTGACCAGCTGTCGGGTATTGAGTGCGACTTGAACGTCAACAATGTGGTGGGAATTTACAACACCCATCTTCTCGCTATGTACGCCCGAGGTGAGATTGTTTTCATCTTTCTCTGTGTGTTGGGAAGAAAATAAATCCTCAATTGCCATCCTCCCTTGTAATTGGCTGCTCTCTGGCGAGGTCGCGGAGCCCATCGGTCTATTTTTGGGCTAATCACGTATGCGCTGATGTAGGTATATGCTTTTCCAGATTTAATTAGAAAAGTGCGTCTTTGCGCTGCATTTGACTCACCCTGCTTCGCCGTACTACTATGGTGCTATCAGTTTGCATTAATTTTCACAAGGAACGAATTTGAAGCCCCACTGTGGTGTGTGTGGTGTTCGGACTAACTGCCTTTTAGGTTTCTTTCAAAATGTATTGCTGTATCAATGCAGAGTTTATCCCGCCTTTCTCAACCGTGCTATTTGCTGTCAACCGCCATTTTACGCCCGGTTTAATAAACCGAATATAGCTTCCCCTCAGTTCTGTAGATGACAGCTATGCGCTTGTTTTTCTGGATTTGGTCGTGCAGCTGCAAACAGATGTCTTAATGATGGTAAATTTTATCACTTTTGTGTTAGGCTGTAAGGTAACTCTTCGCTTGCGCAGCATAATGAAAGGTGTGCACACAACTGATTAGGTGGGTTTCATAAACTTGAATTTGCTCCTTAACAGTCGACTCGCGGTTGCGTCCGCTCGGTGTGTTTGTGAAACACTGGGCACAAAAGATGGACGTCCATGATGGCAGTCGTGGTCGGCTTTCAACATATCCTCTACTCCTAATGCTCATCCAATTCCTGCAGTGTGGGTGCTCTCCGCCTGTTCTACCGAATTTGCAAGCCCGATTTCCTGTAAGTTCGCCTACTGATAACTTGTGACTAGAATCTATTATCTTTTAGGGAGCTGTTTTGCTGGATCGAAGGAAATCAAGTTCTGAATTTGGGAAATGCATAGGGGTTTCCGGTAGGACTGGAAATGTTTAACTGGGGTTTTGGAAACCGTTAGCACTAGAAGGACTGATAAATCGCCAACGAATTTTGCTGGATGGAATGGTGGCAGGAAAACTTTCTTGAATAACTGTGTCGATTGCAGAGTTCCTTTTTTTATTGTAGGTATACCTCGTAGAGAGGCAATTGTGTTGTAGTTGGTACTTCTTTATTCCCCCCATTTGTGGTCTCTTCTCGCGAAATGTAACTTGGGTGGTTGTAGTTTGAAAGACTAATCATTTTAGATCCGACTGCCAAGTAGAAGTAGTTGGCATCTAATTTCTCTTCCTCTTGTAGAAGATCTTTGACTACGAGCGTCCGGTTAAGGAATTGGACATGCGTTTACAGCTACCGTGGGATGAAATGTGCAGTGCCAACACGTCCACATTGAGTGAGCTTTTCGCTGGATTTATCGCTTACTATGCAACCTTCGATTTTACTCGATGGGCCATCTCAATTCGGTGTGGCCAGCCCTTGCCCATCGATGTGGCAATTCGGTGTCTTCCACCTCATGAACAGGCCCATACTGCCGCCTCCTTCAAGATCTTTGTTGAAGGTGGGCAAGAGTGTTTTGGAATTGGTTAGAATTGTGATCTGACTTTTTCTTAAGTTGAGGCTTTGTTTAATTCTCCTTCACTTGAGCGGTTGTGATTTTGATGCCCTATTTTGGAAACGGAACGGTACTAAGGCTGATCTTGAGTTACTGAAGTACGAAGTGCTTTTGACGTTGGCGCACATATGACTTGAAGTTAAGAGTCAGGAGAACTGGTTATGTCATGCGAGGCGTCTAGGTTTAGCTTTGCTGTTATTTATTGTTATTATTTAACGTATATGGAAGACGTGTAGATTGATGTAGCACAGTGGCGTCCGTCACTGTGGTTATCACAAAGACGCGTTATACTATACGGTCCCCTTTCGGTCATTGTTGTCTCCACCCCTCTTAGTCTTCCTTCAGTTTACTGTGACTGGTAATTAATGACGCGCCAGGAGGGAGAATCCTTCGAAGGGAGGTGTGGTTCTCCTATTTTCTGTCAGATAAACTTTGGCCGAGGCATTGGTTTGGGTTTTGGCGTCTGGGACCGCACTTTGTTACACAGCGGATTTGTTGTGAGGTTCATCGTTATATCTGTAGTAAAACATTGATGCAAGGGTGTAGAGAGGGTGAGGCGGTGGATTTTTGGCATGTAGCGACAATAATCGCGTTGATGGACGTGTAGTAGGGCATTCGTAAGGATAGCTTTGATCATTACATTGGTGATATCGCTCTATCACTTTTTTGCGGCAGAATTTGGGGATTTCTTTGAAATTTGACACCTTTTCAATGGGCTTTCATCTTTTACAACAAAATTCTGATACTCGTGGAATGGAATTTGGGTAGTTGTTTACTTTTATGAGGCTTTTTTATCACGCTCACTAGTGTAGCTTCTTGCAACATGCCTATCGTCCTGCCAATACAGGAGAGTTGGGGTTACCAAGGAAACGCTTTGACGCCAAATTGGTGGTGGAGAGGGCAGAATCTAATCGAAAAGTCGTTGCGGTTAACTGGGAACCAAATATTATTTTACTGACCGTATTTCCTCTTCTGTAGAGCCCTTTTGTAAAGCGAACGCTGCACGCTCCCTCTACGATGATACAGTTTTAGGACAAATTCAACGAGCGTTCAGTCGTACTGATGGAGTTCTGCGAGCGCAGAAGCCCCTGGAGTCTCTTTGGAAGCAGTCTTCTCCGTCATCCACCACTTCATCAATGTAGACCTCAATGGCAGTGGCGTCAAGATAAAGCCGGTGGTTTCTTTTCGTTTCAGTTCTCACTCGCTTTGCTCTCCTTCACTAACGATTCATTGATTGATTGGGCAGATAAGCCAGCAAGGCAGTCGGATATGTGACTAAATAACTTAACGTGGTCTATTTTATTTTTTGCGTGTGCGTGTTAACCCGTGTTCTTTTCACCCTTTGGCTCAAAAGAAAAGAATGAGTGAAGTTGCGAATTTTGGATATAAAACCGGGTGGATGGGGAATTTGCACTACACTATTTGGCGAGGGGTCGGTGCAGCGATTTGTGGGGACAACCTTCGCATGGTAAATTAGCGTTTATCTTATTTACAACGCCTTTTTAATTAAGGATAGTTCAGATCAGCATGCGATGCTGGGGGGACGATGATGTCGGTCGAGGTGAGCATGCCACAGATGTGTGACCAGCAGTCCGTGTTGGTCCACAATGACTCGTGGTGTTTGGTTGGGACGGTTGCCGATTGACTGAGCTGTTGCCTTAGACGGTATGCACAGCAGTTTTGTCGATGAGCAAGTAACGGCGCTATCGGGATAATGCAACTCCCGACCTGTGGTAGTTGATGTTTCTGTGAGATTTCGATGGTAAATCTGTTGAAGCAATATGATTCAGTCCAGAATGAATGACTGCATGCTTAATGCATGTGCAATTAATCCATGAACTGAAGTATCGTCTAGTGTCAAGGCAAGCATTGTTCTTCCACGAAGGTTGCTTTCAAATATAATTTAATACAGGAGTTCTGTAATGTCCTAATTAGTTCTTTCAAAACGGTCAAAGAAGATTGGTTTAAGTTTTACTATTCGGCTTGACGGATTTTGTGATACGCAAAACTGGTAAGAGGCGCGGCAAAATCCTCTCAACCAATCACCTCCCTAGTTGGTCAGCTGATTGGTCTATCAGCTGATCAATTAGTCAGCTGAGCTGAATGGATCTACGTTTAGGTGCGCAAGAGAAATCGATATTTACCATGGTGGTGATCGCATAATTAGCCAGCTGACTGCCTGCGAGGGAGGATAATCGATGGAAATTACAATCTGCCGCACAGCTTATCGACTTGTTGAAAGAAGTCAATAATCTCTCTATTGCCCTGCGGGCGACCACGCGTTGCCACGAATCAAACTGTATGGGAGTCCAATTTTGCATTAAATACACCCGAAAAGTCGGTAATAATTTTGTCTTTTTTTCGAAATTCAGAATTTAATCAATTATTTGAAAGACAGGATTATTTGATCGATCATTTATTTTAAAGACAATTTTTACCGCATAAAATGTGCTCCTTGGTGCATAGATTTCGCCTTCTACTCGAGCCCTACATGTGCTATTAATTGGGTGCGGTTGCCAGTTTCCGATCCTTCTCTTCTCCATCTGTTGATCCTTTCGCTACAGCGAGCTGCATTACTGCATCAGCTTCTTCAGAAAGTTTGACTTGGCGTCTTTTTCTGATGTCTCATCCTTTCTTGGCGTTCCTGCTGGAGTTTTTGTCTCTCTGGACCTCGACAAAGCCTGACCACTATCGTCCAATTCAGTTCTCGATGTCTTGCTTCGTGGTGACTTTGCCTCGGTGGAGAGTGAAGGCACTGTTACTGGTGTGATCGAGGTTCGAGGTGCTTCAGTTAGACTTGTGATATCGCCCTCCCCGGTCGCATCGGCTTGAATGAAAGTCCGGGCCATATTAGTCGGCCAGAAGATGTACTGAAAGGAGAACAGGGTGTACGCATTGCAAAGAATTAGGAAGTATGTCTCCTCCGTGGAACTCACAAGCATGTACACGTAGGCCACGAGGTCGGCCGTACTCGATATCGACCGATGCAGTGCTAGACGACGCCAGAGGGCGATGTAGTCACCATTGATGATGAGAATTATTGGCAAAACCCAAAACCTAAACGCAAATCGAAGTCATTGCTGGGGAGAAAGAGGGGACAACTCACCAAGCCGAGTAGAAACAGATCAGTTGTAAATAGAAGAGGCGTTTTGCAGGCCAATGAGTGTTTGTGTACATTGCAATCAACAGAAAATCCAGCCACGCGACCACGTTGAGGGCTACCAAGGTGTAACCCGTAGGTGATTGGAAGAGATATTTGGCTCGACCTGAGTCAAAGGCCTTAAATGAAAGGTGATGGATTAACCTCAAAAAGCATTGTTTGGATTACTTTACACAAAGTAGGTTGTTCTTCAAGAGTATAATGGTACTTGACCACATGTTAGCTCCATTGGCATTGGTTAGAATCCCTTTTAACGGCCCGTCAATACTGCTCAATTTTGGCAAGTAGCAGCCGATATCCAAGTGACAAGTTAAAAACCGTAATTAGGGAAACGCACTGGATTGGAAGCATCGCAATAGTCTAATGATATACGCTTCCAGCAGTACAATCTTACAAGTTAAAAAATTCGTAATCAAAGTGAATAAGAAATCTTATGGAGTTGACAAATCACAGCAAAAGGTAGGAGACGATGAATCTAAATGCGGCTTGTTTTCCAGGGTGGACTTTGGCTTCTATCTGAAGTCAATCTGGTAAAGTAATTTGAAACAGCTCGGACACCTTGCACAAAACTGACAGGCCGATTGTTTGCCTGCTAGTACTGAGGACTTATCAGGATCGCAAAGACTGGACTTTTATTAAGGAGAAATCGTTTGAATTGTAAATGAATAAGTAAATAGACATTTATCGTCAATGCGCCGTCGTTAAGACACCAGTTGCGAACATATCCACCGGCTTGGATACATAAGTGACAGTACCACATACCTCATTAACACTGTGAACCCTGCCTTCGTTGTTATGTGATCGGCTCAAACAAACACACTTGTCAACAATCAGTCAGAGATCTCTACCTTTCAAGTTGTCAATGGCTGCATGGATAAAAGAGACGGAGAGAGAAGGGATTATACTGGTAGGGTTTGAAGATACAACAGCTAGATACACAAATGACTGGAAAGGTGAGCATACAAACTAGGCGAACGGAATCAGAATGAGTAACTGTAAAGAGGCGCAAAGAGGATGAGGATGCTCAATAATCGGATGTAAGTGGCACACTAGTTGCTAGAACACTTTTGCAACCTACCAACGTGTTCGTGATCCCACAGGTCAGTTGAACAAGTCCATAAATGGCTACTGTTGCCACGATAGTAATTGTCAGACGCTTGCCGGGATCTCTGTGAACAACACGGTAGCCAGAAGCAAGAAGCAGCAATAAAGCTACCAAAGTACAGTTGGTGGCACCGCCCATAAGATCGCCTATAATGGACAAATTTGCAAAAGCTATAAAAGCAGACCAAACTACTTATAAGGCTATTTAAGTAGCAAGGGGGGCAAACTAAGGTGAATAAAAGGTCAGAAACTTAAGGTTTATGGTAATCAATTTGTCAAAAGGCTATTTGAGCATCTTTGACCTGTCCCGTCACGAGTAAAGCCTCGAATGGAAGTACCTGAAAATCAATAAAGGAGCAGTCCTGCCGAGTGCACCCTATCCCACGCACATACACAAACATACAAGGCCTATTCTTTTAGAGAACATGGACTACACGATAGAACCCTTTTAAGTCTATAGCGGTTGAACTCCCACGGCACTTACTTAGAGTTCTTCCACCAGTCCCTACCATAAACTTGCGTACAGGGTGACCCACTTTGATTCGCTGCATACCTGCTACTCCTTGAGTCACTCGTCTCATTTTTTATTGGATTTTGTCGCACTAATCATGCTCATCTTTCTCACTTTCGCCAATTCTTTAAAAAGGTGAAAAACAATTTCAACTCACTGATAATCTCCAGCCACAGGGGTCGTCGACCAGCATTGGACAGATGACCCATGCACATGAGGGCGAAAAGCCACTTCAAAAAGGAGAATAGAAATACCCCGAAGAAGAGAAGCAGTGGATATCGCAGATGGCTCTTATCTTTGGACATTACTGCGGAAGAGATAGGACACCGATTGCACAGCTACTTATACTCTATTTCAGTAGAAATGCGTTCCTACCGGTAGCAATGACGGAGATAGCCCTCATCGGACTGGATGAATTTTCTGGGTACAGTTTTAGTGTGTTTACTTAAAATTGTTTAATAACAGTCAGTCTATTAGAATGAGGTAAAGAAATGGATGATTTGAAGATCATTCCAATAAGCGACCAGTACTATTTTTCCTTTGCTCTTCTGTCATCCAACTAATCGTAATGCTATCCGCTAGTATACCGATCCCATACATACCTTCGTGTTCACTTATTCCAGACTGATCTATCCTTCTGTGGACAAATTTACTCATCCATGAATTCGTTCGTCTGCTTGGAAAATTTGTAAGAACAAGCAGATAGCGTTGTATTCACCCAAACTGAATTCACGGCATTCGGCCAACTTCACAAAACCTCACTAGCACCAACCAAGGTCTTGCGGGGAATATAGTTTCATACGAGTCAAAAAAGGCTATTTAGAAATTTGCATTGTTCAGAATAATAGAAAGGACTTAACTAAAGCGTTCGTCAGATTATTAAATTTTAACAAAAATAAAATTAGGATATAATAAGAATTGTATCTGCCTTACGCAGTATCCAACCACCGATAAAAAGCGTCCCAATTGAAGCTACCCAAAAAATCAAAACGGTCTCCAAACTACCTACAAGTGAGATACATTTTTCAAAAATAAAACAAGTGCTGAAATGGAAACAAGGTGTAAACAAACAATATATACCAAAATCATCAAGAGAAAAGTGTCTTCGAAATAAATTTCCACCGCCCTTCCCATTTTGCATTTCAAGGCGGTAATATACCGGTTGGTAATTTTCTTTTCCATTCTCCCTAAACGGTTCCTGAAACCGACGAATATAAGAGCTGAAAAGTAACACTTACCATTGTTTTGCAACTATCCAGAGCAAAGAAAAACCAGGAACTTTTTCCCGGGGTAAAGCTAATGTCGGGCGATTTACAGTAAACCCAATTGGGAGATACACTAGGGTCAGAACGGTAGAGTGAATAGACGGATTGAAGAACGCTTGAGTGATGACTTTCTAAAGGGAATGTGTAGAGTTGACGGGGAAAATCATGGCGGGAGTGATTTCGGTAGCGAGAATTGATCTCCACCATCCGTTCCACCATGCCACTTTCGGCCTCACGAAAATCAGGCAATTCAAAGGGGTGGGCAAAGTTCCTCAAGTCGACGTGCTCGCACCAGCTGTTCTCCTCAGCAGAAAGCAAAAATTTTTGGCTAGGGGAAAAATTTTGTAAAAGTATGAGTTTTTCTTCGCACGTCTAAATGGTTTGCAGGTAAGTCAAATCTTAATGTGCCACACCATCCGCGAAGAGTATGCAACGTCCCATATCTCTGGTGCGTTCCAATAGACATTCAGGAATACTGAGCCCAGAATCTATTTTGTGCATAAATAGGTGAAATTTAATTTTACCTCTGGATAGGCAATTTCAAACCTAAGGAGACTTTCATGTTCATGGTAACAAAACCGTGAGAGGTAACTTAAGTCCTGAAAGGTAGGACGAGACTATTTGAATTACTTTTCCGTGGTATAGACTGCTTTCGTATATGATAGCTGAGTGTTCTTTTACTAATAATATTACCAACGCTGTTACCGCTCCAATTGGCCGCATTATCACCCATTTGACATATCACCTGCGAGTAAAGGTCGACCTCAGTATAAATCGAGTAATTTAAACAAAAAAAGATAATTTTGTTTTTTTTTGTGGTTAAACACTTGTAAGTATCTGATCACTTGTCGAATATCAGCTTTTGTCATTGCAACAGGCAATTACAGATCAAGGCTTATCTTGACAATGTCTTAAACTTGGACATTTCGTGTCATATAATACCGAAATTATCGCTAATTATTTTGCCTATACGAAGGCAATTCGAGAGGATTCACTGACACGCGGTGGTTAATGGAGATCAGGCTACCCTCACAAACCGGTGACTGTCGCCCCACCACATGATCGGAAAGAATTTCGGAACACAATCAGAGGCTACTTCTGGGTAGGCACGCAGTATCGCAACCTACTGCACGAATTAATCGAGACACCAGTGTCCAGCCCGCTCACCTCCAACCCCAAACAGAAAGTGCCCCACCACCGACCCCCCATCCTGGAACAGCCTAAGGAACCAAAGACTGGAGCCTACTCTACAAAGATCCTGTGCTGATCCTAAAGAAGTCCTGCGAGCGAGCGGCCATCCCATCATTTGGAAAAGGAGGCGAAATGTGTAGCACTTCTCTACTAAATGTGAATAGTTTGGCAGAGTAGCTGCTCTTATTGTAGGTAAGGTAAGTGGGTAGTTCAGTGTGTATGCATCTTTGCTATCCCCGCATAACGAGGTGTAATATAGAATTAGAAATGGAGCGCGGGTCTCATGGCAGCAGGGGACAGTGTAAGAATAATACGGGGAAAAGAAGAAGTAGAGGGAGAGGACAGAGACCAATCGGTGAGAGTGCAATGGAATGGAAGCGAAGGTGAACAGTGTGAATACACACGCACACGCACACGATAACTACTACTACTGCTGCTACTACTACTACTACTGCTATTGCTACTACTAACCTGGTCTGCTTCATCTACGTTGTGAAGTTGGGGCGGAAGGAGGGAGGAGGAGGGCGAAAGGTAAGGGGATGGGGAAGATCTAGGAAAGAGTGAGCGTATACAGAGGAATGGAGGCAATTTTTTGCCAGCCAACAGTCGACTGGACAAAGGGACAAGCACACACACACATACACACACACACACATACACGCCACTGACCCCTACAGTGAACGAGGGAACAATCGATTGAGCAGAGAAATGAGGCGAGATTGGTTTGATGGCTGGGCGGTTGGTTAGTTGGATGGCGGTATTGACTTGTTGGTAGGACAGATATGGCCATCTAGTATGTACCCGAATTTCGTCGTGAAGCCGATGGTGAGGCTTGGTGCGACGGTGGATTAATCTTTATCTCCGGTGTTGGCAAATGAGCAGTAGTGGTGAGAGGTGTGGTTGTTATTGTTGTTGGAGGTGGTGGATTGATTCCACCTCCCGCCGAATCCGTCTCATTGGCATGGAAAAGAATAGCAATATCGCGTCCAATGGCACCATCAAAATCGCTGCTAAAGAGACGCAGAGCACGGAATCGACCTCCACCACCACCACCACCACCACCGCTACCTCGATGTGAATCGCTTGTCTCGTTGCCGCTGCTGTAGCCACCGCCACTGCGATGGTGACGCCGCTTCTCCTTCTTTTTGCGATCACGCCGACTACTAAAATGAAAAAAAACAATTTCTCTCACTGATGCAAGATAGTGGACAGTCAAACAGGGTGTTATGACGTTTCCACCGAATCCGATTTCTCGACTGGTTACAAAATCTAGACGTCACCGGATGGAGGAAGACTTAATCCCTGAGGGGAGGGGGAGAGGGGGCTTACGACAAACCATCCAGGCAGAATGGCAGGTGGAGAACTTGGAAGTGCCCACATACACACCTCCCTCGCAAACGGTCGGAAAGCAGTGAAAACAAACTCACGTCTTATCCCCATCGTCACCACCTTGATTGACCAACCCGATACCCGAGAGTTGTCGCCAGATCAGCGTCTTGGAGACCTCTTCACTGACACTAAAGGGCTACGAATTACCAAACACGAAAAAAGTGGTCCTTTTTCGTAGACGGACAAAGGGAAACGCAACACAAACACACCAACTACCTGATTGGCCTAAAGAAGAAGTTGAAACAAAGTCTACCCATCTCTACATAAATGACAAAGGGAAAAACATACCTAGCACTGGGAGGAAAAAAGGACACAGAAAACCAACCTTTTCTTCCGTGCTAAGCAATATGGGTTGCGAGAGGGGTAGAGAATCCTACAAATCGCCAAACAAAAATTCGACTCACTCCACGCTTGTGTGTGTTTGCGAGGATGTAAAAGATGCCACTAACCTTGCTACTGAAATCATTGGCGGAGGGGTATCGACGACTCGGGCCGGAGGAGGTGGATTTGCGTTTACGAGAACACGAACTGTCGGGTAGGATATCATCAAGCCAGTACAATTCCTCCTGTGTGAAGATGAAATCTAGCGCACGACGCACAAAGCACATCGCGAGGACCTAGAAACGGCCAAAAGAGTGTTGGTTGAAGGAAATAAAGGTGGGCAAGGGTGGAGTAGAACGCGAGAGAGGGACGCACCATGAGGGGAAAGAGGATGGAGATTTGAGGAACCGATTTGATGACATAGAGGAGGATAAGACACAACACCTGAATGACCGTGAATAGGTGAACCCGACCCAAACGCACATGACTGAATGGAGAGAGAGAAAGAGAGAGCGGAAAAATAAATTAACAATTTTGTCGTCTAGAGAGGGAGTGCTTGAGAGGACAGACGTACCGCAGATAGATATAATCAGGTTGGTATTTGGCTGGTGTGAAGAAGAGTCCGACACGTTCCATCAGTTGAAGACCGTTTAGTGAGGTGATACCCATGAGGAGGAAGACACCGTACAGCACCGCCATCGGGATGCGCTGTTGACGAATAAGGAAGGGGTGATGGGATACTGAAGAGGGCCGTGTGCAGATGGAGGAGTCAAGGTAAAGGAGAGACAACATGGCACTTACACGAAGGATGGAGGACATAAAGACGGAAAGACCAATGAAGAGAAAGATGAAAAAGCCTGTGACACGCTGTTCACGACAGCCCAGAAAGATGGGTCGCTCACCCGGCGCTGCCGATTCGGACTCTTTTTTCAAGGAGATTACGTGATTGATAGACAACACTGTGGCTGCCACGAACCAGGGGATGCCCAGTACCGAGTTGACGGCTATAGTGATTGTCACTATTAATAGATCGAGGTGGTAGCCGGCTCCTTTCTACAGGCAAAAAGAGGAGAAAGTGTTGAGAAAAACAGCTTTACGCATCTCGCTTTCTAACAGTCCTCACCTTCAGCTTATTCTCACGTCGATTGACAATAACAGCCGTGATTTGTTGGTCCATGAAAATTAGAATTACCGCTAGAAGAGCAGGGCCAGCAGCAACCAGTGAGGACCACCAGGGGTTCCCGTTAAAGGGTGAGATTATCCAACCACGTTTCTACAATTCAATATACCGTCGGTGATCATGCATTTCAGTGGAAACTTCGATGGGATGAAACTATCGCGAGAGATTTAACAAAGTGATCTCTGGAGATGAAAGAGGAGTTCTGCTAATTACCGCCTAGAGGAGCTAAGAAACTGATACCAAAAACTCAAGGTCATCAGCAGGACGACAAGACTGCAGTAGGGGTTTGCCTCAGTACTCCTGGTTATCACGCTTCTGCCATCGTGAAAGTTTGGATGGTACGACTAGAGGAGGCGCGTCAAGGAAAGGAGGGTTTCATCCGGAAGTTGGTGTCAAAGGAGCACATTTTGGATGCTAATCCTACCTCTTGGGTAGCTGTAAGGCCATCACACTATCAAAGTACTCTTTTTTTAGTCCATTTCAATTGAGTCGGATTCGATAACCATTCACGGCTGATCTCTAAGTAGGATTCAATGAAAAAGCCCCTCCTCTTCCTCCTCCTCCTCGCAGCGGAAGTCATTCTTTCATCGTTTTTTGGCAAAGATCACCATCCTCCCTTAGTAAACTCATTTCGAAGTGTGTTAGTAAGCATATGAGGAGCGTGAAACCACGTTTACTAGACCGATAGTATAGGAGAAAGGCCGTGAAGTCAAATAGCCACAAAAAAGAGGGTTTCGATGATAAATAGGTCAACATGGTATGCAAAAATTAGTTACATACGTTGTAACCAAGAGTGGGTTCAAAGGATATGGGCACGAGGAGTTTTGGCGTGTGGAGACCGCTGAGATAGTCGATGAGGCTGCAAATGACGATGGCAATGAGCACCGCAAAGTCCGAAATCAAAGAACGGATCTGGGAAAAAAAAGAGATTCCGACATTGAGAGCATCAAATCAATCAAATTCTTTAAGATAACAACTGAGCCGACAATCCGACGGATGTAGAGTAGAGAAAGAGCTAGGCACCAGGACTGAAAACATTGGATTCGCGTCAGGAGACTCGGCTACAGCGGTTCTGTTCCACAACACAACTTAGTAGACGCAAATTACGTGTAAACTCACACGAGAAGGGAAAAAACGCGAATTACGCAGACTTCGCAGACAGTAGGCAAGGAAGAAGCAGAAGACAGTCAGGAGGATACAGAAGAAGAAGATGTCGGGAGCGTAGAACCCCTTGCACGCCTCGTCGTTCCACTTTCCGCGAAGTATTTCACATTGCCTTTGTGCCTCCATTGACTCCCAACTATAGTAATTTTGATTCAATTTATCCCAGTCGATTGTCTAGGCGAAAAATGCAGGATTTCTCTGATAACTATTGACATGGGACAAGGGAGAGGCTTTGCATCTCTACTTACCCCATTCTCGTTGAGATAATGGTGCGCGTCTGTGTCATTGGTCCCGACGAAGGGCAAGTCGAGAATTGGATACTCCTCACGCGCGTATTCCAGAAGTTCTGCATCTGTGTAGTTGCCTGTTTTCAAGCACTTGCAATTCCCCGGAGGCGCAAAGAAGGGTTTCCATGAACTTGATAAATAGATGAACACTCACTACCCCAGCCGATTTATTTAAGTAAGGAGTGATTTTCAACCTCTCCAACTCACAGATTAACGGGGTATTTTTCAGTGATCGAGTAGGACTTCTTGATGGCTTCGAAGATGAAAATCAACGCAATGAGGAGAGCGAAGGACTCCTCCGTGAAGCGAGTAATAAATCGAACCAGAGCGGAGAGATCGAAGGCGACCATGACAAAGAGGATTAGGGCAACCCACATTCCAATCCAGAAACGGAAGGAGAGATAGGACCAACGATTTGATCTGTACAAAAGTACAACGCGTGGAGAGAGTACTTCAGAGAAGGCAGGTGCAGGTGAACTCAGTGATTACTTTTTAAAGTGCGGAAACCCTCTTGACAACCCTGATTAGGTTTCGACGGTGATGGGATGAAACTCTTTTACCAGTCTTGTGGTAACGACGTTCTTGAATTGCATCCTTATGTATGAATCGAGTCGGGCTGGCATGCTGGTGGTAGCAGAAAGCAACCATTTTGTCGCTGTTTGGACACTGGAGATGTTTGCAAGCCCGGGACGACGCTCTCCCCCATTTAAAAGCATCCTAGGACGCTTCGTAGTCCCCGATCTCGGTGAATCTTCTCCCTCTATCTCACACACAAAGCAGTCCCTCAGGGAGCGTCCAGGAAGGAGGTTGTCTGCTGGACCCGAGGAGACTTACGATGGATGGATCATCGAGTTTTGGCACCAATCTTCATTGCAAGAAGCTGACTGTCCAGTACTACTTAAATACCTAATTAAGTAGGTAGGAGGCTGAACTCACCGTGAAGGCATAAAACGTGAGGATATGCCAAGTTGCATTAACTGTGAGTGAACACGCCCAAAACACACCATGCAAAGCATAGAAGAGAAGTTAAAACAAATGATCAGTGTAGAAAACTCACTCGCACAGGCGATATATGATGCTTTCGAAGATTAGAACGGGACCAGTGCTGCCCATGATTGTTAATGGTTGGCCAGCAAAGAGAGCGTAGAGGATACCCACAACAGCACCCGAAACAATCGACTCCATTGTCCCCTGCAAGAAGATAGAAAAAGTGTTCCCCAAAACTTGCTACAGATGATGAATGGAAACTCGTGAAAAGCAGAACTGTGGGAAAAAAAGGGACACAAAGGACGGGAAACTCCTTAGCCGAGTGAAGCAATTGCTTAATTAAGTTGTGTATTTAAGGGGCAAACGATTTTTTATTAACCGAATGGCGCCTTATCAAAAGAACTTTATGATACTCTTACTGATAAATACAGTGTCTTTACGTAAACAATGTAAGCGAGTAGTTTTTCTCCTGTAATTTTTTAGGCCATGGAGGTTGGAGAAAGGTGGCTTTTGAGTAAATATGAGAAAGAACAAGTGAGTTTTCACAAAGATGCACCAGAGCAGTCGGAATAGCAGAGCAGAAGTAAGCCTGTCAGAACGAAGGTTAGCTAAAGGATCTTACCTTCGACTTCTATCAGAACTACAGCAATAAATGGAATAGCGTCATGCAGCATTGGTACTGATAGTTAAAATAAGTAGTAGTGTAAAGGTGGTTTACTTACTCAAAAGTTGGTAATAAGTTACCAAATAGTATCTTGGATCGTCGTGAAGCTGTATCAAGTAATGTAAATAAGCGTTTTCCGAGATTTTGAGGTTAAAGTTCTAAATTTGAGATTAGGGGGTGTCCCACAGACCGAGATGCACCCCCCAAGTCTTGTGCCTGATGGATTTGTAGATTTTCATGCTCTATTACAAACGGCAACCGGACCAAGGAACTGGTAAATGAAGGCTACAGATAAACACCACTAAATTCACATTTTGGTGAATTCAATAATAAAATCCCAGCGGAGGCTGGTCGAAGGAGGGAGGAAAAGGGACTAGAAGGGGCAACTTTCGCATACACGCATTGTAAACCATTGTCACCTCGGCATGAAGCAGAAGTGGGAGGAGGGAAGTTGAAAAAGGCGCCGTCTGCGTCCCTTGCGTGTGCTATCGCATCACAATGAGGCGTGAGGGGGGGGGAGGGAGAGCATGACAGTTGGCACGAATGGAAAAGGTTTGATGAGAGAAAGCGGATGGTTGGCACTGGCGCTACCGTCGTTGCTACTTTTACGAGCGCTTGTCTTTCTGGGCTACACCACTCCGTGCCGCACCACTCCTACTTCAGCCACGAACGTGAGAAGGGAAAGATGCACTCATTCGTTCATTTATTTAGTTTTTCGACACTCTCTTTTCCTGTTATCATAATTCCTAGTACCGATGACACCTTCGTGACTATCATTCTCCCATTTGTCAACCTAATAAACGATGGGGGACGGTCACCCACTCCAACCTCCCTCTCTCCACTTCTCGCCCAAAAATGCTTTTAGTCGGACTCTGTGACACTTGTCCTTCAAAGCACTCTCACCTCATGAGTTAAGGCTGTTTGGGCAGCCCTAAAACGATGCAGAGTATTTAGTCCAGGCAATAGAATTGGCAAATTCTGCCCGTCCGTGCATCATCCTCTTTGCCAATTCAGTCCTTCCAATTTTTAACTCATAAAGCTGAGCAAAATTAGTCGTTCTTTAAATGCCAGATTCCCTTCGGCGGTCCCAAGACGAGAGGAAGTACCTCAAAGTTGTGCTGGGCATGGCATTCGCCGGGTTAGAAAGAAGCCAACTGTGAGGAGCTACTAGTCAAGCTGTGTCTGCATCTAATAGTATCCTTTAATACACAAAATCACTCTACGACAGGATAAGAAGGTCGGCATGACAATAGGACGAGTTTCCTGCCTCTCAAAGCCTCAGTGGCTTCCTGAAGGCATCCAAATGTTGGTTGTGCGTGAATCCAACACAAAAGCAGCCTGTAGAATGCAATAGTCTTCCACTGTCGAGGGGTTATTGCTTCGTCCCGGTTGAGGGTGATATTCCCACTAGACCTTGTTGGTTTACTGCCCCTCAGGTAGCAGGTATAACGCTACCCGAGATCCCTCCTGGCAGGTGGGTTGGCAAGAATTCTACCAGCAGTTGATTGAAGAGAAGGCCGAAAGTCAAATAACCCCCAGTTGTGCCGAATTGGGCCTGATATCGGCTGGAGGGAGGAGTTGCGTTTGGAGACGTATTCAAACGAATGGTGGTGGTTGGTGGATAGACGAGTGAGTAGTTATGACTGAACATTTTAAAAGGTCAAATAAAATTCACTCCCGGGGAGGTATGCACGTGAAGGAAAAAAGAATTGAGGAATGCACAGCCAGGTGAGTATATAGATGGAAATTTTGCTGATTGATTAAAAAACGTCAAATCCGGGAGAGCACCAAAACGCGTCCAGTTTGGCGGTGTTGATAAGCAATAGAATGAAAATCCAAATTCATTCATTAACTCAAGAATGCAAATTGAGAGGTTGATGGTTCGGGTGGATGGATGGATAGGATGTGAGATGGATGAATGTAACTAAAGCCCATGACCACTCAGAATATAGAAAGAAAAAAAGTTTGTCACATCCTGAGGTTGATGGGGAAGGAGTTATTACGGATTCATTTACAAATGCCAAAAAACTCACCAGATAGCCACCAGTGACGTTTGATAGCAAACCTCCAAACGTGATGATGGGAGTGAGACAAGCGAAGTATAGGAAGAAGAAGCTAGCGAAGCACTGAATGTGCAGCGCATCCGTGTAGTCGGACAGGTATGATGGAGCTCGACGCTTGATGTCGCGAATCAGACCACCGAACAGACTGCCAAAAAACCGACAAAAAAATGCAATCACAACTGGAATGAAAACTATTAATCTACAAATCTGCGAATTTGGAGAAAGATACATACAGAGATTCAAGGATAAACAAGTATTAAAAAATGCTTGAACAGGCAGATTGAAGGGTGAAATAAATGAAGAATAATGGAAATTTAGGTGGATCGTAAAGAAATGAAACGAAATGGACAATGGATGGATAAGGTCATCGACACATCGATGCATAGATGGAGGACTAAGTAGAAGAATGAATACACGGATCAGAGATTATGATGTGATCACAATGACCCAGCTTAGAGTATCGGATGTATCCGGGATGGGTGGATAGCATATGGATGGATGAATCCTGACTTAACACATCAGTGTTTGGGTCCATTGATGACCAAGGCTGGATGAGTGCATACTTGCGTGGGCTTTGAACTAATAATTTTAGAACGGATGCGATAATCCCAACGAATCTCACCACCTCACCCTCTACCAATCTATTTAGTCCAAATCTAACTCACCGTCCTGTCCTCATCAATGCAGGATCGTTGGTTCGGTCGAACACCTCCACTCCTCCTCCACCAGTCTCCCCACTCTCCATAGAGATGGCGTCCTTCGATGGTGAAGCGGAGGAAGACGAGTCTTTTCCACCACGTCCGTCTCCACCGTCCGCCCCAGACGCCATTGTAGTTACTACTGTAGCTGCCGCTGCCGTGGTGCTCGGCGACTCCGAACGAGCATTCTTGTGGTGGTGATGGCGATGGTGAAGTTTAGGTAAGATTGAAAGGCGCGATGTCTCGGATTGTTGCTGGACCGGTGTTGAAGGAGTGGCATTTGCAGCAGCGGCGGCTGCAGCCGCTTTACGATTCTCCTGTAACAAAAGCTCAGATTGACAGGTAGTGACAGGGTAGCTCTCAGTAGTGAACCTTCAGCGTGTCGGCGCCCTTAACTCAAGAAAGGGATCCGATAAATCAACAAAGGAATGGATGAATGGCTGCTTAAGCGGTTATAATTATCCACTTGAGGGCCTTCAATAAAGGGCGATAAAACGAGTTGATAGTTGCATGTGTAAGTAAATCGGCGGGTTTGAAATAAACCCATGAAACAAGTGTTTATTGGAGGAGTGGGTCCGTAATGGATGGTGGGCATGGGCAGACATACAATCGGCCCCGTATTTCGAAAAAAGTGGCTTATGGTAGGAAACATACCATTGCATGCCACTTATTTCAATTAACAACGAATTGGTTGTTCGTTGAGAGACCACTAATCTTTCCAGGTGGTTCCCAATCATCGAACACAGCTAGACCTCTGGCTGGAAATCATATTTTATAACTTATAATACAAATTACCATTTCCAGGGCCTTTTCGTTAAAAATACTATCATGGTCGGGAGGCGCGTGACATCAATCAATGTCACACACTCAGAGTTCTAAGTGACTGACAATGCCAACAATCGCATACTTCTTCATTAAGTCACGGCCATATTCGAATTTATTTGAGTGGTATGAGCAGGCTCTTGCACGGAGTAAAGGACTAACCCATGTAAAACGACCATGCATAAATTTCATGTGTGCATGTGTGTGTGTGTATCCCTATTACCCAAAAGAAAGAAAATACGAAGCAAGTTTACTTAAATAGATTTGTAAGTAGACCGCGCCCCGGTTACGCCCCATTCAGTGAGCCAAATTATCCTTTCAATGTGTGTTTAATGTCGCATAAATTTGCATTCAAAAAAGTGAAATCAATCATGGTGGTTAACAGATGAATAAACATGCATAATCAGGGCATGCAAACGACACTTAATTAGCTACACAAATAGGGGGTGGGGTGGGGTGGGGCAGAGTGGGTCAGCATTAACAACCAAGTGGTGGTAAGGTAGCAACCTTTTTAATGAAGACATTTGCCTACGAACCACAGTGTGAGATACGCAGTGCATGGAGGAGGGAATTATGATCTTGGAAGATGAATGAAGCCTGCTGCCGCCTAGACCCTTGGTAATGCTAGCAATGGCTACGGAAGGACACAGGGGGACCTTCAAAACTGCCTTCGGTGCTGCACACAAACAGCAGTGAGTGTATGTGACCAAAGTTCACTGCTATTACGCAGGCACTCACACTCTTCAACTTCAGAGGTACAAAATGTTACTTCAAAATAGCCACTCCTAGGCTTTTGCACTTATTATTGCAAAAAAAGAAGTCTTAAAAGGCCATCCCTTTGGGAGGCATACTGCATCCTTGCTCTGGTAAAAGTTTGGGAATTTCAGTCAAACATTCAGGTATGCATGATTTCGGATGCCAAAAGCCACACGAACTGGCTTTTCGAGAATCCAAGAAGACCGACAGCTGACGTTGCCCGCATTATGGCAGAAAAGGTAAGTTCAGGTGCAGAAATCGACCTCTGGTTGAAAAGAATTGCAAGACTAGGGGTGGCGAGCTACAATGCTATCTATATAGCTATGTGATACTGCCCAATAGGACGGAGAAAAGGTTTAGTTTGGGTTTAGCTAGGGAAGATAAAAAATACCAGGCATAAATAATTTATGTCGTTATGTCAGTTTTGTGCCAGTAAATAGTAGAGTGAGTGATTTGACGATAAGTAGGATGGGTTATACTAAAGTTGAACCGACACGCCATCTTTAGCTTACCAAAATAAATAGGCGCTCACCGGCGATCTGTCCTTACTGGAAGGCCCGCAACTCTCAAAACAGTCAGTTGCTCCGTACACTACTCTTAAAACTAGGCCATGCTTAATGGAACAACTGGGAACGAAATACTTTCAGTGATAAATAGAAGGAGAGATGAATCAGATCCCGAATGTGTTGGAGGATGATGAATACTACTTAAAACGTTGGTGGAATTGAGGAGAGGTGACAACTAAAATTTGTCCAGTACAGAGCTGAATCGTCAAATGATGGTACAAGTGATTTCCCTTAGATGTAACAAGTCAAAACACACCTGGGAGGGCGGTTCTGGTGGCGGTTCAATACGCGAGGTGTGTTCCCATTGAGCCGGCGGTAGGAGGGAGGAGGCGCTCAGAAACTCGTCGATTCCCGCCAATAGGTCGTTGCGGGATGTGCTGCGAGTTGCAAAATCAAGGAAAATCTAAAAAATCCCAGAAAAAGGAAAGGCGACTCAATTCACCTTTTGGTATCAGTCAGCAAAGTGCATTCGTCTTCAATAAAGGTAATTAAACAAAGAGGTTACATGTACTTTGACCATAATGACCTTTTCAAGGGTTGCACTTTTGGCATTCGACTGACAGAAAAACAATGAGTGCATTTAATCATGGGATGGAGGGACAAACAGAGGACTCTGGTACGTTTTAAAAATGTCCAGCGGCCAGAAACCGATGCAATTTGCTTGTAAACTAAAGTGATTTCAAATGAAGACAAAAAATCGTGAAATTTTGGTAATAATAGGCATAATCACCACCTCCACCCAGTGGTCAGTCCTGACTGCCCCGATTACTGCCTTGATGGGCTAATTAAAGAGACGATTACAGGTAGCGCTAGGTATAGTGCTCGTTACAAGGAGAAAGCGATTTAGCAAGGTAACGATTGTCTCATTTTGTTATAATAAATCACAGGTTCTTTTGATCACCCGCGATTCCACTCTTTTCACTCGTGACATGAAGCTTCGCTACCCTCGAACCCTGGCTCTCCCTATGAAGTAGCACACGAACTAGATATCGCCAGCCAGAGACTAAGATTTCATGGATAGATATAAACTCTATTTATGGGAGGGTGGATTTAGAAACCATTCAATGGATAATGTGGAGGGCGAGATGGGTAGGATGGATGGAAGAAAAGGCTGACCCCGGCTATGCATAAATGGAAAAATCTGGATAGTAAAACGGATTGGTACACTACTACTCGAGTAGCAGAAACGAAACGAAAAGGAAAAAACATCCTACCTCATCGGAGAAGAGGGTGCCCATGGCCCGCCCAATTTGCTGGTACTTTGCCCCGTTGCCTGCTGTGCCGAGGAGGATGAACATGAAACGTGTGGGCACTGGGACCTCGGTCATCTCGCCCAGGCGACAGGCCTCGCGTAGACGAACAAATGCCGCCACAGGATGACGCAGAAAGTACGTTTCTCCTACCAAAATATTTACTGCTTCCGCGCCGTGTGGCACCTTCTTGAAGAAGTGGTGGTCATACTGAAGTACAGTAAAGGTAAGCAAAGGAATAAGCCCTTTGAGGCGAAAGCGCTTCAATGCAACGCAAGGTTTTTGGTAAAACTGCAAGGCGGTCTGAAACTTCATCGAGAAGATCTAAGTGAAGTTTTGAGAATTTCAATGATGTGGGCAAAAATTAACGTCAATCCTAGGACGTCTGAAGGACCACTTTAAATGAACACCTCTATTTACTGGTCCAGTGAGGTCATTTTTGCAATGCTGAGGCAGGGAAAGGCATGACAACGCACCTCTTTGCAATAGGGCGGATCGTCCTTGAACTGTTGAAAAGGAGGAGGGGTAAAGGAAAGACAATAAAGTAGGATGAGTTTACTTTAGTGAGAAAACAAAGCAGAGGGATAAGGTTTGGAAAGAAACAGACAATAAAGCTCAAGAAAAAAAAAACATTTGCGGGTACGGAAAGAGAAAAAAACGGGTCGCAAACACAGCAGATGATGAGTTATACAACAGAAGGGAGGAAGGGGATTAGGGATAGCTTTTGTTTTGGTAATTAGGGATTTGAGGCGTTTCAGATTTTGAAAAAAAAGCCAAATTGGAATGCAAATTCGGTGTAAGTACAGTCGGTTTTAGCACACCTTACTGCCACTCTTAAGAAAAGGCTCTCAGAGTAAAAAGCATCGCCATCACTTGGTCACATTCAAGTTTGGACATGGATTTACCGGAATGGTCGAAGACGGGGGCGGAAACCAACGGTTGACTCAGACCGTGGCCATGTGACCAGTCTGTTGTTAGCATGCCTCTCTCGAGCACGCCATGATTCAGCAGCTCCCACCACAAACCTAATTCCTTCAAGCCCTCTCTCTACACGCCAAAAAATAAACCGACAGAATGTGACAGTTTTTATGGTGAGAAAATAAAGACTCCATTCACGCGGAAAGCAACTGCCGGAGGTGGCCGAGTCTATGGGACCTGTAGTGAGCTGATCCAGAATAACGAGACACTGCTCGTAGTAACAAAGTTGAATGTAGGCATGAGATCGCATCGAAACTCGTGTGTTAATGCTACACAAAACTGTCTCACGAAAAGGTGGCTGGCACAAGGAGGGTAGGGCGTTGGCCAACTCTAAGAAATGTCTAGATCGTAAATTCTCACAATGCAGTTCGGAGAGGGGCGGTGAAAAGTAGGCCCACCAGCACATCTCCGAGGTGCACACAATTAATAGCCTGGTGTGATAGGTGCGTATCACATGATCCTCATATCTGCCTTGCACGTGATTTTCATTCACACGCATATTACTACTACTTTGGTGGCCGAAGCAGAAAAGCAACCACAGGAAGCATAATCTTTGACGGCCAAAACACGACGGGTGTATTGCGGCAGAATCATGCGTAGTTTAACTTAATGCTGCCCTAGAATCGGAGCTTCACTACTGTCCGCCCAGTCACTTTTACGATATTAATAAAGCTACTTCCAGAAACTTGATTGTGATAGTAAAATGGTTTATCCGCAGCATAGGCAACTCATTGGAAGCTTTCAAAACAATTTACGCAAGATAAAGCGCATGGGATCGGGGGGGAAGGGAAGAAACACAAACTCCTGCATGCAAGCACAGAGTTGGCCAGTAAACAATCAATACCTTTTTTATGGCGGGGTTAGTAAGTTCCGTCTCCAAATTGACAAGAACCAAAATGAAACGAAAAAGAACATAAATAATCTATGAATTAGAAGGCAAAGACGACAGATAGGCATGCGTCAACACCGAAAGCGATCGGATGGTAATTCATCTTGGCGCATATTTCAGGGACAATTTGTAGCAGACATTCACAAAGAGGCATTTAAAAGGAGAGGTGAAGAGGAAATAGCAGGGTGTTGAGAAACCCACATCTTCCTTGAGCTATAAAAAAAGGATTGGGATGGGGAAGGAAGGAAAAGGAAAGTGGTAATAGTGACTGTGGGAATCGAAAGTATTATCCTATTTCTGGCTTATTAAGCATCCAAGCCGATGGCTTGCAAAACAGTTACCAAAATCAAGTTTCGACAGGTATTTGGGAGGCGGAGAAGCAGGTCTGAGAGGTGATTGGTCAATCGACCACTGAAAATAGCCCCTGAACATTGGCTACTAGCTTGTGGGGCTCAAGGTCATTGTCGCATTCTGCTAAAGTCATTGGCTAGCGGAGTGGGAAAATTTAGAGGAGGAGGGAAGGTGGTAAAAGCTTACTTTCTTCTACTGGAAGTTAAAACAAAAAGTTTTCACGTTAAATTTATTCAAGTTAGTTGAGACTGACGTGACAATTGTGAAAGGTTACTTTTATTCCGACTTCGAATGCCAGGAGCGCAGATTCACTCGTTTTGCCCTTTCCCAATAAAATTGGAAAACGCTTGAGGCAAGTCTTTTGTACTTTTGTTTTTTATTTTAAAAAAAGATCCAAGGGGTAGTATAGTGTAGACTTTTTCAAAAAATGGAAGAATCGAACCGCCAGGCAACCAGTAGCAACTGAGTGCACGAAATGAGACTCACTTCTACCAATCCGAGGACATCAGCAAGAGAGACTTAAAGTGAAATTGACTTAACAGTTACTATTTTACATTATATTATGAGAAAGTAGTGATGGAACTAAAGTCGGATTGGTTGATTTCCTATCATGATGATTTTGAGTTTGCAATAAAGAATTTTACGACTGAGTGTACGCATTTCGTTAGTGTCAGTGGGCACCGCGAGACCAATCAAAAAGGAGGCCCAGAGGTCCCTTGAGTTAGACTTTGTGGAAGTTAAAGGTCAAGAGACAGTAGCACTGGAAATCATCAACTTTGCCCCCTCCCTCTCAAAACAGCAAAAAGTAGTCGACTTAAAGGGGGAAATTGAGAGGGGAGGAGGGGTACCCTCTCTTAGTCGAACCCATTCATTCCATCCAATTGATGGCAACCTCCACCAAATTGTCTTTCCATGGACAGTGGGACCCAAAGAAGCGCTTACTTCAACTAGTTTCCTGCCTCAGATCCTATGGAAAGTAAGAGAGGCGATCAGTGTCAGGGAAGCCATCAATTACCCATTAAGTCAAAGAGAGTCCCAATGTTTTCAACAAGTATGCTTGACTGAGCATCTTAAATGTTAGACATCCTTCCAGGCCTATTGCCTCCTGACATGACCCTCTCCCACATTTATGAAATCTACGAGAAGGGGAGAAAGTGGACACCACCATAAAAGAAAGATTTCGATGAGGAGAAACAAGTAGATTTGCATTTATCTCCACTCACTCCTCCACCCCTTCCTAAAGAAAGGTTTTCGGGGTCCACTTTTTTCATAAAAGAAGAAGAAGAAGAAGTGGTATCTCCTCTACTGTGCCTTAATTGCAGCCAATGGGACTAACAAAAGAACAACAAACCCTCAAATGAGACCGCAAAATCTCGATCTTCCATTGCGTTGACAACCCATTTCATGGATATTGGCGTGTAAGAATCGCAGGCAAGGTGACAACATTTAAACAAATTCTACCGCGATTTCAAGACGCGGTAGATGAACTTCCACTAGATCTATTCCCTTAGAGTAGGCTTGCTGTTCCCTCTAGAGAATGTATTTGACTGGGGCTCTTGTCAGACTCGTTACCCATCTAAGAAAAAACCGTTTTTTCCTTCTCTCACACAAAAAATCCACCCCAAATTTGCTGACCAATGACCTCTCGGCTGCAGGAACAAGGGGACTAACTACACTTTGGACAACTTTTAGTGACCATTAAAAGTGAAGCTAAAAAACTCACAAACTGGGAAGGAATTGCCTGAGAAGGAAAGTGCAAACCCCTCGCCTCTCTTTTTTGTCTAGTGATGCCTCCAGCAGGAAGTGGGAGAACTCTTATCAAGGGGTCGATCTTTTGATTAATGAAACCAATTTGGATGCTGCCCTGGTCCACACTAAACGCATTCTCTGGGGATTTGAGAGGGATAAAATGCACAAATTTTGCATTTAAAGCCCCCACAATTGTTTTTTACCTCTACCTCATTGCAAGTTATCAATAAGGTAACATAAAAAGGGGGACAAAGGGAGACAAAAGGAGAGGGACCTCCACCAACCTGAACGGGACTAGCAGGTTCCAGGTTGTCCGGAGTGTGTGAGGTGCCACCAAGTTGATCATTGGACGGGGGTGAAGTGACCACCTGGGGATCCATCCTATCCACGCCCAAATTTGTAGCCGACTTGACGATGGAGTGAGACGGTATGTGAGATACTAAAGGGGCAAATTAAAAGATCTACAGAAGGTTATTCGCCTATGCAAAGCATGGATGAGGAGGAATCAATTCATGAACGCATTTGGTGTCTAAAACTCCACAAATAACGAGGCAGGAAGGGACAGACAGATAAAATGGGAGTGGAAAGATGGACGACCTTGAGGCGAATGAATACAAGGACAACAGTTCAACCTTATCGAGTTAAGTTGCCATCTAAGCTGCAACGTAATGTGGCTTTACAGATTGCTTTTGACATTGTGACAAAAGATATAAGAACAGGTGACACCTGAAAGATTAGCCAAGAGTGAACAAAAATTACATCGAGGGGTCGAATGGAAGAACGACGGAAGCATGAAGCTATAAATTCCTCCATACAAATAAATATGCGCCTAGAACAGCCGGGGCAAAATCCTGTCTCCCTATTCATAGGGCAAAATACACTGCCGAAATGGACAACAAGATAAGTAGGTCAGGAGGGAGTCAATCAAAACAGGCATGCAGATGCGCGTCTATTATTAGTGGCTCATTATCTTGCTATATGTTTTGAAAAAAAGTAGTGCAGTCATCGAAAAAATGCTGTGTTTGACTAGAAGCAACTTCGTTTCTATCCAAAGCAGCCAGACAAAAACCTGGCATGCGAACAAGCACAAAAATGTTAATGAAGAGCATCATGGCGATGTCACTGAACTGAGTCGGGTCAACACAGCCGACTCCACCGCTCACACTCAACTGTCCTGCTACACCGTCAGCTGATTGGCCTCCGACTTGAGCCATTTAGTCAGTTCCAGGCTTCATCACTCATATTCAACCATTCTGCGAGGACCACGTCAGTGCTGGTTGAATGGCCGTTCCACTCCACATGCATCCTGTATTCACCACAACATCGAAGTCCTCGCACCACACATCCTTCAGCCACCACCACCACCACCACCACCACCACCGCCACCACCACCACCACCACCACCACCACCACCACCACCACCACCACCACCACCACCACCACCACCACCACCACCACCACCACCACCACCACCACCACCACCACCACCACCACTACCGCCACCGCCTAGGTGGAATTACTACTCTCCCTCCAAACTGAGCACGAATATGACTTCACGCACCTGACTGACATTTGCGTGTAATCACGCATTTGGTGCACAAAATACGCCACATGATAGAATGGCCTTCTTTCGTCCTCGGTGCATTCTGCTTGCACTCTCACAGTTGAACGCACTTATTCACATCAAACTGCGAAAAAGAAGTCAACCTGTCACCGAGGTGACAGGTGATGGTCAAAGTGTCAACCCACTGCCATCGCCCATCCTCTACCACCCTCACCACCACCTTCCCTCCTCCTATCATCCTCACTTCTGTCAACAGGCAGAGAACAACGCAAAAGTACTACAGTCATAGCCACAGCCACAGCCACAGCCATAGGCAGGCAGGCAGGCAGGCAGGCAGGCAGGCAGGCAGGCAGGCAGGCAGGCAGGCAAGCAGGTAGTGCACTTCTGTCTGCTCTCCATTCTTCACACAACACGTTCTACCATACCAACCAGTCAACTCGTCAACTGGTCACATTCAAGGTGCCGCCGTGCTACCCACATCGCAAGCAGTAGCGTTCACCTGAGGCGCTGGAATTGCCGTCAGAACAGGCCACTTGCCGGTCCACTTCACACTGATTCGTGTTCGCCTCTTGAAGCAATTCGCCAACGATTGCCACCTCCGGTTCCCTTCCTTCAACATGATCCACTCTGACAGCTTTCGATTTGACGCTGTCAACAGCACATCGCATCGAATTGCAAGTAGGGGGTGAATGCAGAGACCATGCTGCTGACATATGCGTGCATCAGTGCAACAGCGCGACCCCAAAACCCAAAGGTCAACCCGTGTCCACACGCAAACGAGTGGACACAGGTGGACACGGCATGACAGCTTGACATGAAATGCCATGCTGAGTGAATGGAGGAAGGGAGGGAATATCTGTGGGTGGGAGAACTCTGCAACGCAAATCAATGCATTCACTTTGAAGTCATCTTCCGTGTGAAAGCTGAACAAAACTGTACACTAGACTAGTTGGTTGTGTGTCAGTGACATCACTTCCTCAGGTCTCACCTCCTACGCTCTCTATTTTGCCCCTCCTTCCCTTCCCTTCCTTTCCCTCCATCCCTCCATCCCACCCTTCCTTGCATGCCGTCTCGGCCTCACCGTGGTGCTCTGTCTCCCCCCTTCTTGCTTCTGCGTCGTCTCTACCGACCATCCCAACCCCACGCATTTCTTCCGGTCTGCCGGTGTGTGCGAGCATGTGCGTGTGCGTGTGCATGTGCGTATGCGTGTGACCCTGAACGCAGCCAATCAGCCAGTTGGTGGAAGGAATGTCGACGTGGTCACTACCACTAGTAAATATCCATTTTCACAAGCAAATTCAAACCCATGCATGCACACATCCCTTCACCCACTCACCTATCCACCCAACCAACCACCCACCTACTTACCCAGTTACCACCATACATACACACACACACACACATACGCACACGCATGCGCGACCTGGCACAGAAGACGACAGTCGTCCGCATCTTACTTTCGCCTTCTTTGCTTCCATCTTCCTCCGTCTTCGTCTCTGCCTCCGTCTCCATCTCCACCCACTTCTATGTCCACGTCTCCATCTACCCACTTGTGCTTGCAGTGCTGCTCCTACCGCGTCTCTTCATGCCAATCTCCGTGCTTTTGCCAAACAGCAGTCAGACAGCCAACTCCTTTTACCTTCCCTTCCTTCCTGCCTTCCTTCCTTCTCCTCTCTGCCTCTCCTAAAGCAACGATGTCTTCACTTCATTCACTTGCTTTTCCCTCCCTCATCTCATCTATCACCAATACTGCATTATGATCCAATGACCATCTCACTTTATTCCTCCTCACCCACCTCACAGGACCACATCGCTTCCATTTGTCTATCTTCGCTGCTTCTGTCGTTTACGGTGATCTGCTTAGTGGGTGAGGGTAATGACACCAAGAATGGCAGCATCCGGTCCCCATACGCGACTTCGCTGCAGCTGTCAACCAAGTGGTAGTTTTTAGAGTCACGTCCATCTGAAAAAAGACGCAAATCACTCTCCTCACACCTCCGCCTCTTCTTCCTCCCTCCCTCCCTCCTGCTTTCCTCCCCTCTTCCACCCACTTCCTTCTCAGTAGATCAGCACTATCGCTTTGATTTCATCTCGATTCACTCAAACTGCTTCTTATTGGCGCCACGCATCCATTCCTCCTCTTTCGCGTTCCTTACCTGCGTCCCTTTCACTACTCTCGTCCCCTGTCTCCATTCTCCACTCTCCATTCTCCATTCTCCATTCTCCATTCTCCATTCACCTCCTTCAAGCGAGGCAGGTGTTAGGATTCCTGAGCCCTCAATAACTCCTCCCGCATCTTACATGCCAGACACCTCAGTTTCCGCAATTCGTCCCAATCCATACAACAATCCCATTCAGTGCTGCACTTGCCACCCGCATTGTCCATCATTCGTCTCCCACCCTGACAGGCAGACAAACAGGCGGCAGAGCCAAGTACAGCTGTGCTCAAGGCGACAAACGCTGTTGCTGCATACGCACGAATCCACACAGAAAACGCTCATAAACAAACAGACAAACAAGCAAACAGACAGACAACGCCACAGTCGCTGCTGTTGTCACAACCGCAGCATCCACTGTCGTCGCCACGATCACTGCTACAAAAGCCGAGTCTGCGTTGTGTGACCAAATGCAAGGTGGTGTGGTGGTGTAATGATGGGTGGTGGGTGGTGGGTGGTGGGGTGGAAGGGAATACACAAGCTCCTCTGATATAACACCTCAACGGAGTGTGTGGACGCATCCAGAGGCGGACATGTGGACACTGATGATTCAGTGAATGAGGAGGCAGAAGAGTGGAGGTCAAGACGAAGTAACAAATAAGCGGAGGGCGACTAACAGAATGGAATGAGACAAGCAGATAGCCTACGACTGCCACTCCTGTTGCTGTCATCGCACCATTACCGCCACTGCTATTGCAGCTGGCAGAGACGAGACTGACCAGACAAATTGAGACGGCTTTCGCAAATCGACATTGGGATGGTGGTTATGACCAATAAATAGGTCTAGTTAGCTGTTAGCTGCTTGGCAGCCATTCGCACCGTCCCACATCGATGCTAAGTGGTGAGCAATGTGCGTGTGATCGTGTCCCTCTCCATCAGTTTGTGTGTGTGTGTGTGTGTGTGTGTGTGTGTGTGTGTGTGTGTGTGTGTAGCAAGTCAACTAATGCATTCCATCACCCACCACACCTTTGAAATTGCCAGCTTCTTGCGGTGTTCTGCTCACTCCATGTCACCGAGTGTGCAGGCACGCCCAACTGCCCTCCTCGAGCATCAACTAATCTTCTGCCCCTACATGCCACCATGCTTAGACCTCGAGTCGCGTCCATTTCCCCTTTTGCACCGCCGCACTGTTTGACTGTGACTTCCAAATGTCCTCGTACCACTTGAAGGAACATCCCACATACCTCGACACTTGTGACTACAGGGAAGTTAGGCGACGTGCTCCACCCATCAAAGGCACCTGCCAAAACGCTCCACTTCCCAGTGTCGAAGTGAACTGTCGAGGTGTCGAGGTGTGGCACACAACGCACACAAAGCACACAGCGCACGCCGAAGCACAGTCGCAATGTCCATCGGAAAAGTGGACACACAAATGCCTTCTCACAGTAATTGCGTCTTTTCCACCACCACTAACACCATGGAGTACACAATGCAAAGACGGACAGAGTGGTAAAGTGGGAGGAAAACGATTGCTACTAACTAACTAACTAACTAACTAACTAACTAGCTAACTAACCACCCTGCCAAGATGACAAATGCAAAGCGACAATGGACAAATTAGCCTTGATGGATATGTGGTGTGCAAACAATTCACAGTGCTGAAGTGTCGCTCGTAAAAACCGCACCCGCCATTGACTTTGAACGCCGAATCAAGACTAATGAGGTCAAATGGAGCAAAGCTGTGGTCTGATGCCTCCATTGGAAGCACCATTGGTGGACGAAAATCACCACCATCTCTGTCTGTCGACCATGATCTGAAGATGCCACTTCGCGCCCTTCACGCTCAGATGAGGTGTGAGACGGTCAAAAGGCGCACGCAGTAGTCACGGGGTGATGGGGTTATGGGTTTGCGAGAGGACGAAAGAAGCACATCATCAATGTAGTGTGAGGTGAGATGCGAGATGCAATTCCCTCAAACAGTTCTGTGGATCGCCGATGCACATCTTGTGTTAGCATGACAAAGCTGTCGAGGCAATTGACGCTGCCAGTGGAGAGAGATGTGCCAGTGCGTTTCGCTGTCCCACCCTCCCTCTCTCCATCGCTGTTCTCCCCTCATACCTCCGATTTGGCCACCGAGTCAAACCAAGTCAAGTCAAGCCGAGCCGAGCCGAGCCGAGCCGAGCCGAGCCAGTCGCCAACTTGAGACATCCACAGGACTGTGGAGAGAACAGGAACTGACGTCAATGCTAACGAGGTTATGGATGATAGGTGAGAAGGCACATTTCCCACCTTCATCAAGCCTTCACCCAATGTTCCCATCATCACAAGTCCTCCTTGTAGCTGCGGTGTTGGCATTCACGGCATTTACGGCATTTACGGCATTTACGGCATTCACTATCCTCCTCCCTGGTGCAATCAACTTCCAGCAACCGACACAATGGCCCCTCTCCACAGGTCACAATGCTTCGGCACTGCAGGCGTGAGACTAGAGTGAGAAGGCGAGGGTGGAGCCAAGCGACAGAACAATAAAGACGGTTAATGGGTGGTGAGTAGTGGCACAGTGTGGAACAGTGTGGGAGGGATGTTCCAGTGGGTGTCTGCAGGCGGGAGACAGAGGGTGGTTTTGTCGGGTCGGTTGTGGCCATCGAGACCACCACTAACCAATAGCGCGCAATTTGACGGTGGCTCGTGGTGCAGTGGCTTTGTGTTGGTCTGTTTGGGTCCCCCCCTATCCCTCCTCTCCCCTCCCATTACATTCTGTTCCATTCCATTGCATTCCATTCCATCCTCCGTCGCCTGCCCTACCTTCCCTTAACTGACAATCACCTACAGTCCATTACCTCTTGCCTTGATGACCACGAAGGGAGGTTGGCGTACATACGCACCTACACACCTAAACGCACACTCGCACACACACACACATATATATATATATATATATATATATATATATATATATACACAAACAGCGGGAAGTGAATAACTCTAGGCCCTGGCACTCACTTTATCTGGGCTTGAAAAAGTGGTGGAGACGCAGGACCAAATAAATGGCTTCTCGCCTTTCTGTCTCTTTTATTTGGTGCTTTGGTGGTGGCGGAGTTGGCGACAGCAAGACAGGAGGCAAAGGATTTTGAGGCGGAGGAGAAGGAGGAGTTTAATGTAAAGCATTTGATTTAATTAGTTGAACTATGGCGCGCAAAGTCGAATTTAATTGTCGTTGGAAGAAGTGTAGAATTGCAGATGAGGCACGCTTTCACTGTTGATTGCTCGTCTTGAAAAAGTTGACGCAATTTTCGGCAACCAGCTTACACAACATTCCAGAGACCTAGGTTCCAATGTCACTCATTTGGACGGTAGCATGGTTCTTAAGATCAAATTAAAATGTCATGGGCATGGCCTTCGTAACTTTAATGGGAAGGGGCTTTCAGATTCATGCGACCCGTTATTTGGAAGGGAGTAGATTTATGTGACTGAATATTTTCAAATAAGGAAACGATGGAGTACGAAGCAGGGTGAACACAAGCGTATTAGGCTTGGCCAAGATGCTAGGGCTTATGGAAAGAGAACAAAATGCAGTGTGCGTCTTTCAAATTGGTTTTCTGTCGAAGAGTTACATGCCTCAGTGTCTAACAAATTACTGAAAAGCATCAACTTAAACTTCCAAGGGCACCCTGTTCTACGATCACCTTCCGTTCAAGTCTACTGTAAACGACGCGTCGATCAGTGCTGGAGTCTTCAACTGTGGACATCTTGCTAAGTTTGAGCTGACACAAGTAGAGTTCCACAAGTTTCACCTTATGCCTTTGTTTACAAGAACTCTCGTTCACCACCACACACTGTTCCATGCACGCGCTCATTCTTGATTTAACGACTCGACGCCTAACTGGGTTAACAGTCCAGCAGTTAAAGATGTCATATACTAGTCGCATTAAGATGAAATAAATGCACCAAGTCTGGGATTCCAATCTAACTAGTTTTCGAATTGGTGAGCAACGGGATTGAATGTCCAGACTGTCAGACTTCCCAACGCCCACTATTGAGAATGAGTGCTTGGCTAGTGAAAAGTTAACAAACGAACTTACGCTTGTTGACGTCTTTGGCAGAGTGGCGCTTTCCAATTTCGGCCAGAGAGCGGATGATGTGCAATTGTTGGCCAGATTTGGCGCGCCGTTTCTGGCGAGTGTAGAGAGTACTGTGGTGAAGCAGAAGCAACTCTCGGGTCTGCTCTCGAAGACCCGGCTCTAGCATCTTCTTCTTTACCATCCGCTGAACCACCTCGTCTGTGAAAAGAAAAAAAGGTTGATAAGCCTTTTCTCTGGTCATAGAATGCTCATTGAGCTTCACAAGTGATTATCGGTCCAACTATTATTCGGCCAGCTACAATACACACCCATTCACCAGTTCATCTGACCTGAGACGTCCATTCGGTTCCAACTGATGTGTGATCCACAAAATCTCCTTGGCCACACACCTCGCCCCTTCATCCATTTACCTACCCATCATTCGTTATTTCATTCATACACAGAGCCGTCGTCCACCCATTCACCCAGCTGCTCAACCGCAAGGTCACTCCACGACATATTACAACGGCAATAACCCATTCACCTAATCATCTAAACATTCACCCATCAACAAAGGCGTCCTCAATGAAACAACTGAGATAAACAGATTGACCGTGGATGTAACATGTCCGCATTAAAGTGCAAAAAGATTAGATCTAATTTTATGCCTTCAAAGGTATAAAAATGATGGTGATCATCGAACGTTGCGAGGAATATGCACCAGTCTTCCAGTTAGGCGCATAAGTGAGTGCTATCACCACGCATCTGAGGGGTAGTAGAGCAACACGACATCGTGCTACTTACAAACATGTTTAAGTAGTACAAAAACATCTAATCGACAATGACTGGAGGTTCAGTGTTTGTGGAAGATCTTAGGTGTGGATCAGAAGTCATACGTTCATAATACAAAGCTTGGAGTTCATTCTTTGGATGGATTATTTACGTAGCACAAAGAGGAACACAGGTGGCCGATAAAAGATCCAATCAAATGCACATTCAACTCTCAACGGAAAAGAGTGTAACTATTAGCGGGATATGAAAAAAAGTGCATCAAGCTATTTATTTTAAAGAGCAAGCAATTATGCGCCCCACATATCTTTGAAGAGCCATAAACACCAATCTTGCTCATCAATGTGCATTTATTTGCTTCACAAGGAGAAATAAGCGGAACGACTGAAGTGTCGAGAAAGTTAGTGTGGGTGTGTGTGGATAAAATAATCTCCACCGCCTCTGCCCCCTGTAATTAGTCAATCTACCGCCCATTTGCCATCAACATGGACTAAGTACCCTCAACCACTGAGGAGAAGGCATTTCAAAAGGCAGGTACCGCGGAATTCAATAAAAGTGCTCTAGGGCACTTAGGTTGGCTAATGGGGTAAGGACAAAGTCGCAAAAGTGCATTCAACAGTAATGGCTGTCGCGACAGATACAAGAGAAGAGTTAGCCGAAAAGAAAGCAAACGATTAAATGAATCCTTTCCTTCTCCTACCCATAACAGAGTTAGAAATGGCGCGGCGCGTTGCGGTGCAGTATGGCGTAGCCCGACAAGACAAGCGGTCGTAAAAGTATCAACAACAGCAGAGACAGTGGTGGAGATATGTCTAACCACCCGCTCTCTCCCTCACCAAACTCATGCCATTATTCACGCCCTTGCCCCCGGCTCCTAATACTGGTGTGACAGCAGACGGGATGCCTTTTCCTACTTCCTCCCTCTTGCGTCTGCTTCAAACAAAGGTGACTTCCCTTTCTTCCTGCCCTCGCTCTTAAAACTGCATGTTCCAACTCACTGGAGCAAAAAGAGTTGAAGTCGCATTCCTTGTCTAGCTGCTTCAAGGTCTTATTAATTCCGTTAATAAATTCCTTTTTGCTGGTTTAAAAGTGAGCCAACTCCAAATAAAACAGGCGTTTCCGTTGGGGCACAACTTACCGTATTTACCATACCAGGACCTCGTAACTAAATTGGATGGTCCTGCCGTTTGTTCTAATACCGGTTGAACTCGCTAGGATTAAAGAATGTACAAACTCCACCACAAAACCCATTCCACGTCTGTTACATTACTTAGAGCTCCAGACGCAGCAGCAGCAGCAGTTGGTGTCCCCTGCTAGCAATGACCACGTGACGTGGTTATGACGTCTACCATAGGTGGGAGAAAAGGGCTGTTAGGAGTGTGTAGAGCTGGTAGTAAACACATTGAGCAAAAAAATTAAATAAAATAGGGAAAAGGATGCTTTCTACGTAACCAATGACAGAATCGCCCACTTAGTGCGGTATCTAGAGGCAAAAAATTTATTGCTAAACCGAATTAGGTGGATAGTGATTAGTCGTGTTGGGACGAAAGTACTCAAACACAGTGGAATAGCCAGAGGGAAGCCCTTCCTTTTTTTAAATCACGATTGTCCCTTCATGCCGACAAAGTCAGCGCCCCAAGACAAAGCAACCAGTGAAGATATTACTTCACAAAACAAAATTTATAAAGGTAATTTGGTTGGGGCAGTGTTTGTTGGCTCACGGTTACGCTTTCGCTGGTCTTACTTCTCCGAGAGGATTTATTTTGGTCATTGTAGAATGCGGTAGGGCGCAAAATGGACAGAATTGCTAGACAATAAGGCAGTTAGGTGATAAGTTCGTCTAACAGCGTTCTATGCAAGCAAATGAGGCAGTACGCCACATGTAGGACCCACACAGAGGAGTAGGTGCTGCGAATCCCATAGCGACGACATGTTGGGTTATAGAAAGGCCAAACTGATGAAAGATGGTCAAAGCTGCTGACAACTGGTGTCACACTTGACCAATGAAACGGAAACTTCAAGGTGCTAACATGTAGGGGCTTTTCTACAACTTCATGGGGTTTGAACGGGATGGAAGATAAAAAGGCGACCTTCTTTAGATCAGCATGCGACTAAAGTACGAAAGGGTGCTTGTTTTCATGATTCCATCGAGATTCGACCACTTCACACTTTTGTAAATGGGATTTCGTGATCCCAGAAAGCAGAAAAGTGTCTCCTTAATGATTTATGAAAGAGAATTCACTCCAGTAAATGTAGTTCTGAATACAAAAAGAAAATAGGATCCAGCGCGATTAAGGGCTCAGATTATCAATGGGTGAGAACTGTAGACTTACACATGAACGAAGAAGTAGTTGTGTGCAAGGTTCCACTTCCCTTCTGGCAGATGTCTCGAATATAACCCGAGTACACGGATGAATTAACTAACGAACGCACCCGAGGGGGGCTTAAGTGGGTATGTTGGTCCAAAGTCGGCCACCCATCCATCCAATCCCTTACTCACCCTTCTGTCCAGGTATCCATCAATGAAACCATTTCGCTATCCATCTGTCCCTTCAACCATTTATTCATCTTTCCATCTTTTATGTCACTACTCACTCATTCTTCTGTTTATCTGTTTATTCAGCCATCTATTTATGCTATCCACACACGAATGCCTCCATTCATTCATCTCAACTTGTGCATTATCGCTCACACGATTCAGTGACGCATTTTAAGTATTCATTTATTTGAGATAAGTTGACAGGCTGGACAAGGGTAGTGACTAGGTAACTGAACTACAAAGACACAGGGAAGTATAATATTCGTCGGTTTGGTTGTGCCTTTTAGACGAGAAGTGGACAGTAAAAGGCAAACTTCTCGAGAGGAGAACGTATCTTAAATTAATCGTGCAACTCCTTCACATGATATGCTCCGGCAAAACTCAAACGCCGAAATTACCAATGCAAAAAGTCGCCTCCTTCATATTTCATAGACTTCTTTAAGTCCCTATGGGGTGTACGGAACCTTTCTCAATTCCCTTTTGTAAAGCTAAACCAATAAATACTAGTGGGAGAGGGGAGGACAGGGTGCTCAACACAATCACTCTTTTAGGATTAGCGTTTGGGTGGATTCGGAGGAGAAGATACTACTACTTTTGTTCAAAAAACACCGACCCTTGTCGAGCCTTTACCACAAAGTCAACACACGCTTAGGGTTGAAACCCAATTATATTGTAGGGCAAACCAAATGTAAGGGAAAAACCAGGCCCTTTGCAAAGGCACAGAAAATGGCAAAAACAAGTATCCACCCAATGTTGCATGAAAGGAGGTTAAAAGTAAGACACGCATATTTTCACCCTTGTGACGGAACGGACTCCATCAACCCTCAGTGCCGAGAGAAAAATGCATCCTGTGGTACCCTTTCAAGGGCACGAAGGCAGGGGTGGAAGAAAGGGAGAGATAGGAACACTGCTGAGTTCATTACGGCCAATCCTTTGGTGGAAAATTGGTAATTTGTGTGAACGGCAACATCACCAAGACTCTCTCATGCCACGGACTAAAGCGCTCACACTTCGATAATCCAAATTAATTGACACGCGTGTACTTTTGGTGAATAAAGTCTTTGATTAAATTTTGATGTATTGCTTTGTGCACTATTAAACAGGCAACTGAGGTAAGAAAAAGGACACGGCTCAAGAGGGAAGGATGCAATTGGCAAGCAGTGAAGGTGTGTCCTCACAACGAAGCTACGGCGCGCATGGATCAGAAAGTACAGGGTACGAGGTGTTTTTCCGTCTCCATGCGTGCACTCGGGAGGCAGACTTGAGCTGAGCTGAAAGCAGGCTGGATATTCATTCAGCTACCTATTCATTCAAGTTCGTGTAAGATAATTTCATCCTAGAATTCAACATACATCCGAGGTTGGAAGAACTTCTTTGGGGCGGAGGGGTAAACCACTTTAATCACTCTCAGAGGCCAACACCCAGATCTGTTTCCGCTCACCTATTTGAACGAAAAGGCGATATAGCCTACAAACTCATGTGACAAACTGGCATCACAGAAACCCGTCCTAACGGCTGATATGAAAACTGCCTTCCAAATAAATAATATTATAACTAGGGGTTGGGAGCATGGCTGCGCACTAAGCCACTGAGGAAGACTTTTTATACAAAGTACCTGGTAGTTGTACTTTTAGGGGCACATTGAATGGGGAAAAGACCGGATATTTTGGGAAACTGTCAAAGGAAGGTAAGGTCATCCTGAATGCCCTCTGTCCACTTTTACAGGTCAGCGGCAAAATGCAAGTCTTACTGTAACCAAAGGCCTCCACCAATCCAACTTGGGCTTCCTAATTCGCTGTATGGTTTACTATCATCATGTCAACGGTGCGTTAATAAATTGGACTATTTGCGGTGATGGTGATAGTCCCTATTGCAAAGCAGACGACGTTCATCAGCTCGGTGATTTAAGATGTTTACGTTAAAGCATTTTGAACAATGCGTACACAAATTGACGCGATCACATGAACTTCCGTTTGTATCGACAAATTTGCCGACCATCGGGCTCATGATGGAGCGAAAGACTCCTTTCAATGGAGCCTACAGCATCCCAATGAAACAACCTTCTTGTGTCTTCGAAAACGTCTCAGGACTAAGCATTGGGAGCACACGATGTGGACGGTTTGGTCTGAAGGGACTTGCGACATAAGGACCATCAAGTGGGTCAAGTTTTGAAAATCGACCTAATCGCGCAACCTGAGGAGACCTTAAAGGCAAGCGGTGTGGAAAAATTCACCATGAAAACACCGTGATATGTGGCACGTCCTCCACTTTCCTGGTAGTTCCACTCAAGCTATACAAATGGTTATATAGCATTGAAATGTAAACGCAGAACTATGGAGGAAAAGGCACCGAATTTTGGCTACTACACCACACAGTTGTACCCGCTGCCGGCCAGTAAACCCTCGAATTGTAGATGAAGACGGAAACGAAATCGTGGATTCATCAGAGCTTTTAAGACGAAACGCTGATAGTGAGACTAAATCCTCTCTCTCATTTCCACCTCATAGATGGTTTGTTGAGAACAGATTACTTTATGACAGGTGAAAAGAAGATTGCTACGGAAGGATACACCAAAAGAGGAAGGCGGCATGATGAATGTGTGACTACACAAACCTCTTCACATTCACCGCCCGCCGATAGGACTTAACAGTCGAGAATGCCAACCAAATCAACAGCGTATTCTTCCGCAAGCGAAATAGACGGCCTCCTCCAAACAAACGTTTATCATGTCTTTATTCCTGGACTCACAATGGTCAAGAAGTAACAAGACGATCAAAGGCAGAACGGAGGTCAAAATAACCCCTTTGTTGTGCACCTCTATAGCCACCCCTTTTTTACACTGGAATCGTCTTGCTGATCCACTGGGATACAGACGTTGTAGCTATTAAAGAAAGCAGCCACATTTGCTGCAAAGGGTGGAATGTGTCGGACATACTGCATAAATTTGCGTCTTAGTGGCCTCTAGGGACGCTATGCGGCATGGGATCCTGCGGTGGTGGCTGTGTTGTGTACAGCATCAATATAGGTGTGTATGTATCTGCTACGGCCGCTAAGGCTTGCAAAACAGTTATTGTTCACTTAGGCAGAAAGAAATGTCACCCATTTATTTGCAAAGATAAATGAGGTTGGACCAACTTTACGTAGTTAAGATAAAACGAAGTAGTTTGAGGAGCTACTCTAAACCGTGTTGGAAGGGAACCTGTCGGCCAGTCTCGACCTAACCGGTGAATGAACGAAATGACGAGCGAGCAGAGAGGTTATATCATCAGGTGAATAATTGGATGAATTAGTTGTTGAGGCAAAATAATGCACACGCAAATGGATGAAATGGTGGATGAGTGGATGGGAGAATGCTTGGATAGGTCGGTGGCACTGTCTACCTCCACTTCGGTCTCAGCTAGACCGTTGCCTGTTCCCCCCATGGCAAGTGAGGAAGAGCATGTTCAAGTATCCGCGCGACCAGCCTTGCTGATTAGAGTGGTTCACTTAAGGTGCCGATATTTATTTATCAACATATCCACGCTAATTGAAAGGGGTTAGTATAGTTTACGAAAGCACTTCACTGATGTGAAAAAGCATTACCCAAACTGCGTAAATGTAGGAGAACGTGACCACCACCGCCACCACCATGACTTGTGATAATTGATGAAGGTGGTAGACGCTGGAAACGCCTCCCTTGCCATTATGCATGTCCTTGGTGTGGGGATAGGCTAATATAAACGCAGAGTGAGTATTATTCTTCTTACAGTTCAAGTATTTCTAATGTGTGGTTGGACATGAGAGGAGTGGAACCAACATCTCCCCTTTCTGGCATTTCAGAAGGAGACAGACAGCAAGGCCAGGTAAATGGATGCTATAAACACTGAGTACTAGTGCCCTCGCACCGCAAACCACACAGAAAACAGCTACAGACAAACAATCAGACCAACTGGAAAAAAAGGGTTTGTTTGTGGTTATTGAGTGCCTCTCCATGACACTATCAGGTAAACAATGTAACGACTACCAAAAAAACAGAAAGAAAGTGATCGCGATTGATTATTCGCCCTGACAAGGTGATACATGCCGAATGATAAATGTGTAGTCCACAAACCATTTCCAGTCTTCCATAAATTAAATACCAAGCCAGGCAAAACCCTGTCAAAACCATTGGTTTGAAGTGGAAATGATTAAGAAAAAGAGTGAATAAAGCAGTTAGGAGGGAGATAGAGGTAGAGCATCACAGTGGCCACTTTCTTGTAGCATACCGACTTATGAAACATTAATCATGCTAGTGTATTAATCTGTAGGCGAATTCTGCCAACCCTATTTCAATATTTCTGACTGTCCATATTCTCTATTCGGACGGTTTTGAGGATTAACTGGCCTACAATCACCTTTCGAGGGGTTTATCCATCACTTTCCACCTATCCATTTAATTTAAGTGCTTTAACACCTTAAATTTGCGTGAATTACCCCATGCAGGCGAAGTCGCCTGATTAACTAAAATCCCTGACAAATTAAATGCTTTAGCATGGCTAATTGGTGTGCCTTTCGTTGCAGTTTGGAATGGGGAAAAAACTCTTTTTAACAACGGATGATCAAGGGTTCAGACTTTTGCAAGGGACAACTGCCCAAAAATGCAAGGGCCAAAGGGCGCTAAACCCAAGTAAAGAATAAAAGGCCGAGAGTGACCAAGTGGTCACGGCTCTCCCACCCTCTTCGGATGTCGATCCACAAGCGGGAAGGGTTACACGATCGATGGATCCTAGCACAGAACTTCACCAAGAAAAAAGGGAAAGCAGAATCGATCTTGCAGCCATCCAACTGTTACGCATAATGATGGTCGTTTTGTTGTTCTTATCTTCTCCACCGAATTCATTCATCTACTTATCAAGATGTTGACATTTGAATTCATCAACAGCGATTGGCTCTTGGCCACCGGCACTCTTACATGCCATTACTTTTTTCTCTTTTCTGTGTTTCGTACGCATTTGCATAGGTTTAACACATATAAATGGACCTCGGTGTCTTGAAGTTGGAAAAACATGTGCGAAGACTCTTTGCACGCCTTACACCCAGTTTCTAAAGGGAGTCCACATTTCCACACCTCGAACATCACAAACCTTTCCCATTTTCCCAGTACCTGGTTCTTCATGGTTCAACATAGAAGCCTGCCACCGCAAAAAGATGGACAAATGTAACACTGATTTACAAACTAATCAACTACATTTGTAACTGCATACTTATACAAAAGCATCCCTCGGAAGCTCCACCTTTATGCCCTCAATGGGTAGTCTGGCTTTCAACCCATGCCAGCAGCCCCACATCCAACCGTGAGTCAAAAAACAAAGCCCATTCTAGTAAAAAGTTTTCCCCCATCCCCAGAGAAGTCCCAGAGAGCTAAATTGGCGGCAGTGCAAAGCAAACTCCATCCCAAAGGACATATGCTCTGATTCATACTACAGGGTAATAAACCTTGGCAGGAGGAAGCGACGACGAATCGCGACAGAGGGACCGAAAATGAGGTCTGCCTTTGGCGGATATTCCGGTCATGTGGTCTGTAGAAAGGTTATCAACAACTGAGGCGGCACTGGCCATTGTTTCGGAACTGTCTACTGCTCCTCTGTGGAGATACCAATTACGTGAGCTCCAATTCTCTACTAGCTGGATGGAACCCAGATAGGTATGGCTGGGCAGCAAGGAGGAATGGACGGCGAACCCTGAAACCAGTTTCTATAAAGGACTGAGTATCAGATCCAGTGAAATTGTCAATTGACGTTGTGATGTAGTATCGCTGCGGTTCCACGCAAACTTGATAACATGCCCGACTGGCAAATGGAGAGTCGGCCAATGGAATGCAGAGGACGACAGCTGGTTGGCTGTTTAACTCCTAGCTTCAATTAATGGGAAACTGAGGCGCTCCAAAAAAGCACCTCTTCCGAGTAGGCTGACCTCCAAGCCGTGGGGGCAGCTCTGACCTCCAATAGAAGTGTCGAGAAGCGCTGCGACTTCACTTTTAGCCTCGTTTTTGGCAATCATGCCCCAAACAGGGACTAGTGACCAACGCGCCTGCTTTAAATTTTAACACACATCGCCTGACCAACGCTTCTAGTCCGGTTCCAACTGTTTCTCAAAATATTAAGCATCTCAACAGCGAGATGTGCACGGACAATAGTATACAGGGTTGCATGTGAAGTTAACGCTTCACATTTATGCCGAACTAAGAAAGTCGGCACCATCCATGCACTGCGAAACCAAAGAAAAAGGAAAGCATCCATCCATCAGAGCTTCCTTCAAACTCCATTTACACAAAAAAACTATTTACAATTTAGCATCTTGGGAATCAAAAACCTGCTATTACTTTCATGAGAAAGTATTGTAAACTCTTGTTGGTATGTTATCTACCTGACTCTGCGTGGACAAAGATTATTTGGTTTTTTGATTCGCCTTTAAATATTGTTGGCGTATCATCCTAACCTCGGTCCCTACATTTGCATTATCTTAGATCAAATATTAGGGGAAGCCTAAACAAAGGCAGCCTGATAAACAAAAAACCCAGCACCAACATTCATGCGGTGGACGAAATTATGCCGAAATAAACAAGCATTTGTACATGCTCGGCGTATTTTACACCTATTTTGCTAAATTCTGTCACTTTGGCGCCAATGCCCAATTACTTTATGGCCTTCATTTGATCTACTGCAAGAACAACACCGCCGGGATAACAAGTGATGAGGGGTGCGCATAAATTTACGTTGAGGGTCATGATAACAACAAGCTAAAAATCGCCATTTGGACCAGTTCCTGCACAGTGTGAAGTCTCCAAAACCTAAGAGATTATTTATGCTGGAGAATCCTAACTGACATACATGATGACAGTCAACAATTTTTTAAAATTCCAATCATTTCAGCCCAACAGTAATGGATTCATCATAAACCCTCATGGAGGCACGAAGAGTAGGTGAGAACGGAAGCAGCAACTCACCAGCCACAAGTTCTAGTGACATCACGTCCAAATCCAGCAGCATAACAGCTTTGGCGAGGCAGCTGCGAACTTCGAACACTGACATGAGCGGTTGGATGGCCACATGCGGCTTTGACCATCTGTCTGCACTCTCTTCCACCTCTTCTTCGTACTTTATCCACCTGTAAATGTGGAAGGAAAACGGAGCGGTGACTGAGTGGATGTAGATGCAGTACGTAAAAGCATAGGACACGAGAAGAGTCAGAAGAGAAGAAGTGAAACATTAACGAAGAAAAGGGGCCAGATGGATTTTTGGATAAAAACTGGATGGGTGGACAGACCGATGACCGAATGTGTCTCGACTGCCAGGCACGCATTGTAAGATGCAAAATACGCGACTCGAGGATTTGACATAGCCAAGAAAGACAAATGATAAACAAAAGCAGTTCAAGAAATGCATTAACTCAACAAAGAGCAAACGTCCATCGGTGATTCCATGTACTTAATTTAGCTTTGTGCGCCAAGCCTTAACTAAATATTTCAAAGATTTCACAACAAAGTCCTCCACCTCTCCTCTATCGTCGCCAAATAATAAGCAAAGAAACAAAAGAAATATATTTGTTCCTGCGTCTCCACCACTTTTTCAAGCCCAGATAAAGTGAGTGCCAGGGCCTAGAGTTATTCACTTCCCGCTGTTTGTGTATATATATATATATATATATATATATATATATATATATATATATATATATATATATATGTGTGTGTGTGTGCGAGTGTGCGTTTAGGTGTGTAGGTGCGTATGTACGCCAACCTCCCTTCGTGGTCATCAAGGCAAGAGGTAATGGACTGTAGGTGATTGTCAGTTAAGGGAAGGTAGGGCAGGCGACGGAGGATGGAATGGAATGCAATGGAATGGAACAGAATGTAATGGGAGGGGAGAGGAGGGATAGGGGGGACCCAAACAGACCAACACAAAGCCACTGCACCACGAGCCACCGTCAAATTGCGCGCTATTGGTTAGTGGTGGTCTCGATGGCCACAACCGACCCGACAAAACCACCCTCTGTCTCCCGCCTGCAGACACCCACTGGAACATCCCTCCCACACTGTTCCACACTGTGCCACTACTCACCACCCATTAACCGTCTTTATTGTTCTGTCGCTTGGCTCCACCCTCGCCTTCTCACTCTAGTCTCACGCCTGCAGTGCCGAAGCATTGTGACCTGTGGAGAGGGGCCATTGTGTCGGTTGCTGGAAGTTGATTGCACCAGGGAGGAGGATAGTGAATGCCGTAAATGCCGTAAATGCCGTAAATGCCGTGAATGCCAACACCGCAGCTACAAGGAGGACTTGTGATGATGGGAACATTGGGTGAAGGCTTGATGAAGGTGGGAAATGTGCCTTCTCACCTATCATCCATAACCTCGTTAGCATTGACGTCAGTTCCTGTTCTCTCCACAGTCCTGTGGATGTCTCAAGTTGGCGACTGGCTCGGCTCGGCTCGGCTCGGCTCGGCTCGGCTTGACTTGACTTGGTTTGACTCGGTGGCCAAATCGGAGGTATGAGGGGGAGAACAGCGATGGAGAGAGGGAGGGGTGGGACAGCGAAACGCACTGGCACATCTCTCTCCACTGGCAGCGTCAATTGCCTCGACAGCTTTGTCATGCTAACACAAGATGTGCATCGGCGATCCACAGAACTGTTTGAGGGAATTGCATCTCGCATCTCACCTCACACTACATTGATGATGTGCTTCTTTCGTCCTCTCGCAAACCCATAACCCCATCACCCCGTGACTACTGCGTGCGCCTTTTGACCGTCTCACACCTCATCTGAGCGTGAAGGGCGCGAAGTGGCATCTTCAGATCATGGTCGACAGACAGAGATGGTGGTGATTTTCGTCCACCAATGGTGCTTCCAATGGAGGCATCAGACCACAGCTTTGCTCCATTTGACCTCATTAGTCTTGATTCGGCGTTCAAAGTCAATGGCGGGTGCGGTTTTTACGAGCGACACTTCAGCACTGTGAATTGTTTGCACACCACATATCCATCAAGGCTAATTTGTCCATTGTCGCTTTGCATTTGTCATCTTGGCAGGGTGGTTAGTTAGCTAGTTAGTTAGTTAGTTAGTTAGTTAGTTAGTAGCAATCGTTTTCCTCCCACTTTACCACTCTGTCCGTCTTTGCATTGTGTACTCCATGGTGTTAGTGGTGGTGGAAAAGACGCAATTACTGTGAGAAGGCATTTGTGTGTCCACTTTTCCGATGGACATTGCGACTGTGCTTCGGCGTGCGCTGTGTGCTTTGTGTGCGTTGTGTGCCACACCTCGACACCTCGACAGTTCACTTCGACACTGGGAAGTGGAGCGTTTTGGCAGGTGCCTTTGATGGGTGGAGCACGTCGCCTAACTTCCCTGTAGTCACAAGTGTCGAGGTATGTGGGATGTTCCTTCAAGTGGTACGAGGACATTTGGAAGTCACAGTCAAACAGTGCGGCGGTGCAAAAGGGGAAATGGACGCGACTCGAGGTCTAAGCATGGTGGCATGTAGGGGCAGAAGATTAGTTGATGCTCGAGGAGGGCAGTTGGGCGTGCCTGCACACTCGGTGACATGGAGTGAGCAGAACACCGCAAGAAGCTGGCAATTTCAAAGGTGTGGTGGGTGATGGAATGCATTAGTTGACTTGCTACACACACACACACACACACACACACACACACACACACACACACAAACTGATGGAGAGGGACACGATCACACGCACATTGCTCACCACTTAGCATCGATGTGGGACGGTGCGAATGGCTGCCAAGCAGCTAACAGCTAACTAGACCTATTTATTGGTCATAACCACCATCCCAATGTCGATTTGCGAAAGCCGTCTCAATTTGTCTGGTCAGTCTCGTCTCTGCCAGCTGCAATAGCAGTGGCGGTAATGGTGCGATGACAGCAACAGGAGTGGCAGTCGTAGGCTATCTGCTTGTCTCATTCCATTCTGTTAGTCGCCCTCCGCTTATTTGTTACTTCGTCTTGACCTCCACTCTTCTGCCTCCTCATTCACTGAATCATCAGTGTCCACATGTCCGCCTCTGGATGCGTCCACACACTCCGTTGAGGTGTTATATCAGAGGGAGCTTGTGTATTCCCTTCCACCCCACCACCCACCACCCACCACCCATCATTACACCACCACACCACCTTGCATTTGGTCACACAACGCAGACTCGGCTTTTGTAGCAGTGATCGTGGCGACGACAGTGGATGCTGCGGTTGTGACAACAGCAGCGACTGTGGCGTTGTCTGTCTGTTTGCTTGTTTGTCTGTTTGTTTATGAGCGTTTTCTGTGTGGATTCGTGCGTATGCAGCAACAGCGTTTGTCGCCTTGAGCACAGCTGTACTTGGCTCTGCCGCCTGTTTGTCTGCCTGTCAGGGTGGGAGACGAATGATGGACAATGCGGGTGGCAAGTGCAGCACTGAATGGGATTGTTGTATGGATTGGGACGAATTGCGGAAACTGAGGTGTCTGGCATGTAAGATGCGGGAGGAGTTATTGAGGGCTCAGGAATCCTAACACCTGCCTCGCTTGAAGGAGGTGAATGGAGAATGGAGAATGGAGAATGGAGAATGGAGAGTGGAGAATGGAGACAGGGGACGAGAGTAGTGAAAGGGACGCAGGTAAGGAACGCGAAAGAGGAGGAATGGATGCGTGGCGCCAATAAGAAGCAGTTTGAGTGAATCGAGATGAAATCAAAGCGATAGTGCTGATCTACTGAGAAGGAAGTGGGTGGAAGAGGGGAGGAAAGCAGGAGGGAGGGAGGGAGGAAGAAGAGGCGGAGGTGTGAGGAGAGTGATTTGCGTCTTTTTTCAGATGGACGTGACTCTAAAAACTACCACTTGGTTGACAGCTGCAGCGAAGTCGCGTATGGGGACCGGATGCTGCCATTCTTGGTGTCATTACCCTCACCCACTAAGCAGATCACCGTAAACGACAGAAGCAGCGAAGATAGACAAATGGAAGCGATGTGGTCCTGTGAGGTGGGTGAGGAGGAATAAAGTGAGATGGTCATTGGATCATAATGCAGTATTGGTGATAGATGAGATGAGGGAGGGAAAAGCAAGTGAATGAAGTGAAGACATCGTTGCTTTAGGAGAGGCAGAGAGGAGAAGGAAGGAAGGCAGGAAGGAAGGGAAGGTAAAAGGAGTTGGCTGTCTGACTGCTGTTTGGCAAAAGCACGGAGATTGGCATGAAGAGACGCGGTAGGAGCAGCACTGCAAGCACAAGTGGGTAGATGGAGACGTGGACATAGAAGTGGGTGGAGATGGAGACGGAGGCAGAGACGAAGACGGAGGAAGATGGAAGCAAAGAAGGCGAAAGTAAGATGCGGACGACTGTCGTCTTCTGTGCCAGGTCGCGCATGCGTGTGCGTATGTGTGTGTGTGTGTGTATGTATGGTGGTAACTGGGTAAGTAGGTGGGTGGTTGGTTGGGTGGATAGGTGAGTGGGTGAAGGGATGTGTGCATGCATGGGTTTGAATTTGCTTGTGAAAATGGATATTTACTAGTGGTAGTGACCACGTCGACATTCCTTCCACCAACTGGCTGATTGGCTGCGTTCAGGGTCACACGCATACGCACATGCACACGCACACGCACATGCTCGCACACACCGGCAGACCGGAAGAAATGCGTGGGGTTGGGATGGTCGGTAGAGACGACGCAGAAGCAGGAAGGGGGGAGACAGAGCACCACGGTGAGGCCGAGACGGCATGCAAGGAAGGGTGGGATGGAGGGATGGAGGGAAAGGAAGGGAAGGGAAGGAGGGGCAAAATAGAGAGCGTAGGAGGTGAGACCTGAGGAAGTGATGTCACTGACACACAACCAACTAGTCTAGTGTACAGTTTTGTTCAGCTTTCACACGGAAGATGACTTCAAAGTGAATGCATTGATTTGCGTTGCAGAGTTCTCCCACCCACAGATATTCCCTCCCTTCCTCCATTCACTCAGCATGGCATTTCATGTCAAGCTGTCATGCCGTGTCCACCTGTGTCCACTCGTTTGCGTGTGGACACGGGTTGACCTTTGGGTTTTGGGGTCGCGCTGTTGCACTGATGCACGCATATGTCAGCAGCATGGTCTCTGCATTCACCCCCTACTTGCAATTCGATGCGATGTGCTGTTGACAGCGTCAAATCGAAAGCTGTCAGAGTGGATCATGTTGAAGGAAGGGAACCGGAGGTGGCAATCGTTGGCGAATTGCTTCAAGAGGCGAACACGAATCAGTGTGAAGTGGACCGGCAAGTGGCCTGTTCTGACGGCAATTCCAGCGCCTCAGGTGAACGCTACTGCTTGCGATGTGGGTAGCACGGCGGCACCTTGAATGTGACCAGTTGACGAGTTGACTGGTTGGTATGGTAGAACGTGTTGTGTGAAGAATGGAGAGCAGACAGAAGTGCACTACCTGCTTGCCTGCCTGCCTGCCTGCCTGCCTGCCTGCCTATGGCTGTGGCTGTGGCTGTGGCTATGACTGTAGTACTTTTGCGTTGTTCTCTGCCTGTTGACAGAAGTGAGGATGATAGGAGGAGGGAAGGTGGTGGTGAGGGTGGTAGAGGATGGGCGATGGCAGTGGGTTGACACTTTGACCATCACCTGTCACCTCGGTGACAGGTTGACTTCTTTTTTCGCAGTTTGATGTGAATAAGTGCGTTCAACTGTGAGAGTGCAAGCAGAATGCACCGAGGACGAAAGAAGGCCATTCTATCATGTGGCGTATTTTGTGCACCAAATGCGTGATTACACGCAAATGTCAGTCAGGTGCGTGAAGTCATATTCGTGCTCAGTTTGGAGGGAGAGTAGTAATTCCACCTAGGCGGTGGCGGTAGTAGTAGTGGTGGTGGTGGTGGTGGTGGTGGTGGTGGCTGAAGGATGTGTGGTGCGAGGACTTCGATGTTGTGGTGAATACAGGATGCATGTGGAGTGGAACGGCCATTCAACCAGCACTGACGTGGTCCTCGCAGAATGGTTGAATATGAGTGATGAAGCCTGGAACTGACTAAATGGCTCAAGTCGGAGGCCAATCAGCTGACGGTGTAGCAGGACAGTTGAGTGTGAGCGGTGGAGTCGGCTGTGTTGACCCGACTCAGTTCAGTGACATCGCCATGGTGCTCCTCTACGAGATGTTTCTGTCTGTATGCGTGGAGCCTGTGTCTGACCAGCGCGAACAGAGAAGCATCGGGGCATTGCCATGCTGCCGTATCACCTCTAGCCATAATCCATTCCCTGACAAAACCAATTTGTTCGGAACTGAAAGTGGATGGTTAAGTGGTTGCCAAGCTGTGATGATTGCCTCCGTATAGGTTGCACCAATTTCTTGCTCTCTTCCGTCGTTTATTGCTCCACCATATTATGTGAGGAACTACTTTTACAGTAATTATATCATAATGGATGAAAGCTGAGGCAGAACTGTGGCCAAGAACAGCCCCGCCTACGTGATTAGCTACCTTTAGTGTGCCTTTATTTATGTATATAAAGCATACTGCAAATCTTCTGTGCGTAGTTTTGCAAATAAGGCAATGTCTTCACTTCAAAATTCTACAATCTCCCCACAAACAAGTGTCAGAGGGTAAGTAGGCGTTTCAATTACCCGCCTTTTTTAAGGCTTGCCGCTAACGAGGGAATAAAGGCGGAAAGTGATGCGGAGTCATTTGAAACCTCACTTTTAAGTCGCCTAGCTTATGTGGGACGGAAGAGTAAAGTGTAAGTGGATCGACCTTACAGGTGATGCGGAGTCAAACAGGTTCGCCAGTGCCAGCATTGTCTCGTACCGACTCATTTTGCCTTGGATTTTGAAAGTGGGGCAGCAGTTTTTGACATTGAAAAGGCAGAAGGCAGACTCTCGACAACTGATAGCCTTGATGTTGCAGAACAGAAAGGAGAAATACTGGCTTTGCTTGTGTCTTAGCCATGTGACCTCTTCAGTCTGCGCGGGTTGGCATTAGAGAACGCATAAGTATTAGACCATCCTCACACTCTACCAACGAGAATCAAGCTTCTGCGCTTCTCGAGAGGCACAACTTTAAGATATATTAGCATAATTTTAGGAAATTTTGCCGTTGTCTCCCTTTTAAGTCCACCAAATATATCACACTTGCCAAGGCAAGAGAGAAGTGAAGTCAAAAGTACGCACCTCCTATTTTGCGCACTTGTCCTTTTCTTTACCGTAGAGGAAGAGGAAGGGAACGGAGTGGGAGAAGGTCATAGTTAAAAAATAAAGCACTTATTTCATTTTCACTTTTACAAACGTTCCAAGTTCTAAGGTGGATAGAAATTAAAGAAAAGGGATGAGTTCTCTGGGGTAGCCGACATCAGGAGGAGGGAGGCCGCACGTGTCGGAGGAAATGAGAGGGATCAAGGAAATTGGGTCTTTTACAAGCAGGAGTCCCAATGATGTCATTCCTTTTATCGCAAAGAAGACGAAGGAATAGAACAGAGTAGGACAAAGTGGAGGGCTTCAATACAAAAGAGGACAATCTGCCAGCTTCACTCCTCCCAAATTCGCGCCTTCTGCTCAAAGTTGCGAGTGTTCCTGCATAAATGTTTTGCATTTATCTTGTAGCTACCCTACAGGTTATGCCTTACTCAGACCCTTCAAGAACGAGTAACTAAGGTAGTCCGTCCGTTCAACTATTACCAAGAGACTAGACGGGTCGACGAATGGTACATCAGCCACTCGCCAATCCCCACTGCATGCGGTACTGTTAGACATGAACACCCCACACGCACAAATCAGGAGCTTTCTACTCTTCGTTCCTTTTGTGAGCGAATCCTAGGGCGCCACTGGCGGTTATTGAGGTAGCCAGTACGGCGCAGTGTATGCAACCAACACCCATTAAATGTACACTCAAACGTAGTTTTGCAATAGAGGAAAGGAGAGGGGGAGAGAAGAATCACATGTCCGAAACAAACACTACATTTTAACATTGAAGGCAGTTGTTAAGATCCTGGATCGAGGATGGCCCTCATCTACACATCACGCATAATCCCACAAGGGCTGTTCAAAGCCTCCATGATCATTTTTACAGTTAGCCCGGCCGATTTGAATACTGGCTTTCTGATACCGTTTATAGGGCTGCTGTATGAGGGTTACACAAACATTTCCGCAATTTCAAAGGAATACCGACCACCCGAGAAGGGCTCTTAAGTTCATCCTTAGGCTTATTTTTGAGTTATAACAAAATGCACACCTTCTCTTAGCACATATTTCGCACCGTTAACTCCTTCGTTTCCCAACAAACTTCTTCCACGTTCATATGACTTAAGTCTTCAAAGGCAACTTGAGTGGTAAGCTCGAGATTTATGATTCCTCGCAAAAACTAACAACCACTTTTGCTGACACTTCAGGGAAAGCTTCCATCCAACTAGAACAGCCGATTACTAAGGAAAGGAAACATCCACTTCAAATGGCTGAGACTATGAAGGCTAGGCAGAATGACCGTTGAAACCAAACCAACTTTTCACATCATAGTTGGTACTGAGAAGAGGCCAGAAGTAGGACGATAAAAGAGTGAGAATATGTGAATGACTTGACTACTCAACGTTACAAGGAGTAGTGAAAGAAGAAGCCTAACCAAACACCTTATGAGGTGGTTACTATTTGGGTAATAACCTTCAGTCCAAACAGGATAAAGCAATAGCTCAGCCCGCAACGTTAGATGAAGAAGCCTATTTACAGTGGTGGGGGGAAAAAACCAACTGCACAACTTTTACTCCTGCCTCACTGTTAGCCCCATTCTCATCTTCACTTCTGAATCCAAAAAATGCCTTCACCGGTGACAAAGCAATAGGATTGCAAAAGAGTAAGATTCCTTTTGCCAGTGCTTTAAAAGGCGACCCTTGTGAAGGCTTGAGTCCGCAGAGGTTATTAAAAGAACTGCGTTTGCCTTTAACAACTAAGGTGACCTGCAAGGGTGAGGCCTGTAATAACGAAAATCAATTCCGTTCACAAGAGAACCAATAGTACAAACTGGAGACCCGATTAATGGAAAGTATTTAAACATTAAGAGCAAACCAGGACAAGCCATCAAGGAGATAAAGCATAGTAAACATTGTTAGGTCAATGAATCCTGGGTGAAAAGCTGTGAGCATTTGAAATGTCCTCGGTTCGGAAAGTCCTCCAGTTTAAATTAAGAACTACACTCGCGATTGAGGTGAAGAACACCGAAATTGACAATAGTTACAAGCACCGCTACAAATGCAGATAACTATTCTCAGAGTCTCTGATCCTGATGGGTGATGCCGGGAAGATAGGGACAACGTGGCTCAAAACGAGACAAAACCATATTTCTTGTACCATGTTAGCTTGATAATGACGTCATCCGTGAATGAAAAAAAACTTCAGAACCAGAGTGAACGAAATAAGTTAACACTTGGATGCGTACACAAAAATGCACAGCAGTAGCAATAGTAAACGCTAGACAAGCCCAACGTGGAAACCTTTCTGTTTACGAGAAGGAACAGGAGTTAGCGTTGAAACGGTCACGCTACACAGTATGTACGCAAAAAGGCAGTGCCTCTGATGAGGACAGGAGAGAGTGTGAACTTATCATTATGCCTTGAAGAGAGGGGAGAGGCGGTCAATGATGGAGAAAGGCAAAGACAGACAGAACTTATAGCCAGTGTTATCAAAGCTGAGCCCATAATAGGCTCTTAATCTGGGAGAGAAGAAATTTTTCGATTTTATGGTTTGCAGGATGAAATCTAATTGAAATCCTTCCTATTTTGATTCTTATCATTAAATGCTAAAGAGTAGACGCGGTAAAGACTGATAGGAGTATGGCGAGAAGAAAACCCGACATCAAGCCACCATCCGATTGCCAATAGAAGATTATTTTGGGTTTATAAAATGAATATAATTGAGACAGTTCTAATAAATTGCGGTTAGCTAACAGAGAAAAATCGACACTCAACGTTAGACAGACATGGAAACACATAATGAAGAATCATGAGACAGTTGGAGCATTTCTACAACCTTGAGCGAACCTTTGAAGTATTTGCGAAGATAAGGTAATAGGACCTTGATAAAAAAGTCATTTTGCTGAGTTTTTCTGCCACATTGATGCAATTTAACATGGTAGTTTGCCAGATCTTTTTTTATTTCTGAACAACTTTAAACAAGATTTGTATCAAAAATGGGTGAAAATAAGCCAAAACTCCTATCTTAAAAAGGAAACGCTGATTTATAAAAGTCACAACAGAATAAGCACGAGGAACAGAAAGGCGGCTCCTATAAGCTGAGATGCAATAAAACAGTCAAAATAAACTGACAACGGCAAATGGTAGTCTCTTCCCGAGGAAATCATCGTTTGCATTGGGTTATGAATCATGCAACATCGAACGCGTTCGCCACCAAGGCTACAGGAAAAAGTAGACCCCACAATTCAACCGTTGTGCCGTTCCAATAGAACGCCAATCGCTTCCGGCATTTCGCCCATTTTTCCTCTCCAAATTTGTCCAAACACCCTGCATAGTAAAGGCTTAGGGGGTGACAAATATGTGAAACAGCTAGTGAAAGTGGTGGTCAGTCACGAAAGGATTTGGAACATAGTATGGCATACTGCTTTTCTAATCGAACTCTTGAGCCGTCCAGGGAAATAATATCTTTTACTTTGAAGAGTAAAAAAAAGACCGATATGTTACCAGGATTTCTGGTCTGTGAAAGTGGTGAACGGTTTAGTTGACTATGTTAAAGGTGGGAGAGATTCTTCGAAAAAAAGCAAGGAAACGGAGGATATATTTAAGTTGAGAATGCAAATAAATACTGTGAAGGGACAGTCAGAAGTCCATCAGTGGAACAGTTACACGAGAAACGGTACCAATATTCATGATTAACATAGTTTGAAGTTCAAAAAGAAAAGTGGTGTTGCGTTGCCTGAATAGACCTAGGGTTCTTCCAGTGGAAAAGAAATCAAATCGGTAGAACTAATCTAAGATGGAAAAATTTGCTGGTACAAATGTTGCCAACGGGAAAAAAGTAGTAAAAGACAATTTCCAAGTGGTATTTAGTGAGGAAATGTTCATTAAATTATGCCTTTGATGTGAACAACAATGCCTCTAATCGGATAATTTTCTAACCGAGCATGCCGTTAATGAAGAACGCTGACAAAAAGCTTGTAGAGAAAATGATTTTTAACTAAAAAACCACCGAGCATAAACCACTAAAGAGAAACTAGTACCCAGATTCGTATCAGTTGTCGTGACACAGATCAACTATTCGCATGAAATGAATGTTTTAGCAGTAAGCACATAAATATTATTACTAAGCACAAAAACAGTTCAATCAAAACATTCTTCATGTGGACAAATAAAGAGACGAAACAAGCCACCGGGGATATGAAACTAGCTGGGTAAAAAAAGTGCAGAAGAATGCCTATCAAATTAAAGCTTGCGCCAAATGATGTCTTCGCAAACAAAGGGACAAAGACATGGGATATTGAAAGGTTGTTCAGACTGAAAAGGGGCTTAAAATGGAAGGATCAACATAAGGGACAACGGTAGCAAGGTAACTATGGCGCCTTCACTTGCTGATATAGGAAACGAGATCGACTAAGATTAAAAAGACGTACCTGGCTACTTCTCTCCATTCTGGTGGGTTTGTCGAAGTCGGGTCAGTGTAGAGTTCATCTAGTTCTACGAAGGCCGGTGATTGATGCGGTTCCTCATCAGCATGCTGTTCACCCAGCAAAAACATCACGTGCTGCTGATCAGGAGCTTCTGAATCTCAATGAAAAAGGCAAGTAGTGAGAAAAAAAGACGTACGATAAGCTGCTTCAAAAATAGTAGAACGTATTTGTGAAGTTAATTGTCGCGATTATCGAAAATGAGGAAAAATCAGCATAGCGAGGATTTGCGTCTTACTTATTTCACCCGTCTTCTGCCTCTTGCTGCGTTTTAGCTTCTCTGACATGAGCGAAAGAAGTAGTTTATAAATGACGCACCAACCAAAGACATCAAAATGCAGTTAAACTTACGTGATTGGCCAGTAGAATCATGTCCTTTCTTCGAACGTTTGCCGTGCTTGTGCTTATGATCCTGTTCACCATTGTCCTCGATGCCTTTCTCGAGAGAGTCGGCAATTATGACTTCTAAAGGATTAGATATATTTAACAAGATTTGACCAACCGCATATCACAACAAATCTGCAAATTACATATAGGCGCTTATTAGCGAAATAGAGGGTGCAAGGGAAATGAAGATAAGGGACATCTTTATAAAAACATACCCGGAACAGCAATGGGAGAAGGTCGTTTATCCTCAGTCAGAGGGTTAGAATTTTCTGACATTGATTAGAGACACAAATCCACAAAACAACAGAGAGAAACAGAAAACACGACAATACACGCAGCCGAGAGTTAAGAAAAATCCACAATGCAATAGACTTAAATATCCGCGGAAAAGGCTATTTGCATTGAATTTAACAGATTCAATTAAACAAATATTAATAAGCTAAATATATCAATAAATATAACAAAAAATATAAATATAAATAGTGTAGGATGTTAAATTAGTTTTATTTCTTTTTAACGCAGCACCTAATTATGATCAATTACATCCAATTTTTCAATAGTAATGGAATACTAATGCTTGCAAAAGTTTAATGCCAAAAGTTAATAAGCTTGGACGACATTTAACCTTAAATCTTAAAATGAAAAAATAGCCACTGTTTTGTAAGGCTTTCAAATGACTTACGGTTCAGTCTCCATAGCGGAGATTCAGTGGTTGAAATCCAGAGCAACTCATTACTTAAAGCGAAGCTATGCAAACAAATAAAGTTCTGAATTTAATCCTTTTTTACCTTACCATCTTAATAAAGCCGATATTTTTAGCATAAGCGCACTACCCATTCGCGACGGTTATCAAATTTGCGTGCAACTGGGAGACACGTGACAAAAGAGCCACTAACCCAAAAGTTCACTGCGCAGAAGAAATGAAACCAAACGATGACTGCACTGTTCAGTACAAGTTTTTATGGATGATCCTGGAAGAACCGGCTCAGCCGCAGTGTTTACTAGCGGGTTATTTTATTTAACACCTTTCTGAAGGCACTGGAGTTATCTTTTTTCTTCTTTATGCTCTATTATTGCTTTAAATTCTATAAACAACATTACCTTGGTTTCAAGTTTGCAAATTTTGAAGTTGAGGAGACGGCGACGACGTCCAGTGTTGCTATGTTCGCTGATAGCTTTCCCACGCACCACAGGATTGAAATGATCACATAACGTAGACGCCATTTCGGCTGTTATGCAAGGAACCCTCATTACTCCTTCAACTTACTTCGCTTATCAGTTACGCTTTTAGTTAAATTCGATTTCTGCCTTTGCAAAAACAGTAGTCTGAGACTTTTTAGCTGCCAGAATAAGATGTGAAAGTATACACACTTTGGAATCATAGTAGGCTTAGTGGCTACTGGCGTGGACCAAAGATCAGTTCCCCCTCCACTTTGCCACCCCTCGTAGAGTATTTGCAGAATAATGGTTTCGCATGAAAATTACTTTCGCTTGCTTTCAGGCATCTGTTTCCAAACCTGTGCTTTTAGACAAAAACTTCATTAATTATCCCGCTTTTGAATGCACTACACCTCGTGAGCTAGACACTACATTAGCATTAATGGATCTCATTTACTGTTGCACTTTTGTGACAAACGGCACGATTTGCAATTCAATTTCATGCCAATTTTTTGTTTACGTATTTTGGAGAAACCCTTGGCACCCCGACACTGCTTATATAAAAGAAAGGCGACATATACCTGACCAGAACAGCATAGCTAGAAAGGCAGCCCAGCAGCGGGGCACGTCAGTAGTCCCTTTACTAAAACCAGTTGTAAACAAATCAAAGATGTGTTGCACAGCCTCCTCTTCTGTTTTGACCTTCCCTTAGTCCACCTTCCACTGCCTCCATCGCAACGTAATCAATGCACAAAAATTAATATCCACGCGCCAGTAGGGCCAATCTTCAAAGTTGTGCGCACTTGAGAAGGCGCTTGGCTCTAACGCCACTGGTCCCTTTTGGCAGTTCTACAGATTCCGACGACTGGCACTTCAACTAAAGCGCATGTTTTGGGGGTTAAAGGAAAGGACTAACCATCACACGATTTTTCACAGCCAGGACTATGAGCACTAGTTCAAAAGCAGAACCAAATAGCGGATAATAAAAGCTAACATGATTTCTCATCACTTTATCTTTGTCACCGATTTCTCGCTTTATAGCTGCTTAGCCACATCCATCTGGGTTTAACTTACATGGTAGAAATGAAAAGGCAATATCGCGTACCCATATACTAGGGTTTGTTTCGAATAAAAATTCGAATTTTCCAAAAAACCTCTCAATGTTTATAACATTTTTTAGGCCATAGAACCAAGCCGGTTTTGAAGGTAAACACTACTTTTAGAATTTCTATCACGAGTCTTAATGCGTTATCCTACACACGGAGTTTTTACATGAGCTCCAACGAAGTAGCTCCACAATTGTCGTCTTGCTTATCCACCACATTTACCTTGATAAATAACACATATACATAAAATTGATATTACAGTCTCGGAGGAAAAAAAGAAGTAAGGGTGCAATAAAAACAATTTTAGGAGTTATAGGAATTTCTTTCACGTGATATAAGGATTAATGCACACATCAAGCAAAGAATTACTGAGAGAATATCACTGTGCATCCAAATGTAAGTACAATTATCAGGTTTACTCTATTTTGCAAACTTTTAAGAAATCGATTGAATGGTTTGAATAGTAGTCAATTAAATACGTAAGAGAAATGGACTAAAGTGATCGCAGTGTTTAATTACCTCTCATACAGCTAACTAAGTATTCAAAATTATTCCAAAGGTGTAAAAACTTACAAATGTTCCGCTCTTTCATGCTTATTAAATAGGATGACAATGAATTTATAGTTTCTAAGCTCCACGTTGCCACAAAAGATGACCAATAGATTTGGCAGCTTAAATACGAAATGCTGATAATCTTAAGTTTCAATAAGCATTTATTGTATTTACAAGTCTGCGCTCTCGTACTTATGCACATAGAATTTAATGCAACATACAAATCGCCTAATTAGCTTTCAAGGTCGAAGAAGGCGAAATGTGTGTGGTAAATATAGCCTTGACACTGTAAGTGTGATAGTCGCTAACTCGATCTTATTGTTCTCTATTCTCAATTTTTGGACCTTGGGCAGATGTTTTGCAGCGCGTTTTCTCTCAACGTCTATTTTCTGCAAGTTGTTTGACACTAATGACTAAAAATACCATAAACGTGCCATATTTATGTGACCGTATTACTTGTGGAAATTGTTTGAAACTGCATTCGCATTCTGGCATTTTTTAATTTTTTACTTTAATGGTGTTTAAATAGCGGTGTTCTTTACTCGTGGCCAGTCAGGTCCACTATCTGTGCGTCTGTGAATATGACTGGGTTTTTGAGTAGTCGCTTACACTTTCCTCACATTTAGCTTCATATACTTTGCCTATCAATTTTTTGATTTTTACTGTTTTTAAAAATATGTTCTTTAAATTAGATATGGATGCTCAGGCAGAATCAGCAACTTGGTTAACTCTGTGTTCTCGTTTCACGAAGTCCACTCCTGATCTCCTTGTTTTGGAAGCTTTGTTGGACACGGGTCGCTTTCCCTCCTTGGCAAAATCATTATCCTCACAACCGCTTTCAGATGACGAATTCCAGAAATCAGTAGCAATTTTCAATGGTCTTGTTTATCGCCTATCTCATTTGCATTCCCTTGGCGAGGTCCCTTCTATTCGTTTCTGTCGTGACGTAGAACACATGGTTAGAGGTAAGCTTATCCACCACATCCTGCGAAGCGGTACAGGCACTTTGTCCTAACCTGAACGGTATTTTTACATTTTAATTATTGAATACCTTTGCTAATAAGTTTCTCAGCTCGGGCCTTCTTCTTCCAATAAAAAGATATTAGTTGCGGTAAATTTCTCTTATATGCACATCGTCGGCCCGCTCTTTTTAATGATTTTAGATGCGAGATGGATAAGTTGTCTGCCCTTATTTTTCCTCCGTCCTAGCTTAGCCCTGGTCATACTTAAGAAGAATTTTTGGCTCTTGTCCTCGATAATATTTTTTAAGTCACCAAAACTTTAACATGCCTTTTGGAAGAATGCTATTGTTTTAGACATGAGTCCTCCTAACTTTTCTGTGTTTCAGTCGTGTCTTTATTCCTTTCATTTGTTTAGTCGGTTATGCCCTTTCTCCACCTCGATTTGACTTTGTCAAGTAGGATTGGCGTTTGAAAAATCGGTATGAATTTGATTGATAACTGTTATTGACACTTTTTTGAACTGGCATCTAGTCAGAAAAGTCTGATGTTTGTTTGTTGCCCAACAGCCTTCACTAAGCCCTTATCAAACTGCATTCCACTGCAATTTTCCAGCCAGTCCTCTTCCACTTATTTCAATCACGATGAAATCACTGACATTCCATGTAGTAGTGCACACTTAGTTGGAAAAAATTTACCCCTGCCTTTCTTGGAAGAGTGCAGCCCATTAAATGGGGAACTTTACCAGCGACAAAATCATCATCAGGCTGAATGACAACATAGCTATATTTCTTCCAGGCAACGTGGCACTCTTTGAATCGACTGCTTTTGGGACGCTACTCGATTCACTCCTCACAATAACTATCGCACAATCCAACACAGAACTTCGGCGGAACCTTTCCGCAGGACTAGCCGGCCTGCTCTACCTCTACCCCGTAAATTATAAAACCATTAACGGTACAATAGGGACTACAGCAGAACGTTCCAGGACGGCTGCTGGTTATTCAAATCCCGATTTTTTGGACTTCCAGCGCGGCGAACGCTGTCTCGATGTGTTGATATCTGTACTTGAAATGGCTAAGGTAGACAACCGAGGTGGCTCAATTACATCCGTTGTTTCTGTGTGGGTGGCGATAATTTTCCCCCCTCTTTCTGGTTCAGGAGGACACTAAAACGGAGCTCTCATGCTTTCATGCGCTGGTACAACTTCTCTGTCATCGTAAACTCTTTCATCCGACTCAATTAATTCCCTCGAAGTTGAATCGACTTGTCCGGGTTATGCAAGTCATGTGGCCTGTAGCTTTTTGCATCTCAAATCGTCAGCCCCAACGGGAAGAGGGCAGCACCTCTATTTCATCGTCAAGCAGTGTTTGTCCCTCCTCTAGTGGTGGTGACATCAGTGATGCAGGTGGGACGGAGATTTGTGCCGTGAGTATTTCGCCCAGAACCATTATCCATCCGTCAATGCGTCTCAGCCGCTTCATCATCCATTTGGATTGTAGGTTCGGGAACTAAAAAAGTCGCGTCTTCTTGCTACCTTCTGCCTTCGGCGTCTACTGACATCAAAGCGTATTTGCTCTGAGGTCTGGACGTCGACTGGAACACGCTCGTTCCAATCGGATCTTTTGGAAGCGTTGTGTAGGGAACGAGATACCAGGTTGAGAGAGGTGTGTGCGCTTCGTTTTCTCCCATTTTGCTTTCGCTGAATTGGTTTGTTGGAAGGTTAAGATTAAGGGTCGTACCTCCTTCCTTCCAGCTCTTCATCGTGATACTAGGTGTTGTATTAGAAAATTTGTCCCTGCGTTTCGCCGTTGCGGAAGAACCGTCAAACTGGCAACCAACCACCTTTATTCCATACTCTCTTCGCGTAGCTGGTGAACTGCGCACCCTCCATAGGAGTCTCAATTGGGCGCTACGCACAGAACGGTCTTTTCATCATCAAATGGCTTTGTTAAAAGTCTTCGTCGCTCTTATCACTGTCACACCGTACTATCGTCTTCATTCTGGCCTACTATCTAATGTTGTTACAAATCTGAACTCCTTCCACAATCGAACTCGCTGTATCTCCCCCCTTCTTCCTGTTTGGAATGCCATCCTGGCCAAGACTCCGACACCGGAGGTCCAACAATTACTGACGTCGCCAGCATCAACCCCGAGAGTGCTGTCATTTTGCGATGTCTCGTTCATGTCACCCAATCCCTGTTGGCTTGTTTTAGTAAGTCCAAGTAAAAAACCATAAAGCCGTATTTGCCCACAAGATCCCACGTGGAAAGATTTGTAACTTCCACCAGCTGTGCTTACAATTGTTAGACACCGGTGGCCGTTTGGCGGAAAATGAAAAGGGCATCCAACCGACAGTCCTGCGTTCCCAAGCTTTCACCACATTGGCTGCCTTTGTTCCTTTGCATTACGACTGCCTCGTACCGAGTATGGAGGACATCAAGAGGATGATCGAATCTGGGTTTCGGGTTCGTGCAGAAAATTGTGCAGGACTTGGTAGGATTTGCGTTACGCAGATTAGCTAGCTCGAATTTTGTTCACGTTTTAGTTGGATAGAGAAGAAAATCGGTCATTTCGGATACCCCTACTTCGATTTTGTGATGCCTTGTTGACGCATGTCTTTGAATGCTTGGATGAGGCAGAAAAGAGAGAGGCTCTTCCATGTCCTCCATTGGATTACGATTGGTGGCTAGGTATCAGCGGTACTCTCATCAACTCTGCCAGTGTACGTGCCTACTTATTTTCAAGTATCAGTAGCATACCTACATGCACCCATTTATTTCCCATTTGATTAATGTGAATATGTGTTTTCAGTTGCATCGGTTTAGTGGAATACGTTTGCTAAACCTACTAGTGTGTTGAATCTGGTTTTTTGTGTGCTACGCCTACTTGCTTATTATAGTTATAAGTAGCATGCTTGCACCTTGATATTTTATCTTACTGGAGTTAATCAAATATTCTTTACCGCCTGTACGAGTCAGACTATTTGCCTCTCGAGTGACAGAGGTGCGTCATTGGCCCAATTTTTACTTCTGCAGATCTCATTCGACAAACTTGGCCATCTGCTTTCTTAACGTTTCACCTGTGTGCTTGCCGATTCTTTGCTATTCACACCCTCTTACAGTGAAGGCGTGCCTACAGTCGTGCAATTATTGTGTAATTTCATCTAAAAACTTCCACTGTGACATGATTTTTATTTAGCATTTTCCTGAGTCTACTTATTTTCCATTAAGTAGCATGTGCGTGCGCTTCATACCGCGAATCAACCATGCCAGCGGTTCTTGCACAGTTCCCAAGTATTCGCCTAATCGTATTCCACCTCTTCCGCCAGTGTAGCTTTGAGCACACAACTCCATTTAGCATCCTATTTATTAATGTTACTTACATGTTTATTAGTAGAGAACAACCCTATCGGTAGAAAAAGAAACTGATTAAATAACAGATTCGTTAGAAAGTGCCAACACCCCATAAAGAAAAAAACAGTTATTCAGCAACCACCGCAGTATTATCTTCGGAAGTGCGAACTTCTGGCGTCAAGCGAGCAATAGTAGTAGTTGTCGGCGCTATGTGGGCAGCTTTGTCGAGATCATCCCCTTCAAAAATGCAGCTGTAGGATCGTTTCAGAAAGGAGAGATAGGCCTGCAAATTTCGGTTTGACGCATCCGATTGAGCTAGCTGGAATCTCAACTCTTGAATTGTCATCTCCAGCTGTGCTGTTGTATCCATTGAAGGGGCTTGTGGTTTGACCAATTCGATCTGCTGTTAAGTAAAATAGTTAATCAGGTGTTTGATAGCTCTCTGGTCTAGACGGATGAATGAAAATTGTTCCCACATTCTTTCGCGTTGTTTGGACTTAATGTGAAGATATTCGTGCTGCTACTTTGTTGACACTGCCTCTTGTTGACTTGGCTGCCCCTCCTTTTCTGAAACTGCTGCCGCTGCTTCGAGGATAACGGTAGTACCTGGTGTCATTTTTCCGGTTTTTACTTTCTCACAAATTTAAGAAGTTATAACAAGTCGGTAAGTCGTGTGCTATTAGCGGAGATAGCAACATATCTTCAGGGCTTGAAGTTGCCGTGCGCACTGCTGCTATCGGTGAGTGCCAAGTAATGCATAAATTTATGCTAAAATCTTACCGGTGGAGGATCGGGCAACGCCTTGTCCATTTCAGCATTCACAGACTAAAAAAACGAAATAGTTTTACTTACCACTCCTGACGTGTTGGACCTTAATTTTTTTGCTGTTACTTGGTTGTTTTTAGTACCTCCACATGTTACTTTAAAATTCCAAAAGTAGCATTCAGTAGGGATCCCTAGTCATTGTTAGCTCTCCTCAGCCAGAAACCCTGCCTTTACGAATATTGTGTAATGGGTCTCACCTTAGGTGTGAAAGAATGCGGCCTCTCTGGTACATCGATAAGCGGTACCGCCTGAAGTATAGAGATACGTAAAAGCTAACATTCCAGCCCTTATGCTCACAACCACAACTACTTTTCAAATTGCTTGGGCAATTCAGTTGTACCTTAACTTCACTTGTAGTCTCGATGATTCGGGACTCAGTTTGTGCCAGTCTTTCACGCAGCTTTTCCACCTCCCTTTCCGTCACCGCCAATCGGTCCTCATACCCGCTTGTCAGATCACGAAGTCGCTTGTTATCCTAGGAGAAAATGCTTACGAAATTGTTCTATCAAAATATCTGGTTCAACTCCATTTTATATGCTTCTTTTCCGGTCAACAAGGAGAGACGACTGTTCTATTTTTATTTTTCCACCTTAAGTGTAACCTCAATCTCTTTGACCTATTTCTCGCGGCGTGATGATCAAAACTTGTGGTGCTTGTTTTCTTAGCCTCCCATCTCATTGCCTATTAAATCGTTGAATTGGCAATTAACCTGGTCAACGCCCATCAGCTGAAGTTCGCCCACCTACCTCCTCCAACTGAGCAATGGCTTTTGTTGTGTCCTCCCCAGGATCGCACTTTGTTTCCATTGTCTGGAAGGTAAAAGAAGTGTAAAGGGATGGCTTGAATAAACACGTTGCAGGCCTATTCATCCATGTCCCCTCTCCACAGAATAATTGACCAAACTGTTAAATTTCTTTTTTGTAAGAGGGATTTAGTTTGGTGTAACATCTAGCATCGGTAATTCCATACATTTATGCCATTCATCATCAATATTATTCTCTAATTCCGCTCATTTATGTTAGGAGAAAAGACGCTTCTCCCTCAAATCCTCGAGCTCTTTGCGCCCAGTGCCTCGACAGTAGTCTCACTTTTTGATACGCCCACATTTCGGTTCAGGCTACAGGAAGAATAATACTAGAACACCGAAAAATCTAATACTTTGAAATAATTCGTCTAGAATTGCCTACTTCTGCACGTCTTTTCTCCAGAGACTAGCTCAGATTTGAAAGGCCAGTGCGCCTTCATTCGCCGTAGGCTCTCAATCTCCGATTGGCAGGATACCGATGTCTTTAAAGGTCCCTAGTGGTTTCTTAAGATCCTTGAAATCATCTAGTAGCACACACCCTACACTTGACTGGTTAATTCATCTCGGGAACCTATTCTTCATTGGCCAAATTGATGACGTTTACATCTAGACATTTCCCCTGGGTACTTGGAAGCTATTGGGGGCGTTTAGGGCGCCTTGACCATTGTGTGTATACCATGAAAGCATCTGTCGTCATTTTCCTTGTTCCCTGTAAAACCCCTTGAAAATTTACCTAAAAATCTGGAAGGTCCAGCCAAAAAAGTGTCTAAGGAACTTTCGACTACACTTGGATGGTTCGCATGCTAATTCAACCTCTGCCATATTGCAACTCACCTCCTGCCTCTTCATCCTAGCAAGTTCAGCCTCTGCCTTCATTGCTCTCCGTTTTTGGCCCTTTGCAGCGTGTTTTAGCAACTCCCGTTGACGCATCAGCACCTGTATCCTTGCATCGGCAGCTGCCAACTCTTGTGTCAACTGAACCACCGTCTTTTGGGTTTTTGAAGCTGAGCTTCGTATTTGTGCTGTCATTCGTTCGCACTGGGCAGATCTATGACGCAGTTGGAGTTGAAGATGCGATTTCAGTGCCTCTAGGGAGGCTTGTCTTGTCTCCGCCCGGTGTAGTTCGTCGCCTGGAATGGTGCTTAAGGCTTCTTATTTCACTAAACAGTGACTTTTATCAGTGTTTTGGAGCATGATCTTGTCTTTAAATCTCTGCAGTAATATTTGTTTCCAACTTTAATCTCATCTACTTAAAGGTTCTAAATTAGCAGTATATGCAACGAAACAGTCCATTAAGGTTGGACAATCATAATCTGTCAACTTTTCGCTTCAACAACTAACTTAGACATACGTGCTCTTTTAAGTTCCCCTGTTAGACGATCGATTGCAGTGCTTTCGACGTCATGGCCATTGACCTCCTGATGTGGGGAAATCACATCCAATTAGGTAGTCTTGGAAAGCTCATAAAGGTAATGCATGAGGAGTGTGACTACCTTTACCAGGCGGTGCTGAACTGTGGCTGGTTCTTCATAGGTTGTTCTGTCCTAACAATGCATTTACCACACCATTAATCTTCTCACTACTATTGGGAAACTTACTCAGGTAGAACATTTACCCACCTTGACTGGTGTGTGATGGAAGCGGAGGTCTTCTTTGTCTCCTGTGGTCTTCTCCTTAAATTTAACGAAAACTCATCATGAGAGGGACTACAGAGGCAAAATCGGGAGACCAACCCCATGCCTAGTTTAAAATTGCAATTCTATATTGCAGACGCAGATGTGTAAATGAAACGTGTGTTCCCTCCGAAAACTTACCTTTAGGAGGTCCCGAACGCTGTTTGAAAGGTTTTCAATAGACCGGTCGATGTCTCTCACCCATCGTTGCATTTGCGACCAACTGGTGCTCTTGTCGGTGTCATTTTTTGCTTTTAAAATTCCCTTTTCCTTTATGTTCTCATTTAATTCTTCTTTGTCTGGCTCATCCCAACTCTTGCTTCGCCGATTTCGACTGATTTCGAAAGTTTTGATAACTTTTGTCGGTTGAATTGCTTCTAGAAGTTAAGAAGGGAGGGTTTTAGCAGAATACTTTGACTCACTAGTTGTTTTGGCTGGTGGCGGAATCCAAGGGATGGGATTTGGACAGATACCTTTGTTGAAGTTTTTGTTGTGCTCTCCCTCAGTGTAGTCGGTAAAAATTCCCTCTTTGGTGGGGCAGGGCGAGTGGAAGAGGGGGAATTCGATTTTTGCATCCATACTGAACTGTTCTACTTTTTTTGCTAGGAAATCGTGTGCTTTTATGGTAAAAGGCAGAGCTAGATGTTATAACGTTAGGGCCTCTTTACGCCATTTGTATGTTGTGCGTCGGTGAGCTTGTGTGTAGACGCACTTAGTTGGTGCATTTAAACACATTTTCGGGTCCTTCACGTTGCAAAAATATCGGCTCTTCTACTAATTTTTAATAAAGATTAACAGCTAATTTGTATTGCTCGACAATTGTAATTACTTTTAGTTCAGGAATTCAACGTTTAATTTGCTTAATCTTTGTCTTAGTTGTGATTCGCATAAAATTGGTTTTAAAGTAGTTCCCGGGAATTGATTCAAGCAAGACACTTTTCATTTGAAAAATTCCTACTGATTTGGTACGAATTTATTATCGTGCAAATTCAGATAATTAATTGCAGTTTGGGACTAGACTGCGCTCTTGAGAGTTTATCCTTTCTCTTCTGGCGACTATGCTCATAGTTCAATGAGACATTGCAACATAGTGCCAGGAATATTGCTTCCCCATAAATATGTTTGTTTTTTTCGTTTTTAAACAAGTAAATCTGAAGAATTCTCCGCTTCGGATTTTGCGTTCTTACTTCCAGGCCAATTTGTACTACTTTCTTCGCCGGCCTTCATATTAGTTTTTTTTCCATAGATGCCTAAGCTTTATTTACGCCACTTTGTATGCTCGTGTTTCCTTATTACTAACATTATTAATTTTGTAAGTTAATAACGATGAATTTTACCTTCTTGGACTCATTTCTGAGAACCTATTCTTGGATTCTCAAACCTTTTGAATGCATCTGGCATTTTCCTCCCATTTTTAGACCTTCATAGATGATTCTGAGCGTTGGTGGTTGTGTCAAGTACTTGGGTCACTTTTTGAACTCCTTGCTCTCCTCCCTCGCTCCTGTCCGCTTCCGGCATCGTTTTTGGTGATTTGCACTGGCCTTTGCGCCCGCGCTGTCAATCTTTTCGCCTCCTTCTGCAGCTGCTCTGGTGTGGAGACGAGTTTAAAGGCTCTGCGCAAGCTCTGCACGATAGCCATTCTAGAGTGAGTGGATGTAATTTACTGGAAATAACATGAGTAGGCATCTTCCATGCCCCCGTGATGTGCTGAGGAGACGTCAGGTTTGACACCAATCTCAATGCATTTGTTAATTATCTTTTGTTTCAGGGAAAAACGAAGTACCACGCGCAGGTGGCAACAGTTACTGAGCTTGTTTTGATCAGGCAAGAGGCTGTTATGTTAGGAGAGCTAGCTATTTGTGTAAAACTGTTTTTTTCTTTCTGGCTGCTAATTGTACCTTAACCCTGTCCACATAATTTGCCATATAGCATAGACCGAAGTGATTAGAAGCTGACAGTAGAGAATAAAGTGGCAAAAATCAGCTGGAATAGGGGGAAGGGGAGGCCGTACTTTCATCCATCCATCATCCATCCACTTTTCCGTTTAATTGTCTACCAAGGTATTGATGAGACGGATAATTAACTTCTTCAAATATCAATTGAACCATCAAATCTATTCATTCAATCACTCCTCTGCCAAACTGTTCAGTCACCTTTCTCCCTACCTATTCATCGATGAGGCGGTTGGGGTAGATAAGGGGAAGAAACTGGTATGACCTTTAAGTCTGTTTCATTTATAATCGCTATTGACAAGTACTTCCGGGCGACCATTTGGACACTTTGTATTTAACGGCTTTTAGTGGTACCTTCATTCCACCCAATTCTTTATCCTACGCCATGAAGGTCATTCTTCAAATGTACCCCTCTGCAACAGCCAGGATCGCCTGTGAAATAGCCTACTGCCTTGAGATTTGCACCATGAAAGCTCTGACTCTCCAAGACATTCCAGAGGACTGGAGCCTCCCCTCCATTCTCCAAGTTGTTGTGTAAGTTCACCGCCTTTCACTTTCTACTGCCTCACATTGAAGTGGACTCTCCGCTTGCCTTTTTCCAGACGCTCAAAACACAACCTGGACCGGGCAGGATGGATATCGTTGTGAACATGCACTGCAAACTCTTGCTAATCTCGTAGAACTGGCCTCAAAGTCTTCGGATTTCCTGGATTCCTACTACTCCCTTGTTTTAAACATCTTTCACACCTGTCTTCACACCACCAACATTAGTGGAGCTGAAAAAATTCGGTGGAATACAGCCCTCGCCTCGTGTCGATTGCTTCAAACGATATCAAATGGGGATCAATTGGTGGAGGCGCTTTGCGAAGCATTTAATACGGATCCGTACTTTAAGGTTCGAGCGTACGCAGGCTTATCACTCCTTCTTCAACTCCTGCGCGGTCCAGGCACTCAACAGACGAGTAGCATCATAGGCTGCAGTCTTCGATTCTTGAGCACGGATTTACGGTACTACTTTACCAAGCCAGTGGCAGCTGATGCCTTGCAGTACCAAGTGATCTGCCCCTACATCGCGGGACGCTTACTGCTTCAGGTCGGTATACTGTCACTACAAGGACTCCAGCAGAACTGGGAGGAAGGCCTACTTAATTTAAATAGGATTGCGGAGGAATTGGAGAGGAATGAGGCGCTGAAGGAGAACTTGAAGAATAGTTGGCAATATGCCAAGGATGCAAAGGTAGCAGCTACTGCAGTGGTGAAAGGAAATGCGGGTGGGGTGACCAGAGGAGGTTTGGCAAGAATGCCCAAACAACCGGTGAGCGGGGAGAATGATTCTTGAAAGAAATGATCCAGACATTGAAAGGTCTGAAATACTATTGGCGACCGCGAAGATAAGTATTATTTTAAACAAACTAATTGTTGTTAGGAAGCGTTGGTCCGCCAACCGTACCTCAAATGGTCAGCGCACTACCTACTGACAAATCTAATAAGTAGGGCTCTCTTCGAGTTGCTAACGTAGTGGACTTGGAGGGCTTGACCTCACCTGGCCAAAAGTCAATAATCAGCATCTTCTCTTTCCTTCCATCGAATTGAGCTAGAGGTTGCGAATATTTGCGGCGCGTACCTTGCGCCTGGCCACTTTTCGATGACAAGGTGTGACTGTATTAACTCAAAAATTCACCAGGCCCTATTCCTCCTTTTAGATGGTAATCTCCTTCGCTGAACGCTACAGCCTACTACGAACTCTCAAGTTGGACCAAGCGACCGATGAATTGTCGAGGACCGTGAAAACCTTCGTGGAGGAGGTACGAGTTGCCAGTAATGCCTCGTTGTTGACTCCCAAGTTGGCACAAGGCCTGACTCGTCTTATTCATGCTATGACAATTGAAGAAGCAGTGGAAACTCTTCAAAGGACGCATTTAAGCACGTCACACGATCAACTAGATGCTCTTCCCCTAGTAGCCCACGATGGCGTGGTTGATTGAAGAGGTCAACTTTTTTTCCCTTCTTCTCCGGTACCCCTTTGTGTGATTACGTTGCCACTTCAGGGTGTGTACATTGTCTCTGATAGGAGAGAGCGGAACCAAATAAATTCCCCCGTTGCTATGTTACCGCAAATTGCTGCTCAAATTAACTTCTAGTAGTTCAGCGGCACCTCCCCACAGGGCCTACGAGATAGGAAATAATTAAGCAGTCAGAGAAATCTAGAGCATAGCAAGTTACCTGTGTCCTCTAAGAATGTTTTTTTTCACCGCAAAACAATCTGAGTGGTGACGCTCGATTCCCAATTGATTGAACCGGTAGAGTAAGATAAAGTAAATCTGGTTTGTCCTACTCTTCTTTGATTGAGGATTTTTTTTTCTCCTATTTTAGATTAACAAATGCCACTTAAGTCTAGTTCTCTTTGCCCAGCACCCAACCCCACAAAAAGGACTTTGTTTGATTAAAAATAGGTGAAAGGCGAGGCAATATTAAGTTACGAAAGACAATTTAGGCAGGAAAATCAAAGGCAAAAGGAAGTGGAGAAAGCGTTGCAGTTTTTGGAAGCCTGAGGACTCAAGTGTAGAGGACACAGCGCAGAAACTGAAACAAATATGAATGCGATTTAGCTGGACGCCAGTAGGCATGGAGAGCAAGTGCAAGACAAACGATTCTCCCGCAAGGAAGAAGCGCTGAATCCTACGAGTCTAGCACTCTTCCTCCCAGGATCGTACCCTTATTTCTGTCTTATGGGTTGGTAAGTCTACCGTCTGCCACTATCGCTGTTGCGAAGAAAGTGGTGAGACGGATGAAGAATGAATGGAAGTGATTGAATAGGTGAATGGGCACACCAGTGATTGATAAATGGCTGAATGAATGTTAGCAGGATGGACGGATGAATGGATAAGGTGGAAGAATCGTCCCGAGTGGACACTGATGAAGAAGCATGCCCGAGAAGATGGATTAACTCACTTCGTCGACAGAGAAGGAGGCCTTAAGCGATTCTCGATCCTCTAGGTTCTCCTTAAATTTCCCAAACACCGTGATAAGTCGAACCAGGAGGAGGACAAAGTCGTCGAAGACAATCACCCCGTCATGTGCATATCGACAGACAATGGCCTTGAAGATCTCGTTACTAATGGTGATTCCGACATCACTTAGCACGGTTCGTAGATCATAAGTGCATAACTTCCCTTCTTTCGCCGCATCCGCCTCCTTGAAGATGGTCTGAATACAAAAGCGGGTTTATTGACTCATCCAAATATTTAGATAATTGAGTCTCTAATTGAAGGTTTTTTTCCCATTTGCTAATGAATACTAATAAATTTGAACGCAACTGTGAGCCATAATTGCATGAAGAAGTCTGACTCACCAACCACAGACGAAGTTCATACCACAAAGTTGTAAACTCTTCAAATCCAAGGGTTCCACTAGTATCAACCTAGAAGATAAGGTGAGTTAAGGAAGATGTTGCATGGCATGTTTTTTGTACCGCAGAGCGAGATTGGAGGTGGGTGTTTACACTGATTAAGGAGTTCCAAAAGGAGGTGGAGGAAGTTTAGGGATGGCAGATAAAGCGTTGAAGTAATTGAAGGAGAACGTAGACGCGGTGCGGTAAAATGAACAGTCTGCGTAGGAGGAAGCGGAAAACGACAATGATTTTTTTCCAAACTGTGGATATGCCGCTATCTACAGCATAAAGCGTGCTGACATAGCGACACCGCAGCACGATGATCTGCACACATCTGCTGAGGGCCAGTCCAACGTAGTCCGGACGCCGTGCATTGCCAATGTGCCGGGTAAAAGTTATAATATCAATGCAACTTTGTGGTGGCAACCAAAGTTTCCTACATTTCATCTTTCGTGTACAGGAGACTTTGGGCACATTAGAGCACAATTATTGCAGTCTGGCATACTCACTAGTAAGACACCCTTTCAAGATGCCAATAGCGATAATCCGGTCGGAGTGACTGGTTCCCAATACACCAAATCACGACGTTCGATTAGGGATATGAACAGTCATCCAGTGTATTAATAAACACTGTCATCTATGCCGATATTGTGGCACAAACCACGGACCCTCGTACACTACAAATTCTCAACACAGCACAACGCACTCATTCACAAGCATTCCCTAATTCGAGGATCCAGCGTATGTAGAGTGCCCACCAGTCCCAGGAGAGCCAAAAAAACCCTCAAACCCTTAAATGGTGAGAGTGATTTGGTGGAAACAATGTCTATAACTAGAATGATCGAATCCTTCGCCTTTGATAGCCCCTGAACTCAGGGTTCAAGCCGAACGTCGTTTGTAGAATCCCATGAGGAGAATATGGAAACGATATCGTAGTGATTGACATTCAAGAATCCTACAGAACCTTGGAATTCCTCATGCATTAACCAAAAGGATACGTCCATGAGCGCAACCATACTCCTTGCTGTCTCCAAGCTGAATCCTTCGAAACATTCACCAACTAAGAAAAAAAGAAAGTTTGGTTTAAAATATAAGCGATTTATGATTTATAAAATCAGACATTCTACTATTAAGACTATAACGATCGATTAAAATCTAAAAATGATACAGAAAAATTTCAAAGTAGCAACTGGTTGATTTTGGCAAAGAAACTGACCCTTGTTCTCGAAGACTCTGTTCAAAATGTTGCGCAAATCCTCGGCTTCAATGTCACCAGTGTCTCCAGCAATGGCGTCGAAAGCAGACTTCAACTTTGCAATCATTTCCTCGTCCCTTGGCATGGATGGTAATGGCTATGCAACGGAAACACACATGGAGAAAGGCAGTATTCTCTCCCAGTTTCAGTAGCTCCTTTGATTAAAGCTTTGGGCTTCTATAGACTTGCTCACATTTAATCAAAGTAAACAATGCGCTTCAAATTAACTTGACGCCAATTTGGCACCCAAAAAGTAGTTTAAAAATAAACTACTTGGCTAACTAGTTAAAGCAAGGAACGGTCGAACTTCATGATCTGATTGGCTGAATTTGTCGACCAATAGGCAAAAAACATTCAACAACACCGACTTTAACCAATAATCAAGCGGGAGTTCGCAGACCTTATTCAATAATTGGTCAAAAGTTGGCCAATTGAAAAACATCATTTTGCTTCGATGTATGTAAATAGTAGGCAACAATAAGCAAAAGCGATGTCGTGGATAGAACCTACTCATTGTGGACAAAAGAACTAGAAAATCTGCTATGAAACAGTAATACAGCGTACTCACCGCTGCAGGATCAACACCACACACAATCTGATCGTCCAATTCGCTAAAAACGAAAAAAAGATTAATGGCATTTTCCGCAAATCTAGCTAATTTTATGTCCACTTCTGGTGTTAATGACCTTATATAATAGTATCCAAATGCTATCAAATATCGATTTTTTTCATACATGTGAGAGTTTGTTGGTTAAAGTGCCATTTAACGAGGCATTGCCACCAAGGGGATCCAACAGTAGTCTCTATTGGCGGTCCTTGCACCCCATTCTCACGTCAGAAAAGTTTGGGGGGCCAAACTCTATCTTGTCTTCCAACAGCATTCCTTTTATACTGAACCCAATTAATGAGGCGCTAATCAATATCGACTTTTTGCACCCCTTGAACTACGGCTTAGACTGGTCGGATCAGCTGACTAGCCACTCTAATCAATATTGATTTTCCTCAGGACGTGACGCCTGAATTGCGATAAATGCTAATCAGCTGACTTGCACACCCAGACCGAATGAAACAGCTGATTCACTGAGCAATACAAACTTTCATGTATTTTTAATTCGTAAAAAAATCTCCGTTTCTCCTAATGGCTAACAACAAATTCCTTTAGAGGCCATTGCTTCAAACTGTGGAAAAAATATATGAAAACTGATAAATTCTTGCAGTTCACATACCCAGCTGTATAGGGTCGCTCGGAGAATATTCGAAGCAGGAATTTCGCCTCCTCATTCGGCATAAAAGTAGAAGGCACAATAACATAATCGCCTGGCATGAGTTTATGACGTCCGCAGACCTCCCGGGTGTTGGCGAATATCGAGCGCGCAGACATTGGAGTGCGAAGGAAGAATTCACGTGTTAACAAAGCGTTCGCTGGTGCACCAGCAGGAAACTGCAGAAAGGAAATGGGAGAAGGATGAGTTAAAATGGCTAGTTTTACTTAAAACTACTTCGCAAATTACAAGCTTACGGGATAAATTACATAGCCGATAGAGAACGGGGATTGGCGTTTTTCACGCATCCCCTTCTGCATCAAACCAACCACGATGGTGCCCGTCGGATCATCATCCGCTTCGTCAGCATCCACAACAGATACACGGATCTGAGGATTCATATGGAAGGTATCTAAAAGGCAAGGGTAGAGATATCTGCGTTTCGAAGGACGTAGAACAGCTGGAATGGTACATAAAACCTTGCCATTCGAACACGTTTAAATAAAATTGGTCTCAAAAACACACTTCTGTTATTCAGACATCCGCCAGCAGTAGAATTTCTCAGCCACTCGCCCTCATGCCTCGTCATTTCCCACTTTCGCTTTGGTGGAGCGCCTTTTGCAGTGCTCTCCATCTGATCAAAGTCTGGGCTCAAATGGCACATCTCCAATCGACTGAAGTAGCGCTTGAAGTCCTTAAACGCCATCCTGCATAAAAACACTCATCCCTTATTGCTATTCACAATCCCAAGTATTAGAAAGAGTTGAGGCAGGAAAAACGCGTAAAACGCATTTGACATCTATGCTGTGCCTTTGAAATAAATCAATGCGCTCTTGGTACATTGGTTGGTTGCATCACATATATGTGGCGCTTGAGGCAAAATCACTTAGAGAAAAAGATTCCTTTTTGGAATAAACATAAGATGCTTAGGATTTGCGGCATTAAAAACAGACTGAAAGTCGAATTCGTAAAAAAAGAATGGAAAACGCACCAGTACTTACCAAAACTCGCCATCGTTGTCAAAAGTCAAGCCAATTTTCATCCGCTCCTCTGGTGAAATGCGAGACCATTCCTTCGATTTATCACTCCATGGTCCTACCCATTCCCGTTCATTTCCCCAAGGGTTTCTCAACCGAAGCATTTGCATTCGATCACCACTTGTTTCACGAATCTATAGCATGAATGATGGGCGAAAAAGAAGCCATACAACTTGGCCGTGCATGTGATGAGCAAAGCCATGCATAGTTATTTTAACATGATTTCTGCTACTGAAATTATATAAGTAAATATGAATGATACAACTGACACCAAATCAAAGGGCTTGCAGGCAAGGTCAAAATGCGTGCAGACGATCCGAAAATAGTATGGCAATGTGAGCGTCATTCAGATTAGTAAAACAGTGTGGAGAAGAAAAAAATTATGCATGTGTGCATGTCGGTGTAAGTAATCTTTTAGAAACAATAATTTTTACAACCCAAATGCTTTTTAAAAAGAAATAGCAACTCTAGTGATGAAGTAGGGGGTTAAGACTAGCAGAATTTCACCTCAGAAAAAAAGGCGGCATTCACACTATATGGGGAAGGAGGAGGAAGCAATTCAGTGATATTGAGAAAAGGTGGTTTAAAAGTGCTTTCTAATCAATGGGACTTTAATGGTTGGTTGATAAATTTTTAAAGCCACTTCAGCTACTCTTTGCTTGGCTATCATTTAAACTGCCATCTATGACCATCAAGTTGAGAAGCGTAACGAGGTATGCGAGCCGACCTTCCACTCCGAAGGTCCGCTTCCGCTTGCCAATCAAACCAAATTATAACAACAAGCCTGCCTTGAGGAAAGGGGGAAGACAGCCTTTCATGTGAGGTGAGGCATGCAACCAAAAGGTCATACAGCATTCTACATAGAATGGCATTCCAAATCTACCACAGAACCATCAGGATTCCAGCGAAGCTCTACTGCACTGGTCTGGTCGAAGAAAAAGTATGGCCAAAAATGTGACCACTCTCTGGACCGGTAGGAGGGGTGCGTTGATGGATGAGTGTACAGGTAGATTACCTGTCAGATTGACAGGAGTGACAAAGGTTGCCAGACACATAAACGTGCGAACTTACTCTGACATTTAACTGTAAGTCAAAAGAAAATTATCCGGTTATTCTCGTTTCTGCTTTCTCAGTGACACGTGACACTGCTGTCTGCACCAAGTCGAGGTCTTTGATCCAGAGAATAACTGTTTTCCGTTGTTAACCCGAAACCTGTAATTGGCAATTCCCATCTCCCAGCAAAACAAAGAATTCTTTTGGTGCCTAAGATCGTTAGACAGATGAAAGAAATGAACCCGGGTTTCCCACTTGCATGGCTTTATAATGCTACTCTCTAAAATATAAGTAAAAGGGAATATAGTAGAAAGAACCTGGAGAAAACCAAGCACACAGCAATTGATAATAGTGCTAGAAAGCGACGTCAGTGTTAGTGGTAGATTTAACTTCTCAGAAGTCTTTGGTCTCCTCTAGTTCATTCCACCGAGGGATAGTTACAAGTCCTAGTGGTTTGTTCGTTCCTTTTGGGTTGCAAATACCACCGAAAAAACAGACAGTCCAGCCCTATCTACGCTTACTTTTCTCCCACTGCTGTCTATCAACCGCCCATTATGCCGCACACGTAGTCACCCGAAAACGATAAGGGTAACGTCGAGATAACGTCTCCCTTTCATGGGGAGCATCAAGAATGATGGTCAAAACAAGCTAAAGAAGGGTTACTTGAAGCCCTTCTAGTTAACAAAACTACCACCTAGGACATGAGAGGACAGGAAACCAGAAGAATCACCGCACGACAGTCGATTATGTAGCAGTAGACAAGAGTAGAGGCATGACCGCAAGGAGCTCTCCTTGCAACCACTAATGCTACTGATAACTTCATCAGTAGTGGACCAGGGTTCCAAAAAACGTACCGTTCGGACATCTGTGATGGAGTAGGCGTGTCCCTTGATGAGTCCACAAGGTCCATCCGCTTCCAACTCTTCAGGACTCGCATCAATTGAACATGCGAGGAGGGAGCAACGAGAGTGAGCACGGGACATAATGCTAAAGAGGTTTTCTGGTGCCTTGTCGCCTAAATCGATCATCTCGCACATACCACCAGTGAAATCCTCCATGCCCTCGGAAGTGGTACCACCTCGAAGAGCATCGTAGCTGCCGATAAGTCTAGAATGGGAGGGAAAAGGTTAGTCGGCAGGTTTTCGACCTCTGTCCATATAGCCTTTCAGACAACCTTTAAATTGGCAGCATACCTACTCTCATATCAAGGCGCTCTACCACGAACCCGAGAAATACACCTAGCTAATGCTAACGGGTCTAAAATTCTCTCGAATGAAAAAAAACTCCACTTAATAGGTCAGAGATGTCTACTAACAGGCTCAACAAAAACTGCATTTAAGAATTCCTTTTACTCACTTAGCGTAGGCCTTTTCCAACAAAGCGGACCAAAACTCCCGTCGATCGCTAGAATGCATGAAGCAGAGACGGTTCCCATCGGTGGGCAGTCGGTCGTCCACAACCACATCGACCCAGTAACCAAAGTACCAGAAGCGAAACCAGAACATGCCGACGTAGGCGAAGCCCCCATTGGCGTTCAGAGGACTCCCATCTCTCGATGGCAAAAAGGACTGACCGCACGGGACCACCTATAAAGTTGTTAACACGTTTATTTTAGACGAATTTCGTGAGAGGCGGGAGGTTCAAATGCAAACGCTTTCAATAGCTGTATTTTCAGTCAAGACAAACCCTGCGGATCGCATTATTTCAACATCAACCACCTTTCTGTAAAATTAGCAAAGCCTTTAGTCAGGTGTGAGTACCCCTAAACCAGGAGCATTCTACACTCCTTGTGATGCGCAACCTGATGAAGCCACACATGATAAACGGTTAAGGATTAAAGGTCAAACGCTTGTGACGCAGATAGAGAACATGTTAGGAAACGCATGGCTATTTGTAACCAAATTTGAATATTCTCATGTTTTCCATACAGAGAATTATTTTTGTCAGTCAGGCAGCATCCACAATGGCTCTGCCGAATCAATTACATCTCTAGCTGGACCATGGGCAGTAAAAGGGATCCTCGTTTGCACTGAAGATTGTTAAAGTCCCTTCTTCACATCACTGTAGGATATTACACTCTGCCGGTTATGGTAACAGAGAAAAGTGGATCTTCAGATCAAATGCGCCATTGACTGGGTGCAGAAGACGGGCCCTGTTACTAGGACTAAAGCCATAGAAATCACCGCCCCCACTGCAGTCTTCAGCACTTCAGTGTCGCAACTAACTAGCAGAATAGGAAAGAGACTAAGTTTGCACGCCGAATAACCTCACACCCCTTGTAATTTCCGCAAACCTGACACTTAGTCTACCTGCCCGCCCATCCACCAACCACCTCCCTATTAGTCAGTGGATTTAACCATCCGACACGTCCGCCTTCCAACCATCCATTCATTTATCTCTTCCATTTCAATGCATCGCATCAATCAGTACTTCATTCATTAAAACAGCCCAAAACCCAACTGTGCTGCAATTCTTCGTTATTCCAAGAAAGCAGAAGCCAAAGTTTTGACAGCCCTGTTAAAAGTATAATCAAACTCCCACTCCACAACCACACAAGCATGCCCGTGATGATTTATATGATTGCGCCAGAGTAAAAGTTGACGCATTTTAACGAAAGAATGCGCTTTTTACCGCAAGAACAGGAGGCAATCTACACAGCTCCGCAAAGTACAAAGCTTTTGACTTCGTATGCATATACACCCCAGTTACGAATGCATTTGCACATGAAGTTGAACTTTGTATGCTCTATCGCATGTTTGACATGGGAAAAAAAATGAAAAAAGTGAAGGCGTGCCATTAGGATGGACTTACTTCACCAAGGAGCTTTTGGTGCATGGAGAGACAGGCCAGAGCTGCGATAAGCCAACAATCACCTGTAAGAAAAAGTAAACTATTATTCAGCAAAGGGCGACACATGATGCGGCTCAAGGGTACCAGAACGCAAGTACTTTACCCAATTCTCCCTGTCTAATATCGAAACGACTAAGACCATCAGCGATGAATTGGGGATTGGCTACGATTTCCTAGAAGGCGAAAATAGACTAAAAAAGACTGCATTCGCTTAAAGAGAAAATATTAAAAAATATGCAGGAAGCGCACGAGGATTATAGCAAACTAATTTATCAACGGCGTCGCGCCAAGAGATAACAACTACCAAAAGTAGGAAAAGTAAAAGTCAAGGCCAATGCACTCACTGCAAAATTATGAATGTTGCGAGAACCATTAAAAAAGCCATACCAAAACTAAAGCCTTGCTTTTCCCTTTTCTAAGACAGGCAGCTTCCATAAGTGCATATTTTCCCGATAAACGAACCAAGAGGTAGCGGGAAAAAGACAAGACGAGGACATATCTGGACATGAATATGAAAATAAAAGCCCAGTCTTTTCAAGAGTACAACAGTATAATAGGGTTTTGAGAGAAAATAATTAGGAAATGTAACAAAAATGAGTGGAGCAATCTACGGAAGAGAAAAACCGCTCAACAACTTGCAAAATTCCAATAAAAAGTTCCGGAAACCGAAATAGTAAGAAACGTACTCCCGGTCTGCGCCAACGATATTTAGATGAGGAATTGCTACGATCTGGCCAAATTGTAGAATCGACAGGAGGCATGAAGGGATCCTCGAAGAGACCACCGCGCTGCAACTGTGCCTCGACTTCGCGTTGAAACCACTTCCTACTGTGCTCCAATGACTGTGATACAAGAAATCTATGTTTGAAAACGACGGATGTGACCTCCTTTTGTCGAATTTGACGCCTGACCGATGCCGCCAGATGCTTTTGGTAAGTGCTCACGATCGGTTCATGGCCTGATGGCGGACGAGGCAACGGGGATCTTTCAGTTTGCCATCCATCACCCATCTCGGCTATTAGAGGAATATTGAAGCCTATTTTTGCCATTGTTTAATTAAAATGATTGAATTGGATTAGTCGGTGGAGCAACGACACATGAATACTGAGAAGTGGAGTTAGGTGTGGCAAAACAGGCTGCGTAGGCGTTGGATAATGAATAGCCAATTACTGAAGGACCTTTAGGCTATGTTTAATAGAACAGGTGTATATTTGCCCAAGGACCAATAAGCTGGTTTCAGAAGTAACTGATGTGTTTAATTGCAATTTTACGAATTTAATTTAATTCTAGGATTAAAATTCTTTGCGCGGAGCTATGTCACGGCTTTGGTACAGGTACTTTAATTTAATAAAAAGAGCACGCAACATTTTAGTCAGTAATTTAATTCAAATGATAAAGTGACCTATTTTTACTTACACAAACAAAATGATTACTATGGGAAAATTTTCTTCTTGATATCGTGGTCTATAACAAGTACGGTAAAATTAGATGGCTTTTGGGAGGGAAAAAAAGTTGTTTACATTCTACAATCGTTGGTTTCTAGGAGTCACCACAGAAAGCCGCTTACTTATTTAGTCCAGATCCTGTTGATTTTCTTTGAGAACAAAATGATGAAAAGCTCTGCTATTATCGAAATATTTTCTATGCGCCAAATATATACCTACCACATAATAGCAACCCTCCGTATATTTAATAAAATTGCGGCTATTCAAAACAGTACATCTGTTGCTAGCGTAGGAATAAATGGGCAATCAATTAGCTGAATTCAAAGCCATGCCACCTGCCCCATACAGTTACTCTGGGCGCATCCACATGCACATAATATTTATGAGGCCATAGGATTTGCTATGAGGAACACGTGTTTAAACACGGATCACGAGAGCGTAGCAGCACAAGAGGCCTTATTTGGACGTGTCCTTACCCGATGGAATCAAAAGGACACCACCGATGCCCTTGAATATACAACTAATTGCTTTATCCATTTCGTGTTGCCGAAACAATTCTAGTAGGTTCCCAGTGAACTGAATCATTACTGGAATTTTCGGTCCCCCTTGCTAATTAAACTTTTGCGTGGAAGCAAAATTTTCGCCATCCAATGAAGCTTTTGTTCAAACTTAGAGACTACCATTGGGTTACACGATACTGGGAGCAAAACGTAATTGTTTAAACACGCGTTCGGCTTCCACAAGAGACAAGTTTATCACGCAGACCTGTAAATTTTATGGCGTCGCACTCTTCCACCCCAATAAAACATTCCGGTCACGAACGAGAACCCAAGAATCATACAATTTCAATCAGATAAGGCGCAACCGTGGAGAGCGCGACACGCCCGGTCGAGGGAAAGTGCCTTTCCATACCTGCTCCCTAGTACTGGAGAAAGCATTTGCTTCATTCCCACACCCAGTTCCAAACATTCCTCAATCAATATTTGATACATTCTCCAAAAGTTTCTGCATAAATTGAAAAAAAGGTAGTGATTGCACTCATTCTTTTGGCGTATTACTCACAGGATCTGTCACAGAAAATAGAAGATTCGTAAACAAATCCATGTTCTGCGCTCCTTTACGTTTTTTGGTTCCAGCAGCTAGATTTGACTTCCACTTTTTCAGTGTCCTATCAACGGGTCGGTAGGCTAGAGCGCTTCCGTTCAACGCCACCTCCGCTCCCGGCATTCGAAGCAGCAATACCGTACCCCTTTTGGGCACAATATGAAGTCTTGCTGCAGCAACACTCTCATCTTCTGTGGCTAAATAGAAGATATTCCGTGTCTCCATCGTTACAACGCCCTCCAAGTCCACCTAAAATGAAGTCCACTCAGGACGAGTGATTCGTATTGCTACTGATATTTAATAAGTAAATCAGCCGACCCTACTTATAGAAATTAAGTGAAGAACAAGAAATATTGAACAACTAATAAGCAGACATTTGCCTAATGGATGGCTATGCTACATTCAATTTAAGCCAGAACTTCAGTTTTTCAGCTAACCTTTTCCATAATGGTACCATGAAGGGAAAACACGAAACAATAAGCGCTAAAGCTTAAACTACAACTATTACTGGCAGCCGAATTACGTCTTCGGGAAAGTCATTTCCATTGAACCCGAAACTTCGAAAAACACATTGTGCGCACCATTATTTCAACTTGCCTGTTTCGTAGAGATCGAACGAAGAACCCTCATTCGTGCACCGATCAAATCCATTCGAAGCACATTCTCCAGTCTACTTGTAATTTTGGCGCCATTTGTAACTTTCGTCCAATCAACAAGAGATTTTGCATAGCTGTTCCACAGCTCATTTAACCTTTGAGGTAGATCAACAGGGCAGGTCATTTCACGCCGCAAATCTGCACTCTGATCCCGTCTCAGCAGTCGCTTCAACTGCTTTGCTGTTTGTCCACGGAATTGGGGCAAAAGTTGTGGTTTTTTCCTCAATTTTGTCGATTTTTTGCTCACTTCTCGCGCCTGTGGCGCTAAACCTATGTAATTTGCAGAGCCGAACTCATCCAAGTTGATGATAGCCTGATTCCGATTCTGGGTCAGGATTCGTGATTTCACAAACTCAGAGGCGTAGTTGGAACTCATTTCTCAGGTACCTTAAAATGTTATACCTACTTATTAGTTATAAGTGCCAATGATAATGCGAAATGTGGTATCGAGTTGACAGCCTATAGTGAGAAATTTTACAATGCCCTAACACAGTTACTAATATACTCAGTCGAATTCAATTTCACACAAGAGTAACTAAAGAGTTTTGCCATTCAATAAAAGAGATCTAAACAAACAAATATTGGAGAAACTGCAATTAAAACGAGTAACTTGCGCAGAGGAGAATAATAAACATGCCGACAAAGACAGAAGAATATCAGTAACTTGGCTGCCAAATTAAACAATGACAAATGTAAGTAATGCAGGAAAGCGATCGGTTGGATTCATGAAGTAAAAGGTTGGAAATTTTTATGTTCGGCGAAAAAATGTAACAAGCCATTATATTTTTGCAGAAATTGGGTGGGAAAACAGGATCAAACGAAAAAAACAATGGAAATGCAGCATATCGTCGTAACAGGTGTACAAAATACAGCTACGAAGGCCAGACTGGCTGTACAAGATAAAGCTGGCTCAGAGGGAGCTTGGATTTGGTGAAATAGGGGAGGAAATATAGTGAAAGAAAGTGAGCCGAATAGAAGTAAAAACATTTAACCCGAATTCATTCAATGGCATTATCAGAGTTTTGATTGGTGAGAAAACGCAACCAATCAGATTTAAACTCAGAGGGAGAACGCAGGTTAGACAATTGGCTCATAAAAATTCACTGATAACGCTTCACCATTAAAGTTATGCAAAATTAGTCAGGTAAAAATAGTATTCCCTAATGAAACAAATAAGCAGTGGAAAAATGGGGCAAAACACTAACAGATCGGCAATGAATTAAAAGAAACCATTGTATTCCCTACAAGAAAGACATTTGTGAGTGAGTAAAACCATTGCGTTTGCACTTTTAACACATCAAAATGAAAGCAAATAGATTCTCGTATTAGTCAACCTGTGGTCCTGTAAAAGGACTCCAAACCAAGAGCCTAAAAATTCAACCAGTTTTTCACAAACCTTCGCAATAGAGAGAGCACAAAAATTTCCATCAAAACATACACCTGGCGCTCCTTCAGTAGTTACCTTCTGCATGGGGAACCACTTCTTGGACCGAAACACTAAGCTAACTAGCCAAATAGAACAGATAACAACTGTTGTCCGGCAGATATCTCTCCTATACATTAGAATTTGCCAAGGACTAAAGGCACTGTAAGCATGCAAACAGATTTCACGTCCAAAAAACCGACCAACTACAAAATACTTCTTCCATTTTTGCGAAGAGTCGAAAATGCCTTAGCGTGGAAACTAGGCGTAGACACCACAACACACACACACACACACATTTGCGGACGGAAGAGATGGGAGGAATGTGGTGTTGACCATGCTTTTCTACCGTCGCCGGCACTGTCGCACTGTCCACAGCGCTGATTCAATTTCGGCGCAACGCAGTGACCAGCAGCACCGGTCTGACGTGACGACACTGGTGGCCATCCGCCAAATCACCCCACACTAGTAGATGGCGCATGACGGGTGGCAGATGTTGAATCAAAAGGGCACCTCACAGACCCTTTGTGGGAGTGACGCACAACCACCTCGTCGATGCAGCAGACGATGCCATTTGCAACCAACACCAGATTGGTTGTCTTTGTTCAGCCGTGCATTTCACTTCAATCGCATCATTACCCGTGAGCCACTTCAGAGGACAGAAGGCGCGTGTGGGATGAGGGATGGGTCCACCTCCTTCTGCGTTACTGGTTGGCTTGTAGTGTAGACTGTGACTGCAGTGGGTCAGCCGCCTTGATGCGCAGGACATTCAGCTGTTATCCACTCGATGAGGTCATTTCCGAGGCTCCCAAGTGACTGACCATGAAGGGAGAGCCGATCCGATTGACTGACCGACTAACTGACAGAATGATTGAGGTACACAACTCCATCAATACCGAGCAGCACAGCAGTGCCTCACAATCACTCAAATGCCACATACACACACAAGCCGCATGACGCTCATGACGCCCTGCCACCTGTTCAGTGTTTGCCACCGCCTGTTGACAGAAGACAGTCCCTTCCTGTTTGGACACTGAATGCGTGCTGGGGACAAAACTGCGTAACAGTTGACGCTGTGAAGAAATAAGCGACCACAATCCACCCTCTACGGTCTTCTTACCACCTTGTGTGACACAACACGCGTGGTCACCCAGTGTCCGGATGCCGCTTCCACCTCCCATTGGAGAAGATAGCCAGGTGTGCACGGCATCCAGGTGGGCCTGTGCTCACTTTCTTCTTTTGCTGCTTCTTCTCCTTCTTCGTCTCACCTCCACCACCCAACTACTCCATTCGCCGGCAACACGATTCGACTGGTGCAGTCGTCAAGACCTACCTACTAGATGTTAACAATGAACACGTGTCACCCCTATTTGGCACTGCGGTCACACCACGCTGGAAGACAAGGCGTTTGACTAAAGCACAGCCAACCCCTCCTCCTCCTCCTCCTCCTCCTTCTTCTTCTTCTTCTTTTTCTTCTTCTTGTTCTACTGCTACTACTACCACTACTGAACAAGCGTTTGTTCTGCAGCGAGGAGAAGGAAGGATGTAGAGGCAAGCTAGTCGGTAGAAGGCGTGGTTGCTATGGCAAAGCCAGAGGATAGGACATATCCCTTTTTCAAGAGGAAGTGCATTGTGTGCAGGGAAAGCCAAGCAGTGGGTAGTAAAATAGGGTGGAGAAGAAGGGGCACAGCACCACAGTAACCGTTTCACACTGATGGTGGAAATGGCGCACTCATTATCACCAATGCAGTCCTCACTCCACTTGAAGACTGCCACTGAATTGCATTACCGGACTGCGCACCGGTGCTCCTCCATCGTCCCAACTGAAGCAAAGGTGGGACGTGAATGTTGGTGGGTGGCTGTGTGGATGTGCGGCTGTGTGGGTGAGTGATCTGGTGGTGCAACCAGTTGACAACGCACACAACACACATTTGGCAGTGAGTCAGCGAGCATTGGCAGAAGAAGCATCGCTTCATCACAGCCTTTCCAGGTGGAAACGGTTGGCACTGGCCTCGTGGTCACTGGGAGGGATGAGGTCAAACCAACCATGAGTAATTTATTGCCTTATTGCCATGTTTGTGGTGAGTGTGTGCGTGAGCGAGGTGGTGAATGGCTTTGTGCCCGTGCGGAAGTGACTTTGCAAGGCCCGATTCCCCATTCCCCCAAAACATTCGGCTGACAGGTGGAGGGCAGGCGTGGAAGTACTCGAGTCGTCACGCAAGTAGGTGGAGTGCTACCCTTTGCCTCGCACTGTCGACTCGGAGTCCGGTCACCACCCAGCACTCGTCAGCCGTCATCGGTCACCCAGCCCCATCACACATGCTTGACCACGTAGTCACGACATTTCGTTGCTCCTAGGTCCGCGGCGTCGCATCGCTAGGATCACTCGAGGAGGTCTGTGCCCTCGAGGACAAAAACACTAACTAACCGCCTCTAACCCTTGGCTTTGACGCAACTTCAGCCTCAAGGCTTTGGTGACTTTTTACAATCAACATCAACTTTTCCCACCCGTCTATCCACCTACCTACCTCCCTGCCTAATCGCTTGCCTGCCTGCCTGCCTGCCTGCCTGCCTACCTGTCTGCCTGTCTTTACCCATTATTGAATCATATATCAACCTCACCGACAGACCAACTGGTGCCCGAGGGTGCTCTACTTCACTCCTAACTTGTGCCCTCTCCTGACTCGGAATGTGGCTTGTGGTGCGTAAACAGGATATCACTTCACCCCACCTCACACCACTTCACTTCACGTCACGTCACGTCACATCGCGTCACTTGACAGTCAGTAATTGCTCCTCGATGACCTTCTGAATGAAAACTGTTCCCCCCAACCGAGTGACGGCTGAAGACGCTTCCCAAGACGCTATCTTGGGTGTTGTGCAAGGCAGCACTGCTGTCCAACTCTGTGTGGATAGGAGACGAGACGAAGTGGATGTGAAGTCCAGTGCACGTGTCCAATGACATGACCCACACAAATCAACCAATGGGAAGGCGATTCGACAGTAGAAAAGGGAAAGCAGAAGAAGAAGAAGAAGGTGAAGTCGGAGGAGGATGAGGAGTGGGAGTCTCTCCTTTCCTCCTTCACCTCTTCACTCTTGCTGTTACCCTCGTGGTCGAATTCACTGGTGGTGGTGAACATCATGGTGGTTGTAGTGGCGATGATGCTAAGGATAATGAATAAATTATGCAGCAGACTTCAATCACTAACCAGCAAACATAGCTAGCGAATGGATTTACGAAGGGAGGGAGGAGTAGGACGCTGGAAATGAGGCATCTTGAATTGACGCTGCTTGCACGCAACAGTTTGACTATCTCCTTTTGCCCCTTCTCTAGTTCCTGCTCCCGTTCCCATTACCGCTATTGTTCGTCCTTCTTTCCTGTCGATACATCATACATCACAGATTACAGCAACTTTTAACTATCTAAACGAAGAACGATGCCAACGAGAACCTCTTTAATTACTTAATTGAGCTCGGTTGGTTACCTTAAGCAAATATACTACTTATTCAATTGTTCATTAGTAGTAAAGCAACTTCGACTTCATTGCCACAAAGGGGGTTATTTGATTAGAGATAGCTAAAAATTTCAACCTTTTCATGAGAAATTCATCCGTGTTTTTATAAAGTCACACATACGCAGTGCAGATGACAATTCATAACATCCAGAAAGGCATTGTGCGATTGCCAGATAAGTTAGGGGTTTCCTTTTCACCCGGGTGACATAAACGAGCCATTGTCTCCCAGTCTGCCACGTGAGATGGAGAGTTCTAAACCGAGATTACAATGATAGACTTGGCTAATGTGATCGACGCGGAAATATCTGTATGATAAAGGTCAGTGACAGGCGCACTCCCTCCTTCGACTCCTCATTCATTCATTCATCACGCTATCCTATTGGAAGCTAATATTTCGCTTCAGTCGATTTTTTTTGCACAACTGTCAAGTATTTCTACCTGGGGTGTCGATGTTTGGAGGGAGAGAAAAAAAAATTAACCTAATTGTGAGAGCAGGGTCAGTCGACTAAATATATACAAGCAGTCACGCAACTGTTCATGAGGGCTACACGGGGAGAAAAGTTTCATAGAGTGAAAAAAAAACGTGCACAACATGCACACACAGGTGACCTTGAAGGTGGAAAAAAAGTGAAGCGATCGATGGCACAGAGAGGCACGCGTATGCCACACAAGTTCACTCTCCCCTGCAAATCACACCACCGAGGGCCCAGGGGTCAAAATTTATGCAAATGCTAGAGATTCATGGGAAATGCAAGCAACATTAACGTTTTTAATAACTTCCTTTTGGAGGGGAGAAGGGAATGTTGCTGCAAAGGGATGAAGGAGGGAATTTCTTTATGCCCCTTAAAGTGAAGGGAAAGGGGTGAAGGAAGGAAATGATTGGACTCCTTTGCGCTTTGGTTTAACCTTTGGATTTCGGTATCGCGGGTACTTGAGACCGCGACAGTAGAAGCTCCTTCCTTTAAGGCAAGACACAAAGCGCTACGATTTAATTTTGCTTACGTTTTTTTTCTGATGAAAAACAAGAAGTACGCGGGGGCAAAGCTGAAAACCAATGAGGCCACGAATATGAGAAGTCGGGAAAAAATAAACGCAAAGAGAGAATCACAGCAAGAAAGCAGGAAATGGGTCGATGTGGTTAAATGAATTGCGAAAATTGTCGCTGGACTATTTTGATAAAAAGGCTTTGATCACAAGGAGCCTGTCTGTGCCACGGCTTTAGCACATTCGCAACTAAAGTTGTCGAGGCAAACCCATTAGACCGCAGCTCGGCTGTTTTATTATCTGATGCGGTGCCGCTGCCTTCACTGGCAAAGTGAGCAGTTCAAGTGATGTTCAACCGGTGGCAGAAAAAGACTTGTAAGTAGGTCTACACGTCCGCCTTCATACAGTGAAAAACGCATCAAAAAGGTAGGAATTGTCATAACCATGGCAAACGTATGACGTCACATATATGCGACACGAATAGCAAAAGTGTTATCGTGCCTTGGATGAGCACGAATTTGTAAAAACTATGTCCATAATCTAAGTGAGTACAATTTAAAAGTACCTCCATACGATAAACTTTAATAAACCAAGAAAAGAGGTGCCTTCTAGTGACAATGGCAAAAAATCGAAAATTGCATCTTTTCTTGATTAAACACAGCACCCAAATGCCAAAGGAGGAGAAAGATGAGGAGGAGGCAGAGGACATCTGCCGTGAATAACCGAATCTACGCAGAACTACACAACAGAAGGGCCATAGAAGTTACAGCATTTTATGACCATCACTCCCGACCTTGCGTTCAGCATAACTTGCAACGCATAAAGCAAGGAAACACGATTTATGTCAACTTTTAAAGTGAAAAAGAGAGGTTTTGAAATGAGCCAATCAAGATTTGGCAGGAATTAGGGGCTCACCACCGTAAAAACAAGAATCTGGGCAAGAGTGGAGTTAGTTAATGCGGCTAACAAATGGTATCCGCAAGTAAGGAATGCAAGGCGAATTGGTGATGCCAGAGGTACAAAATTCATGCTAAATAGCAACAGAGCCAACATTCGTTATCCGCCAGACAAACACATTTCTTTGCACTGGTCTATGAATCACCAGGAGAAACGTCACTATGTTGAAATAAATAGGGGAAAAAATGGGGAAAACCCATTCAAGAGGCCTCTACGAACAGAAAAAAACGATAAAAATTGGCTGATTTCGACAAGCTTCCCCCCAAAAAAACATCGAAATTGCGAAAAGATGACTTCTCATTTTACAATAGTAGTTACATATGGAATATATCATCATCTCAGAAATTTACGGTAACCTACTGAATATGACAAATGACAAAAAGGGATTTTTTTTTTGAAAAATCAACTTCAAAACGTCGGCCTTTCGGACCAATAGGGTGCCGCCTAAGGCAGCACGATCGATAGGCGGCCTCTGATTGGTGAAAAATGGAGCAGGCACACATGGAAGGGCTGGAGAAACCCCAAAAGTGTCAAGGCAAATCAACAAGGTGGGATTTTAACTGACTGGCTAAAAAAAACCCCTGCCCTGCCAAACAGCTAGCTAGTTAGCCAGCTATCCAGCCAGCCAGTCAGCCTGTCTGTCTGCCTGCCAGCCTCGTGGCCGTTTTGCAGGTGAAATGAGGCAGTGACAAAGCGTTGACAGCGGTAAAAATAACCAGCAGTCCACTTTTTTGCCGCTTTCCCACTTGGTTTGACTCAAAGAGGGGGGAGACTTACTCTCCTGCCCAACTGTACGTCAGTAGAGAGGAAGGGGGGAGGGGAGGGAAAGTAGACATGCCAGTTTTACAGAGAGTTGGTCGTTCAAATTGGGGTGGAAAGTGGAGAGAAAGCTGACCAAAAAGCGTCCATTTCAGAAGATGGCATCATATTCGTGGTTCCATAGGAAAATAGCAACAAATGTTTAAATACTAGATATTTTTAATCACGTTTCGTCTCAAAATTCGCCTTTGTGTGGAAAGCGTGATAAAGATTCGTTGCTAGACCAAAACATCTGTCGAATGGAGGCGAAAAAGGAGGATCTATAAAAACACCAAAGTAGGCCACCGCTCCGTTTCTGAGCCATTAAGTGGCAGTTACATGAAGGCTAATTGCTTCATGAATAATGCACAAATAACAGCGGAATATTAACCCAGACATTAGCGGTGGATAAAATCAGAAAAAACATGATTAACCAGTTAATGATGGGAGATAAGCCCATTGGGTAAACAAATTTCACCTCAAAAAAGAACAGGCACCCAAACACAAAGGCGTCTTGAATCTATAAAAATTGGGAATGGAGGCACTTCCCTGGATTACGTCGAACATTGCAAAATTTTGAATCAAAAGAAGGCTATAATCCACTTACTTTGCCGGATTCTACCAGTAGCTGCCAGATTTCAATGCCAACGGAGAGTGAGAAGAAGCCAAGAAGAGGACCTTCCAAATGGATAAACAAGCAGTGAGAAGGTAATGATGATAACGCTACTAGTTCCATGAGTACATCGACGATTGACAAGCAATTCATGCCTGGACAGGAATTGCTCGTTTTTTTGCAAGCATGCGTTAACAAGACCAGGGAATGAAAAGGGATTACATCATTTACCAGCGAGACCGATCAACAATTATTGAACTGTCGTTAGACAGTCGTGGTAGGGGCGAGGGTAGGTTTTATGCTCTACCTAGGGTATTATCTACGATCAGTTATTATTTAAAAATAGCAAATAGGAATAATAATTTCTTATAAGTCTACATCTTGCACCATAAACCAAAGTAAACTTCATTAGGCTCACTAATAAAATATTCCTTAAGTGGGTGTATCCTATTGGTTCATTTTGCACCAATGAAAAAACCGCAGATGGCTAAGATAAGTTAGATCCCATAGCGGCTGAAAAGTGCTCCCCAATGAGTTAAACATTTTCAGAGAAAAAAATAACATACACAAACGTATCTTTATGAAAATGCACTTAAATTATATAGCTGCATCCAGTAAAATCGCCTCCGAATATCCAAAAAATTGAATTGACACATTTGGCACGAATTGTGCCAATGGCTAGTGGATAGCAAATAAAGGGGAACGAAGCAATTTAAATGGATATATCACGAGCACGAAGGAAAAGACGTTTTTTGCGAATAATACCTAATTTAATGATTCTCCAATCGCATTGGTTGGCGCAACGCACTAGACACCTCCCATTGGTCAATCTTAAATAGGTAGACTTGATCACTAGTGCAAATTAATTATTCCAACATGGAAGATGCTAACGCATAAATCTACATTTTCAACTCGCATACCAACAATCAGTCAGTGCTCATCGAACAGCACCTCAGTTGACAACATCAACGAGTACCCCTGCCCCCTTCTCTTCAACATAAAGTAACAATGGGAATGTGCGATTCCGTTTCTGCAGCCAAAGTCAAGAGAGGGAAGGAGGCATAAAATGAGGTGAGAACGTGATTAACCTAATCACCTGATGGGAGAGAGAGTTCTATAAATCTTTCCCCCCTCTCCATAAAAATCGCCCACGATGGCGTACTGTCGAGGCAATAAGAGGTAAACATTAAACACCAAACTACGCAAAAAGGCAGAAACACAGGCAAAAAGGAGGAACTTGTGCAAGGTAATCAGTATATTGGCATTATTGTAATAATCAGTGTCGTTATTGCGTCTCTCCAGTAAGAGGCGTAGACGCAAGCAAAATAAGGGGAGGAGAGGAATTAAAGATGGACAACTTGGTGAAAAAGAAGAACAAGGAAAACGGTTTCCAGCTGTTGTATTTGTTGTTACAGCACACTATTCTAGAGTGATAAGAATCAACTTCGAAAGACGACATGATCAAGACAACTTTTTTCCTTTTTTGTTGGGCCAGGGGGGGGGGAGAGAAGAGGGGAGTAATGTAGCGAATCGTCTTTTCAATCACAAGTACACAATTTTTCAGTAATAATAAGGTGCATTGATGATGATGGTGGGAGGAGGAAAACTCGAGTTCGGTTTGGAAGTGTGGTTGTGAGCGGAAGAAGGTTGACAGTTTCTGCTTCGAGATTTGGCAGCGTCAGGTTTGATAGTAATAATGATGGCGCCGTCAACTTAGGCCCGAACATTTCCGCTGGAAAAAAAAGACGCACTGAGACACAAAAAGTAAGTACAAAAATTGATAGACAGGTTGATTCACCAAGGTAATATTGGTGTTACACATGAGTAATACTTATGCCTACTTACCCGAGCCCGTGTGACACAAATACGTGACGTGCGTTATCAGTTCACAATGATTGACACATCTCATCGTAAGCGGATTGGATTAGATTGAAAATAATAAAATGATCGCAATGCTCAACTTTGTGAGAAGCAGATTTATGCTGGGACGGTGGACGACAGTTAGATTGAATTGTTGAATGGTCACGTCAGAAGACCAAAAGTGGATCCTTGAAGCAAATTTTTGAAAGTAGGAGGGGGAAAAATAAGCGTCAATGGTTAGGTGTTGACAAATGGCCAATAAAAGGTATTAGAGACTTTAAATGTTCACAAAACTTTTGCCCACAACGCCTACAAACGAATGCGACGGCAGCCACGGGTTGGTAAGGCAACGTAGACGGTCATCGGACAGTAAAATTGAGACAAAACGAAATCGTTACACCAAAAAACCTCCTTGACCTCCACCCAAAACTAGGACAAGGGACGTGTCCAACAACTTCATTGCGTATTCTGGATCCATTATTGCAGCGGAAATGGCCCACGCATTTCAGCGAACGCCTAGAAGGTAGACACCTCATCAGTATGCACATTTAAAGGCCCTTCTCCACCAATCAGGATAGACATCAACACCCCGGACAGTTTAGGGAAAGAACAAACGGTTTACAGAGATGCTGTCACAATGGAACAATAAATCCTGCTGTTGCAAGCGATGGTGACAATCATAAGAAAGAGCCGCAAACCAAAAACCACAACGAACTACATAACAAAAGAATAAAAGGAAAGTAGGAGGTCAACAAGAAATCAACAAAACCTCATTTGAGAGAAAGACTGTTCGTGCTACAGTTTCGGAATCTCTCTCTCTCTCTCGCACTTTCTCCACTAATTAGTCCATGTCGGGTATGAGTGGAAACAGACTGCGAATAGTTTATCCACTATAGTCAATATCATCGCCACTACAACCACCATGATGTTCACCACCACCAGTGAATTCGACCACGAGGGTAACAGCAAGAGTGAAGAGGTGAAGGAGGAAAGGAGAGACTCCCACTCCTCATCCTCCTCCGACTTCACCTTCTTCTTCTTCTTCTGCTTTCCCTTTTCCACTGTCGAATCGCCTTCCCATTGGTTGATTTGTGTGGGTCATGTCATTGGACACGTGCACTGGACTTCACATCCACTTCGTCTCGTCTCCTATCCACACAGAGTTGGACAGCAGTGCTGCCTTGCACAACACCCAAGATAGCGTCTTGGGAAGCGTCTTCAGCCGTCACTCGGTTGGGGGGAACAGTTTTCATTCAGAAGGTCATCGAGGAGCAATTACTGACTGTCAAGTGACGCGATGTGACGTGACGTGACGTGAAGTGAAGTGGTGTGAGGTGGGGTGAAGTGATATCCTGTTTACGCACCACAAGCCACATTCCGAGTCAGGAGAGGGCACAAGTTAGGAGTGAAGTAGAGCACCCTCGGGCACCAGTTGGTCTGTCGGTGAGGTTGATATATGATTCAATAATGGGTAAAGACAGGCAGACAGGTAGGCAGGCAGGCAGGCAGGCAGGCAGGCAAGCGATTAGGCAGGGAGGTAGGTAGGTGGATAGACGGGTGGGAAAAGTTGATGTTGATTGTAAAAAGTCACCAAAGCCTTGAGGCTGAAGTTGCGTCAAAGCCAAGGGTTAGAGGCGGTTAGTTAGTGTTTTTGTCCTCGAGGGCACAGACCTCCTCGAGTGATCCTAGCGATGCGACGCCGCGGACCTAGGAGCAACGAAATGTCGTGACTACGTGGTCAAGCATGTGTGATGGGGCTGGGTGACCGATGACGGCTGACGAGTGCTGGGTGGTGACCGGACTCCGAGTCGACAGTGCGAGGCAAAGGGTAGCACTCCACCTACTTGCGTGACGACTCGAGTACTTCCACGCCTGCCCTCCACCTGTCAGCCGAATGTTTTGGGGGAATGGGGAATCGGGCCTTGCAAAGTCACTTCCGCACGGGCACAAAGCCATTCACCACCTCGCTCACGCACACACTCACCACAAACATGGCAATAAGGCAATAAATTACTCATGGTTGGTTTGACCTCATCCCTCCCAGTGACCACGAGGCCAGTGCCAACCGTTTCCACCTGGAAAGGCTGTGATGAAGCGATGCTTCTTCTGCCAATGCTCGCTGACTCACTGCCAAATGTGTGTTGTGTGCGTTGTCAACTGGTTGCACCACCAGATCACTCACCCACACAGCCGCACATCCACACAGCCACCCACCAACATTCACGTCCCACCTTTGCTTCAGTTGGGACGATGGAGGAGCACCGGTGCGCAGTCCGGTAATGCAATTCAGTGGCAGTCTTCAAGTGGAGTGAGGACTGCATTGGTGATAATGAGTGCGCCATTTCCACCATCAGTGTGAAACGGTTACTGTGGTGCTGTGCCCCTTCTTCTCCACCCTATTTTACTACCCACTGCTTGGCTTTCCCTGCACACAATGCACTTCCTCTTGAAAAAGGGATATGTCCTATCCTCTGGCTTTGCCATAGCAACCACGCCTTCTACCGACTAGCTTGCCTCTACATCCTTCCTTCTCCTCGCTGCAGAACAAACGCTTGTTCAGTAGTGGTAGTAGTAGCAGTAGAACAAGAAGAAGAAAAAGAAGAAGAAGAAGAAGGAGGAGGAGGAGGAGGAGGAGGGGTTGGCTGTGCTTTAGTCAAACGCCTTGTCTTCCAGCGTGGTGTGACCGCAGTGCCAAATAGGGGTGACACGTGTTCATTGTTAACATCTAGTAGGTAGGTCTTGACGACTGCACCAGTCGAATCGTGTTGCCGGCGAATGGAGTAGTTGGGTGGTGGAGGTGAGACGAAGAAGGAGAAGAAGCAGCAAAAGAAGAAAGTGAGCACAGGCCCACCTGGATGCCGTGCACACCTGGCTATCTTCTCCAATGGGAGGTGGAAGCGGCATCCGGACACTGGGTGACCACGCGTGTTGTGTCACACAAGGTGGTAAGAAGACCGTAGAGGGTGGATTGTGGTCGCTTATTTCTTCACAGCGTCAACTGTTACGCAGTTTTGTCCCCAGCACGCATTCAGTGTCCAAACAGGAAGGGACTGTCTTCTGTCAACAGGCGGTGGCAAACACTGAACAGGTGGCAGGGCGTCATGAGCGTCATGCGGCTTGTGTGTGTATGTGGCATTTGAGTGATTGTGAGGCACTGCTGTGCTGCTCGGTATTGATGGAGTTGTGTACCTCAATCATTCTGTCAGTTAGTCGGTCAGTCAATCGGATCGGCTCTCCCTTCATGGTCAGTCACTTGGGAGCCTCGGAAATGACCTCATCGAGTGGATAACAGCTGAATGTCCTGCGCATCAAGGCGGCTGACCCACTGCAGTCACAGTCTACACTACAAGCCAACCAGTAACGCAGAAGGAGGTGGACCCATCCCTCATCCCACACGCGCCTTCTGTCCTCTGAAGTGGCTCACGGGTAATGATGCGATTGAAGTGAAATGCACGGCTGAACAAAGACAACCAATCTGGTGTTGGTTGCAAATGGCATCGTCTGCTGCATCGACGAGGTGGTTGTGCGTCACTCCCACAAAGGGTCTGTGAGGTGCCCTTTTGATTCAACATCTGCCACCCGTCATGCGCCATCTACTAGTGTGGGGTGATTTGGCGGATGGCCACCAGTGTCGTCACGTCAGACCGGTGCTGCTGGTCACTGCGTTGCGCCGAAATTGAATCAGCGCTGTGGACAGTGCGACAGTGCCGGCGACGGTAGAAAAGCATGGTCAACACCACATTCCTCCCATCTCTTCCGTCCGCAAATGTGTGTGTGTGTGTGTGTGTGTGTGTGTTGTGGTGTCTACGCCTAGTTTCCACGCTAAGGCATTTTCAACTGTTCGCAAAAATGGAGGACGCAGAAATCTAGGAGGATACACCTCTTCTCCTTCAGTTTGGACAGATTTAATTTTTTTGTTGGTTTGGATTTGATACAAGAAATGAGACCTTAATGTGGGTGCCGCGACGCGACATTGCGTTATGCTGATGGGAATCAGTTTAAAGCGGAATGGTTATACCTTTGTCGTCTCCAAAATATCATGCAATTGGTTGACTTTTTGGAAGGATGTGGGTTATTAGTGCTTCTTTGACTTGCGGAACTTTGCAGAAAGATTTCTTTGATCAATTTTGTTGAAATAAGATTTCCCACGTAGTAAAAGTGTTGCTTTTAAAATAAAAGTAGGAAATAAAGCCCTTGTTCACGCTAAAGGGGATCGTAAACGTTGGGAGTCCAGTAGCTTCTCGGATTTATTATGAGGATTCGCGTGTTTGGGAGCATTTTATTTAACACCAAATTGCGACCTGAAGAGCGATGCAATGCGCTTGATGCGAACGCCAATTTATTGCCTCACTGTAATCGCGCTTCAACCCAGATTTCCATTTCCTTTCAATTTACAGATGACGAAATGTCAGTGATTTCCGAACTCACCACGCTATTTTTTATATTTTTTTGGACTGCCAACCAATTTAAAAAGATTTTCCAACTGCAAGCCTTTGCAATGCGCGAATACTGCTTGCGAAAATACTATGGATGAAGCAGTTCCGTGCTTGCAAAATACGTTGACCTGAAATTGGTTAGGAGTACATGTATGAGGACAGCAACAAGTCGGACACTACTTTTAAGCCAAAAAAACCGCATACCATTTTTGAATTTTTCTCACAATATCTCAATTTCACATTAAAGAATCACGCAAAGACCGTGCGTCTACACAGATTTAAGCTTGTCTGAGAACATGTCTAATGCGGAGCTGGCCAAAAATATGTACATATGCAAACCTTAGGGATTAGAAGCAAAGTGATAGTTAATGAGACCAATTGGTCTGAAGCGCTGGGATTTTAATACAAAGGCAAAAAATTATTTTGTAGTCACTAACAAACTAGAATTATTTAACATCTACTTGTGGGCCACGTTTTATCGCTTTACTTGAGATGCGTCTTAGAGACTCATCAATTGGAAACTAGGAGAGGCATTATTCAAAATGCTTTAATTTTCATCAGCAAACCGCCGAAGTGTGGGCCAATAGAAATGCAGGGTGGAAAATCAGCCAATAGGAAGGGGCGGAAGGACGTTTTCAAATTCTAGGACGTTTGACAATTAAAATTCGACGTAATAGCACCTTACGGACTCTCTTGACCGCAAAACTATTAACTGAACCAGTGGAATGGAGCTTAAAGGCTAAGAATGCTATAAGAAGATGCCTGCGCCCCAAAATCCGACTCTTACCCTGAACATTTGGGAAACTACAGAAAACTTCATCTCCACCTCCTGAATTGCAATCAAATATCCTTATGTATCTGGGGAAATTCAAACAAGTTCTGTAAACTAGTTGCAATCAACTGGAATGCTACCCAAGGTGTTCAAGCAATGTGGGAAAGGAGTGGGGAGCCGTACCTGTGGTGCGATTTGGAGTCTCCACTGGGTGAGATAGGAGTGGCAAGGAGGGAGTCGTTCTGTGCCGCGGCTGCCTTCTTCTTAGCCGCTTTGTGACGCTCGTAGAGGATAATGGTGATGAGGAGGATTATCAGCTCCGCCAGAATGCCAATAAACGGCCATAGAGCGGCGAAACGACCTTGAAAAATGGGAGAAAGGAGTGGTTGGATGAGGCCGAAACCTTGTTATTGGTGAAACTTTGATGCACACTTCAGTGGATCTTAAGTGCATAGGTCGAGAGCGGGGGACATTCAGACGCAAAAGCAGTGGGATGAGTCAAATGGGAGCTACTGCCTATACATCATTCCGGAGTGGCAATGAGTCATAACCTCGGGAAAAGGTGCTACTAGATCATTAAATGAGCGAAATGCGAGAGACTGCTAGTTCTCAAGTAACCTTGAGGAGTGAAATTTACACACGGAGAACAAATAGGGGTGGGTAAATTCTTGTACCCCGAGTAAGTGCTGCTGCTTAATTCTTTACCGTCACCCAGACTACCATTCAGGTATTAAAATATGAAATGTTCAACGTTGAGTCTGAAAAGGACGAAGGAGAAGGGAGAGAGTGAAAGGGATGTGCCTTGAAACCTAAAATACGCCACTGCTTTGATCTCCATGGCTATTACCTGAACTGTCTACAGCGTTGTCTCTAACGCCCATTCCCTTCTGATTGGCTGATATCACTACTAAGCCCAAGTTCATACGGATAGGATAAATTGGCAAAATCAAAAGCATCGGGCGGCTCTGGGATCCCCTACTCGCCCTCCGGCTGTCGTCTACGTAAACGCCACATCTCTCTTCTCGCTCATACACGTAAATATTATTGAATAAAGCCGTCTGTATAGAAGCCTTGACTACCGATTTCTCCAATCCGGCGCTTGAGGGTCTCAATTGAAGCACATACTGGTCACTAAAGTTGCATTTCAAGTGGAACAAATTTGCATGTCAAACACCGGAAGCGAGTTTAGCCCTTTAAGGGCAGCCCCCGAAAAGGCAGGACAACAGCTGATTGTCTAATTCAACCACCAGGCTTCCTCCTCCTCCTCCTGAGAGGCATGAATTGTTTACGAGGGGCGAAAGTGAAAAGCATCCCCATATTTTACAAGCAGAAATTTAGAATTTATTGACAAATAGGTGTATCTGGGAGGACTGGAGAATTTTATGGCCTTGGAGGGGGATGGAGGGGAGTAGGCCTCAAAGAAAAGGGAGGAAAACCTTGCAGGAAATGAGGGAGGTAAAATGCAGCTCTGTTTGAGCCTGATCCAACCAAAGGATGAAACTTGCGGTCATAACTTCTCGATGCCGTTGAGGCGTCAGTGGAGGAAAGAAAGAACAGACTACCCGCCCCACTCCCCTACGCTCCCGCCAGAGCAGCCATTCCTGCATGTGTGACAGAACTTTTTGTTAGGAAATTGCACGCTTTAACACGCCTTTTTTTGTTAAAACCTGTGGAAGTGAAAGACCTAATTAGCCGCGCGTCTGCGGGTGTGAGTCATGTGACCAATTTTTGTCTAGCAGAGCAACTGCTGTAGCCAACCCAGGTTAAGAATGATTGCCCCTCCGAGTGAGGGGAAGGAAGGAATCAGCATTCAAAACCAAAAGATTAGGCGCCAGAGAGATGTTGGGGCCTTGATTCACGACAGCCTCGGACCAGACGCATGCCAAGTTGTCAAGTACGAACCAGCCCAGGTTCGATGAACGACGGGATTCAAGCACTCCACCACTTGCTCATTCGGTTTTTGTTCACGAAGTAAGCAAATTTAGGCAGCTCAAAATACAATTGCGCAAAAATACGCTCTGAATTTAAACTCTCGTGTACCAACATGCAAATTAGAAAACCCCCAGACAGCACACACACAGCCTGTTGTTCCATGCAGGCACACAAAACACACATGCACACAGAGAGAAAGACGTTTTATTTAAGGTGTTGGCTTTAAGCTTGTTTTGTAGTGGCGATCCTACTGAAGTGGGTGGGAGTTTCGTTTATTGATCTACAAACTGCCCTATCTATCCTCTTGCTGGCTCGCCTTTGTAGTTGTCAGTATCACAAATACCGGCAAGTCAGACTCGACTGGAGTTTCCTTTCTTAGCTTTACCGAAAAGCTTAGGCCAAGAAGATACTAAACGTATTTCTTCTGATTGGGATCAAATTGGGCTAGGTGGGATACACGACCGAATGCAACCAGCTACAATAAAGGTGAGAAAATCGCTGCGTCACATACATGTGACACCAGTACTGAGCATGTGGAATGCATAAAAGAAACAGAGTCAATGCGATGCGATAATGATGTAAATGAAGACCAGAAAGTCGATGACAAAAAAACACTTTAACTTGGAGTAGGTGGATGAAGTATGAGGACTATCAACCTGGGGGACAAGTGGCGAAGGGTTCCACCGTCAGTACACCTGTCAGTGTTAATTTGGGCCCTAAAACATAGGTGTCACACAAAAGATGAATTCCTGAGTGCAGAGAAGATGAACATACTTCGGGGGAGGTGAAGCAGGCGCCTTGGAGAGACAGTTTTTCGTTCTAAAGCCATTTTTTAGACATTACTTAAACGCTGGAAAGATGCACTTATAAATTTTGCAGAGGACCGTGCCCAAGAGGCAATAAAGTCCTGACGTTGAATTGAGCACCCCTATCTCCCCCACCCACCCCCACCCCCTAGGAATGAATGAATAAGCAAGTACATCGAAGTAGAGGAGGAAAGGACTAGGAACGAAAACGTAATATAAATGGGCTTTAGGAAATAAACCACAAATTATGTTGGTGGGGAGAATGACCAGAAGAAGGATTGAAGTGAAAAAAAATGGAGCCAGAGCAAAGTATGGCATTCGTAGGGTGGAAAAGATGAGAAGCGCGACATCGGTGACCTTAAAAGAGTATGTGAATCACCTATCGCCCTACCTCCGCTTGATTACTCTACCACGAGTCGGGACTCATATGCCCTGTAGATCAGCATTTTATCGAAAACAGTCTACCTTTATCCAGGGAAAGAAGAATGACTAAGGTACCGAGGTAGGGGGCAGGAGGAAGTGATGGCAAATAGCATCTTGTGTTCTTTAAATATTACGTTTTTTGTCGGTGTGGGCTAAATAATATGAAAGGCTTCAGAACTAATTACCACGTAACAATGAGCGGAAAGTGTGTGTGAGAACAAACGAGAAAGGTGATTTAGACATTGTGGTGTATTCGGAGGAAACCAAGGGCTGAGAGGAACCCGGGACAAATTGGGGAAGGTTGGATGCGAGATGGACGATAGAATTGGAGCAAATCCGTGTTTGCCTAAATGCACAAATTAAACAACCAGGCGGATTCCATTTCATCCCTCAGCACACACACACACACACAAGTTGATTACTCTCAGTTCCAGCGAGGTGGAAAAAAGAACAAAAACCAACCAAATAGTGAAATGAATTATTTTATGCAATTAAAAAAGTCAAGACGATGCGAAATGCCCAGCCACCCAGACATCGAGACGATTGAGCCACATGAGGCAAATTCAAGGGAGATACACAGCACAGAGGCATGTACCAAACAAGCAAAACGCAGAGGTGGTTCCAAGATCCCTTCAAGGGATAGAAGGTTATGATAAAGAGGTAAAAAATGCGAATTCAAATGAGGCACCCAGAATAGCTAGCTGTTAACTGGGAGAGTGAATGAAATGAAGGGAAAAGTGAGTAAGGCTCGGCAGTTTGGCGACAGCAATGACAACTACACAACTGAGCTCTTTTAAGTTTGCGCGCCCACTCAGCAAATAAGGAAGTCTAAGGCGCAAATAAACCGAGAAGGACATCATTCATGACCTTAAAATAGAGATTTAACGGGTCGCCCTGCTTACTATCACTTTGCTACTGCCAATCTTAGCAATTCAATGAGGTGGGATAGGATGGCTATTCTCGACCTTAAAAGAAATTGAATAAAATTCCACGAATAGTATGCTGAGGGCCTGTGGAAGGAATGTGGAGCGTAGTGCACGAGTTCCATGGGTTTTCTTCATTTGGAGGAGAAAAAAAACCGAGGAAAGTCGGCCAAGATCGCGCGCTTGTAAAAAGCATCTCCAGAGAAATCACGTGTTTGCAGATATCTATCCTAGGAGCAGTCACAATCTGTAATTTGTAGTGCCTCCTCAAGGAGACACCGAATTACACCGAATTGTTTGAAGTGTTTTGCCTCTAGAGGCCAGGAATACAACTCAATCACAGTCAGCTACGAAAATGACTACCCTTCATTGAGAGAAGCATGAGGAGGATGGACGGGGTAGGGGTATCCTCTCATCCGTCCTCCCGCTCTCCCTTCATCCATCGTCTCGACACTCCACTGATTTACAACCCCTGGCTGTTCCTTTGAGAGTGTTTTCTTGTCCACGTTCAAGTCCTACCAACTGAAGTGCTTTTTAACACTTTGATGAGCCGTTATGAACACCTCCATATATAGATCATCACACTTAAGGTGGGGCCGTTTGAGGACAACGTAGCGTAGTGAGTAGATGAACAGTTAATAGGTCATCTGAGGGCACAATTTCAACGCAAAAGCCATGTACTTTCAGAAGGTAAATGGATATGCTGTGAAGCGCAGTGCCAACTGCCAATACATGTTGCACCCATTTCACACGCCCTCTGCTTCTGCTTCAACTCTGAAGCCGAGGTCAATTCACCTCGAAGAGCAAACAAGCAGACAAGCCGACAGATTGACCGTGTGATATGGGGCTTTGAAGGAAGAAGGAAAAAGTAGATATCGCACTAAAGAGTATCATATCGGCGAACAGGCACAAATGCATGCCTTTCTGAGCACATGTGCAGACACGACCGGGTTCTGCACGTCCCCACGCATGTTTTGACAGGGCACAATTGCGAGATGAATGAATTAATGAATGCGCGAAATTTGCGGGTGTATAAAATTTAGTGGCTGAGGCCACCATAGACGGGGAGGAAACAAGTTGTCATGTGGATGGATAGACGGATTAACTCTATTCTGATGCATGGTAATTAAAGTGCACAGCAAACCCCCAGTACTCTCCACAAGACTGAAGTTGAAAGACCCAAGGACTGACTAAGTGGGCAAGGAAACGGCAGAACACATCATCCACCTTGTCAAAGATGAGTGTGGAGGAGTTGAAGATATATTCGACCTGACAAGTAAACAGACGCATGGATGGTTTGTCGATGCTGAGATGGGTAGATAGACAGAAATGTATGAAAAGATGTGTCAAACATACCGGCAGATAGGTAAATAGATGAGTGAATAGAATGAAAAATTGATGGGGGTGTAAATGGGTAAAAAATTAGTGGTTGTAGAATGGGTACACGACCCAATATTCAGGTGGATAAACACCAACGCTAAGTGCGTTCATGGAACACTGGATAGGAATGCTGAATGAGGTCACAGAAACAGAGTAATATTTGAAAGCACTGAAATCCCTACCGAGTGACTAGTTCACTGACATCAAGGTTACCAATGTGGACGGAACTGTGAAAATTGAGGAGTTGGAAAAAAGCAGGAAACCATTCGGGCCGGCAGTATGCAAGTCAGACAAGGTTCTTGAATTCCAACCCCATTATTAGCCGATATTCATCATGTTGTGATCCAGTTGAAAAACCATTAATTAAGACTTCCCGCCTTTGATTAGTACGGAAGACCTGAAAGCCTAAGAGTTTAAGGAATGTTTTCAGAGGGAAATTAAGGAGGGAGGGTGGACAGCACCATGCGTGACGAAGCCTGGGCACCAAGGGTCGGTGACAGGGTGAAGTCAGTCAGTTCTAGGGTGGTTCGGTCCGTACTGATCGACTTTCCACACTGCACATGTGCCAGTAAAACGCGTCTTTTTGGACATCCTCGTTCTCGGCAAGTATTTTACTGGCAGAAATTTATTCAAATCACTGAAGCCCTACCGAGTGATTGATTGTAATGAGAGAGAGGGAAATGGGTGACAAGATTGGCTGCTGGAGCCTAAATCACTGATGAGTACAATGCATAAGTAAAAGTGTTTCGAATAATGCATGAACGAAGGGAGAAAAAAGGAGCTCACTTTTAATTTTGACCTCAGCGGCAGAGGAATCAAAGAATCCCTCGGGAGTGACAGAAGTGTTGCAGATATAGATCCCGCTATCGCTCATTTTGACCTCATTGAAGCGGAGGGTATCGCCGGGAATATGGGTTATTTCAGTATTCTGTAGATCAAAGAAGGAAAATGGCCAAGGGTCAAATGCACTGCCTCCGAAAAGAGAAGACCAGAAGTTAAAAAAGACCAAGATGATGTTAGTAATCAACTCCACTTTCAAATATACTCCTAACATGTAAAAACGAGTTCATACCGAATACCAAGAATGTGATGCCTCTATAAACAAGTCTACGGTCGCGACTTACAACTCCAACAATTCGACAAATACTCAAACTTACTACTAATGATTGCATTATAAAGTTGTCATTAGCAATTCCAAACACCAATCCAACTCACATGAATGGGAATCAAGCTGACAGAATCCCCAGTTCCTTCGGCACGGTACCATTGAACCCTTGAGGGGTAGGGAAGACTACCACTCTTGCAGACCACGGTCAAATCGTAGCCCTCTGTGGAACGGAATGACTCGACAAAGCGCTGCACCATCGGCGGTGCTAAAAGTGAGAAAGATGAGATGAAGTAAAGACTAAAGCTGCCTACAGCACCGCCTTTTGAGAAATAGGATTCAACAAAAAACCCTCACCTCCAATGGAAGCATTAGCCCCCGAAAATTCCATTCATTATGAATTGTCAGTGTTATTTTTGATTGGGAGTCTTAATGGCCATGTTTGGCGAAAGTTCCGCCTTGAAGCTAGCACAAATGATGGAGACAATAAAACTACTTGGAGTACTAGATCGAGGGATTAAGAGAGAGGTGATGTCACTGTCTCGCAATTCACAACGCCTGCTTCAGCTTGTAAGTTGACGTCACACTTCACAAAGATGAAATGAAATATCGCAAATAAAGCGCCACGGTATTAATTTGAAAGTTACCACTACAACTTCAGCGCTGTTGTCATTATTGAATGAAATTTTATGGAACTCAAAACACTACACCTTAATAACTACGAGTAGGAGTTTTGTAGAGCAAAAAAAACAGTAGCCTGGACAATCGCAAACATTAATCAAGTGCTGGATCAATGGTTTAAGTAAGAAGTTAAAAGTACACCAAAATTGTACTTTGCCTTCACGAAATTATGGACAAAGCCTAATTAAACAAGGAGCAAGCCAAGGCTAAGCCTCTAAACAGATCAAGGAACGCACAGCACACACGCATACACACACCACAGCTAATAAATTATAAAGCGACGTGGGAGACCTGAGCTAAAGCAAGAGAGGTGATCTCTTCAGCTGTTAAGTTCACTTGCAGTCATCTGCTTCACATCTTGTGAGGGCTTTATTCAGTACAAAACGTCATAGCTGTTGCTTGTTACTCAATGTGTCTTGACAACAAGTTGTGCCACTGATCACAATGAATCTTGATGCGTTCACTACTACTTGCTTGCTTGTTAAGTGATTGTACCAAGCGGAATGACGAACAGCCCAATTAGGTTTAAAGCATTAAAATAGACACAAAGTCCTCTAGTAAACTCGACACTGCAGGCGTCAAAGCCAAAATGGAACAGTAAAACGTAGACTTGTGTAGCAAACTCCCACTTGAGAGTCAACAAAAATGCATCTGCATTTATAAGTAGCAAGTCTGACAATCGCCCTGAACAAAAAGAGACAAGCAAGGTTCGGCTATTTTGTGACGGTATAGTATCAAACGTACCAGTGTGTTGTGTGACGGTTTGGGTAATAATTTTCCTTACGATAGGTGATGGAATTTAGTCTTATCAACAAATGAGCTAGTTAACTGAAGCAAGTCCAAAGTCAAGTAATAATTGGTAATGAGTTTAAGGTAGCCATGTAGTGGAAGAGAAAAGTTGGCAAATTTAATCCTCTCAGACTAAACAGAACCTAACAACTACGAAATACAACAATCGTAGAGCAATAAAATTACGCAAGGGGGTAACAAAGCCAATCTTTGATTAGATGCTAAGTAATATAAATTTAATCACCCATGTGTGGGCCAGTGAACAGACATTCTCAGGGATAAGTTACTGTGGGAATTTGCATCCATTTTGCGTGGTAGTAAGCTGCCAGCGCAAAGCAACGGGCGAGATGACTTCAATAAGGTCAAATGTAAAACAACCAAAGGTTCATTTCATGACCGAAACAGAGATAATGCAATATAAAAAAGGGAATTGGAAAAAGCAACTTACATTGTAGTTGACAAGATTGCTTTGAGGACCCATCGTTAGTATCAAAAACTTCCAACTGCCAATTCCCGATGAACTGCTGCTCTAGAAGAGGCAAAAAGCGTAAAGCTTCATAATTTAAGGAAAAAATACCTTGGTGCATGTTTGGATATTTAAAACTTACTGGGATAGCGGATGATGAGAGCAATCCCAAATGAATCACGTTTCCAATACACAGCAGATTTAGTCTCATCTTGGTCCACGTCTATAGGGTTCCCATTAAGAGTCCATTTTATTTTGTCGATTCCCAAAAGAGGGTCCAGAGGAAAGTGTACTTCAACAGGCTCATGGTTATCGACTGTTAGTTTGACGTATGGTACACCACCTTTTACCATAGAGACTGGTTTAACTTTAATATGTCCGTCGCATGGCGGGGGGTCTAAAAGAATTAATGATATTTGCAGAGGTGAACATAAAGATGCATAATAAATTACCAAAACCAAACCGCATAGTAGGGCGGCCAAGATGAACGAAAATGGAATAGCCGATGAGTAGAAACAACGAATGAATACATAAATGAAACTAAACGAAGCCAAAGTGATGCTTGCCTGCAGCAATAATGAAGGGGAGAGAGTATGTCAAAATCACAGCGGCCAACATCTCGACAAAAACCCACTGCGAAACCAGAGATTTCACCAACTCAGTATAACCAATCAAAAGTGTGGAGCAAGGTCAAGGAGACACCAGATATTCGTCTATTCTTTCACTGATGCTTGCTAAATTTGAGCCTTACGTAACAATATAATAAGGTAAGCATGATCCTGTTTTTTATTCCCCTTTAACTTGACAATTTTTCTTCGCATTCACGCGCTGCTGACGAGAAATTTGATGAATTTACTGCAAAATATAATGCTTGATTCCTTAAATTATAAATCATTTCTTTCCAGTTGCAATAGCCTTAAAACCTAATGATAATATGGAAGATTTGTTTGTTTTTCCTAGGCTGTTTCATTTATTTTCCATGCCATGTCTACATGTTTTACTCATTGTTAAGAATTTTTGTTCAAATGCCTAAATGCTTAATATTGTTCCCTTATAAAGAAGGTGACTAAAAGCAAAAGCAGGCATAATACTCGAGTAGAATATGTATACATATATATGGCTACTCAAGTGAGCAGAACCGAATCCGGTCGCCGAACAAAAATGTATTTCAGCATCATTTCGACGCTTTCCAGAAGACATAATACTGGAGCGAAATGTACTCATTCAGTCGGTAGTTGTCTGCTTGACTGTCAGTGAAGGCCACTTAAACGGCCATCTGTTCCTCTCCGGCAGGAGCTGGCCTTCGGCCCGTGACAGTTGCCTCTACCTCTCTGATGGTTAAACACATATATTCTCCCCTTCATTTGCCTTAAGCAAAGTCCTAGGATTTTTTTTTTCTTATCTCTCCTTCCCTTTAACCGCTCCTACTATAAGGAGGTTAAATGATTTGACGCCTTTCATATGAGCACAAAAGGTGTGTACCAGCGATACCGAAACAGTTAAGACGAGGTTTTCTCAAACTTCGAGTCTAACCCTGTTTTTACACCATTGTATTTTGTCTACAAAGTAAATTGAATCAAATCTGTAAAAACATAATCCGAGCTACTGGCCCATCTCGGGTACCGGCTCGCCCTTCAAGGGCAGAATTACATCCCCAAGCAACAAAAAATGATAGTCAAACAAACGAACTGTCACGATGATGATCAAGTTGCAGATAAAACTCAACATCGATATATCTTTCACTTCAATTCTAGTAAATGTGAAAACTGCTTGGGTAGGACAGCCAATGTGGAAAGCACAAAAAATGAGTGCGATGACGAAGATTATGCATGCGTGTTTCCCCATAACCTTTGCTTCTAAAAGTTATTTCAAAGTAATCAAACTTTGACCCGTAACGGATAGATCCATGCAAATCTATAAAATCTGCATAGGCGGTATTTATTTGTGACCTAGAATGCGGTTATTGTGAGCGAAAGCCCAGCAGTCTTGGATGTGATATAAAAAACTGCCTATCAAAATTAGGTGTAAGCGTTCTAAGACTTTTTCAAGCCAAAAGAAGACATATTACAAGAGCATAATACACATATCCGTCCAACGGAAGGATTGGGATGGACTTGGGACAATTAGGACACCCAAGTGGTCTTATCTGGCTGTCAGATGAACAAGGTATTACGTTTGTTGTAAAACTTAATAATTTTAATCGTTTTTCAATTGTCCATCCATGTATATCGGGTTCATTTATATAAGGCGACACATGATATGTTTTTATTCTCGGTCATCCTTCACAGCATCTTTTGCTAACTGCTTTCAAAGCAAGCGAGCAGATTGACTATAAGAAGTAGTAAGATTTGAGCTGACTAGCAATGCCACAAATTTAAAGGAATAGAGTCCTGGGCCCCTTTCGGTTTCTAGGGCTAATGTTTATCGTCTAGCTCGAGGTGTGAATCGTTCTTGAATTTCCAACTTGGATTGTACAGCAAAATAGCATAGGTTTTGCATTAAGTGTTAATGACCTGAATAAAGCTGCTAAACTTTGATGGTTCAAATATGGTACTATTTAACGAGTTCATTAGCTCAGAAGTAGTTTAACTAGTTTGACTTTCATGTTGCGCACATTTAGTTTGCTTAAAAATAAAAAATTACTTTGATGCGCACAAATCATCATTGCTGCTTTTACCTTGTTTTCTTATTGTTAAAGTGGTTTGTTCGTTCTTACCAAAATGGCCTTGAAGAGATTATGGGACGCCGGTCCCAACTATTGAAGCACATTTCATTAACTCGCATTGAACTCGGATTTCTTTACTATTTATCATCAGTTTACTTTCATTTTTGATGGGTCATTTCTTTGTTCATCGTAAGTCACCTTTTATTTCGTAGTGTGGTAAACTATTTAGCAAGGATGTCTATAAATCCTTGAAAAGATTTTACCTTTCGACTTCATTGTAACGTTTACTATGAGGTGGTTATTTAAAGGCCTTTTTTGAAAAGCCTATAGGCTTGATATAAAAATAATATTTTAAGGCAATGGATATTGTTCTGTTTGGGAGCTTCTGACAACTCCATATGCTCAATCTTTTGTTTGTCAGGACCACTAGTGACTGGATGCATGCATTGCTTACAACACAACGTTAGCATTACATGGGAGTTTTATTCGCAGGTACTTACAAAGAAGATTGTGACAAAAAGCATGCTACTTACTCAATAGGCGAAGTCTTTTTTTCATTACTGTCCAGATCTTAAGCATGCTTTCTCTTTTGTCTAGCTATTTATCTCCTCCTCCCGGCCTTTTTCCTTATCGCAAACTGTGAGCAGCGTGTGATTCTTCTTTGTAAATGGGCAAACAATGGACTTTCCCAAGTGTACGCGAAAATCTGTGTATCATTATGCCTTTCCTAACCTGAATTTTTCCTCAGTAGATTATTAGTATTGCTACAAGTTTTTTTTTCATTTTGCGCGATTATCGCCCACTGCTGCTATTCACAGACTCAGTCGATAACCGCCCTTTTTATGCCCATAGTCAGTGTAGATTTTTTTTTTCGTTTAATGCTTACCTTAATAAAAATAAGGATTTTCGATAAATGCACTCCATTTATGAGTTTTAAATACCAGCTACTTTTTACTATTTGAATCAAAAGTGCTGCAGAGATTTCATACATCAACGATGAGTGAGATGACACTCAATGAATTCTTACATCAAGTTATCTTAATATTATTTCCCATTACTTTTAAATTCTACGCTGTGATACTATCGCCCATTTAAGACATTAAGTGAAATTACTAAGCTTGATCCATGATGATGACTTGTCAAAGAGTGTTTTAACCCCTTCGATTCCTTCCCTCCCTTTTCTCCTAAACCTAACTTTTGTTCTTATTCGTTCCGCCTCGATTTGGTACTTTAGCTTGCCTCACATGAAAATTGGCAGTAGGCGTAATACCATACTCCTCTTTCGGTGTTTGTATTTAGCCTCGGGAGTTGACAAGAGCTAAAATTAAACTGCTACGGCAATGGGTTGGTTTGCCTATCACCTATTCCCTCCAATATGTGTTACTTCCAAAGGCCACAAACCGATGAGACTAATCAAATTGTCGTCAGAAACTGCCATTCATATATCAGTTGCATTTTGAGGAAATTTTTTGCGATTGCAGTAACAAACGTCACCAGGAAACCGTAAAGTGAGACTGAATGATCACGACGACTTCCCTAACGGATGGATTTCAGTCAAAAATACCTCTTTTGGATTAATTATGCAAATCAGTGTCGAAAGCATCGAAGGCATTTGACACGAGGCTTGCTGCAGAAGTTATCACTTTTGCAAACACTGTGAATACCCCCTTATATCACCATAGCAACGTTCTACTTTCTTCCCAGCTTTTCTTTTCTCAATTCGACTTTTCCAAGGCTGTTTTTGGGCTCCATTGGAGCACTTTATTGCGTCTTTTCCTTCATGCAGTCCATTCTCTCTGCAATGTCCTCTCTGCGCTGTTGTCCTTTATTTCCAACTAGTCCAGAAATCAAGATTGTTGGAGGTCTCCTCCCCACACGGCAGGATTATCCTTTTTTCTCCCCCTGGCGTCCTGGCTAATGAGGCGATTTTTAACCACCTCTTCGTGAGGGGTGAACACCCAGCCCCTCCTCGTTCTCCTCTTCAGAACAAAAAAAGGCGTTCACTCACCTCCTTGTTAATGATGTCACCATTTTTAACCAGACGCATCAATTCCTTTATGTGCGTGCGTGCGTGTTTGTGTGTGTGTCTGCGTCTCGCCTCGCGGCCGACCAGCTGGAGTCTGTCCCCAATTTAATTCGTTCAACGTCTAGAAGGCGTGTGTGCGCACAAATCCGGTATTTCAACCTCTTCTCCCTCCATCCCTCAAACTCGAGTTAATGAGAGGTCTCCAATGCAACATTAGCGGCAGTGGTAGTAGCGCAGCGTCGGCAGTAGTTACGACTGCTGACGCGCGTGAATCACGCGCGCCCTGCAATGAGTTATCGTGAATCATCTCATGGCGGGTGGCTAAAACAATAGGGGAACGCACATATGTGCCGACAATGGGAATGCTCCCGATGATGATGATTTGGAACCTAAGTAGGCAGAACCACCTCCCCCAATCTCTTTAATAATCCATTTTCGAATAGCATGATGTGAGTATGTAAATTGCGAACTACAAATGTCACACATGTGTGACGATAATATTTATTGAGTCTACTCCACATATCACAAATGTGTGGTACATTATTTTTATTGCTTAATGGATTGTGTGTGCCTGTAGGTTACAAATTGAGTGAAATTTTGTGCTTAATCTCATCATGAGGGATTTTCAGCGTGTGTTTCCTTCTTTATGTCAGATTTGTCAATTGTGTGACATGTGGGCTGAGTCCTTGTTGAACTGTCACATTAGCATTAGTGACTCAAATGGTCCATTTGAGGTGTCTCTGCTTGACAGGTGTGTGGGTGGTTGATTGGATGGAGAGATGGATAGCTGACTGAATACGTAATGGATTAATGGACGGATACAGGGGGAGTCATTGGAGGGCGAGGGGTGACCGGACAGGCAGATTGATTGGCTGCTTTCTTTCCTTCTTTTTTTTCCGCAAATCGCCTATCCAGCCATTTTTGCATTTTCCATTCCTAACCTGGTACCAAATTAACATATATCTGTCTAGTCAATTTACGAGGGCCCGATTAATTCGGAAGGGAAAGACAAACACTTCATCTATCCATCCACCTCTCCTTGTTATTCGGTCCTCCTGTCTTCCCTGTCCGGACGGTTTGACGAATAAGTGTTTAGTCGAAAACAAAGCTCCCTCAATTCCTTGTTGCCACCCTTTTTGTTACCTCTGAGGGTGCTGAGGTACCCCAACTCCACAGGCCCATCTATCAATCGACTTGAAGCTAAGATACGTTACTTTTGACCCATCTGACGGTAACAATTGTGCCATCGATACAAGACAGACAAACAAGGGCAGTGCAAACAAATAAAAAACAGCTTCAACCTATTGCCTCAAGTCTACAGTGTAGTCTGCTTATTGATATCGGCCATAACGAGGGCCCAGAGGCTTCCTGAACGCCGTCAAACCCTTGTTAGACTATCATACCCATTCAACCGCTCTCAGATCAATAATTCAGTGTTGATGCTTTCCTCCTCATCTCCTCAGTCAGCGTTGCGGGCTATTTTTGGTCACAGTGACAAAATTGTGACAGGCGTTGGAAAAAAAGGTTTTTTTCTTTCCACTTTCCGATGTTCAGGATAAACACAGATGCCTCCCACAACAAAGACTCCAACGTTGCCAATGCATCCTCATCGAGGTTATTTAAGGTCGTTAGAACTTGAATGTCAATCCCTAAAACGCCTGCTGCGGGGGAGTTTATGACAAAGCTGACATGAACAGAGTGTCACTCATTCGAGGTGGTGGCTGGTCCGTGCGGTTAAGTCTATAGTTGTCTTGATTTCCTGAAAGGCTTGTCACTGTAGCTTAAGAATGCATCGCCGTCACTTTTTTCATTTTAAACCTAACTAGCTTGTTGGTAATGCACACAAATCGGTAAAGAACACGCGTCACACATATGTGACGTGTGTTCGTGTACGTTTTTTGGGCAGCATTTTAATGCATAAAGTGAATCGACAAAAACTCGGATATGGCACCAGTTACTCAATGACTTGTTTCCCTGTATACTGCTTAACTAAAGCCAAAAGACAATCCTCTCCCTCAACTCAAGGCCTTATGTTACACCTTCAGCGTTCTGTTTTGTATGCATGCCTGGTTTTTCGCGTCTGAGGGACGAATAAACGAGAGGGTGGAGGGCGGGATGACCACTTTGAGGCACGCTCCTACCTTCTTCCTCACTTTTTCCTTCTCTCGCTCTCGCCTTTTCTGTCAGTTGTTACAGCATTCATCCAAGTGTTACCTTTTGGCTACACCAAAGCACTCGTGTGTTGCGGTTTGTTGTCCTAGCATCAGTACATGTCGACATTTTTGCCTACCGACTGCTTTTGTAGGCAATCAACGGTCATTCCGCCTTCCCACTTCTTTCTCCCTTTCCTTTTACAGTTCCAGAAAGGGGGAGGAAGAGGGTTTGGTGGAGGATGATTTCCTTTCTTCCTCTCAACCTTAAACGTCTCCTGTATTACGCATACATAGGTGGGATGTGAACTTTCAAGTAGAAGTGAAATAAGCAAAACTTTAAGCACTATTTGAAGTTTAAAAGGTCATAGGCTTGCCTGGAGGCACCGTTTCCTATTGTGTGGGGAGAGGAGGCGGGATCAAGGGTGACATGATGGACTCGAATGCGCAGGAGACGAGGTAGATGATGTGGTTTCCTCTTGTAGAAGTCTTTCTGGTCACTTGTACTGACAGCGTTTAAACCGCCCTTTAGCAAGGCTTGCATGTCTTCTCCCCTGACTCAAGTCTCAAGAGATCATCGGGTAGAGCAGTTTCATCATTCCAAGTTGCCGTTCTGGTCACCCTCCAGGTAGCCAGCCATTCAACAACCAGGAGAGATGAGATTAACATCCAGGCCATGAGAGATGTAGCACGTCACGGACATCCAAAAAGGAGGTCTGTAGAAGGGCTTTCTACTTCCTCTTCTTTTCCCAATTTCTAAGATTACATTGAAACTTCAGGGTCGAGCAGATCGGTCTTTTTCACCCCCCCATACTTTCTCGGTTGAAAAAGAGATTTACAGTCTGTTTTTATAAACAGCCTTTAAAGTGACCATGACAGTTTAAACACCCGCCATTATTTATACCCTTCTGGATCGTTTAAACACAAGTCAACTGGAACAAAAGAGGAAACGGGGACAGTTCTCCGCCCTAACATCTCTAGGAGGGAGGGGGGGGGATGAAGGCAGAGAGAGAGAGATTCATTACACTTTCTGTTTCCCACATTCACAGAACTGGATTAAGTGACAACTACAATGCGCAGAATAGAAAAAAAAGTTATTTGACATGATTGATGGACAAGAATTGTTGATAAGTTTTCTTTGCGGAGGAAAAAGTTGTTTCCTCTTTCAGTTCCCACTTGACACAGAACTTCTCAGTAGTGAAAATGTTCTTCCTGGCAAACAATTTTCAATTTTTTCTCGCTTATAAATGTCAGTCAAGTGCCACATTGGAGACGGATGTGGAGGTGAGGTCAAGTTCACGTCAGGGTGGTTGGTCCGGATAAAGCGTTCTTTTAATTCCACCTCTCCCGTCTGAAAGCCTGCATGAAGTGGTTGCAAATATCCTCCACTTTCATCATCTCTCAATTATTTTTTGGTAAGAAATAGGTAAACTAAAGGGGTCGAACAGGCGCCGCCTCCGCACGGATCAAATGGGTGAAGGTTGGCTGATGTATGGCCCGTGGGCCTGCATAATTAATGCATGTACTACTCCGTTTTGCCCAACGCAACAGATCGGAGCCTCTTTGACTTAGAGTCGGAATTTCGAAATAGAAGAGGGAAGATAATTTTGCGAAGCCTTCTTCCTAAAGAAATGCCAAAAAGTTTAACTTGGGAAACGGTTTGACAGCATAACATTGTTGTTGAGTTGATGGCATAGTTCTATGGTTCTGACGGATTTAGCTTGGATTGTAGGGTCGATTTTTAGCTATTTCCCCTCGCCATCACATTCATGTTTCTTCCCTTACTGGTGACTATCGCCATCCAATCCGCTCTTTTGCCGCTTTCACACTGACCAATAGGATGCAAGACAAACTTTCAGGCCACTTTCAGTCCAATTATCGATTTCACCGGTTTCTGGGTCACCTCTGTCTAGAGACAGTCTTGCTATTGGAGCAACGAAAGGATGGAAAACCAGTGGAGGGTGTTGAATTCCATCGCTGTGGAGTTCAACTTCCTGCGATTATTCCATCCCCGACAGTTAAACGATTTTTCAGTTCATCCAAAGGTTCAACCCTTTGTTTTTTGTACTTCACATGTTTTCACTTGTATACTACGTAGGTTTGCATCTCGTCATTTTTTTCCTCCCCTGGGATAAGATAGACACATCCAAATGATCGCGGAGATCCGTAAATCCCCACCCACCTGGACGGGATTGATACGCGACCTTTTCTCTACGTGTATTTTTGAAGGTTGTTCGTGACTGTGACATTCAGACTGCTGTTTCACCATTTTTATGATAGCTTTATGGTAGAGAGGAGTGCTGAGGGCAGGGGGAGACGGGGGAGGTAGCATACCTCGTGTGATTCACACCCATTCCATTTTCCCATTTGGCAGGAAAAAATATGCAACAAACGATTTCCCTGCATACCATTGTAACGGAGCACTACATATTTCTTCTTCGAAACGGATATTCCCATTATCCTTCACACCGAATTGATGTTGTGAAGCGATTAAATGGAGTCTTTTCATCTCCTTCTATTCAATTTTAACTAAAGTATTCACGAATTGGTATCTTAGCTATTACTTCAAAAGAGTTTTAATCGGGAGAATTCGACAATGACATGATCCTTTGGGCATGGGATAATTCACTTCTTAGTGCACATGTTACCCGCATTCCACGACCATGCTCAAAACAAAAAGAGCTTCCAACAGCAGCTTCAAATCGTTAACACGACTCTCTAAAACGGAGTGCGCTTTATTTTTTCGTCTTCTGATGACGTTTTATAAATTTGAAGGCCAGGTCTCACGGGAGAGCCGACCACCATGGTTTGCATAGTTTGCAGCTCCTAGGTGGCACCAAGCCTCACTGACTATACTTGGACACCGCGTCCGCTGGTCAAATCTCGTCGCAATTGACGAATAACCTCCTCACTTTGAAACCAACCTCTGATAACTCGTTGAAACTCAACAATTCCAAAGAGAATTTTAAGCAATTCATTTCAAGGACACTTTAAAAAGTCTGGCGCTTCTCAATATCTCAGAGACGCGGAATTTCGTGTTGTAGCAGAAATCAGCTTCGAATGGACAGCTCAAGCTAAGGTTGAATAGGGGAGGGCGTGGAGGCGGTGATGTGTCACAGCACATTCGCCCATCTCTCCTCTCACATTCACGCCCCGACGGACACACGAGCACGCGACGGCAGTTTCAGCCCAGAACAACACTTCCCTCATCCACCGACACCGACGCGGTGAATAAACCCTCCACCAGGTGTACAGTTACACTTTCTCACAAATTTACACCCACTACTGCTACTACTACTACTACTGAAGTGGGTGAATGAGTCATGCAGGAAAGTCGCCACAGCGTTTTTGCCCACATTCGCCACCTCCGTTTGCTGACATTTTGCTCCACGGTGGAGGGGGTGGAGATAGGCGAGAAGGTGGGTGGATGGGAGGAGAACCCAAGGCGGAGGGGGGAAGGAGGAGGGCGGAGAGCGGAGCCAAGCCGAGTGGAGGCAAGGCAAGGGGAGGGTAAGGGGGAGTCAGAGAACCAGAGGGGGAGGAATGGAGGGTGGTAGGGAGGGTGGTAGGGAGGGTGATAGGGAGGGAAGAAGACAGACGGCTCTTTCATTACGCTAAACAAATTCATCAAACCCTATTAACCAGCAGCGTAGCAACAGCATCGCTTTCCACATTTTGGTGGTCGGTAATTGCCAGTGTTGTAGTACAGTGCGAGTGAATGGAGGCGGCAGCAGCAGCAGCAGCAGCAGCAGCAGCAGGGTGGTTTGTTTGGTGGTCATCTGGTGCCTATGCCTCGCACCGCATTCGTCGACTGGTCGACATCAGAGTAATCCACCTCCACCAATGCACGCCCAACATCTACTCGACGAACTCGTCAGTGTCGGCAGGCGAAGGCTGAAGCGGAGGTTGAGGTGGAGGCGGAGGTGGAGGTGTGTTGTGGCGTGGTATATTGAGATGTGGTGTGGTGTGGGTTTGTGTGGCATTGTGTGATGTGGCGTCAGGAGATGTCAATATCCACCTCCCACTGACGCTGCACTCGATATCCACCTGTCAAAATGTCCAACAGTTGCTGACATCTTGATGATGCCAGTTTCCTCTCACATCAGTGTGTGCGTGTGTGTGTGTGTGTGTGGGTGTGTGTGTGTGTGCGTGGTTTTCTTCCTTGGGAGGAGTGAGGCATGTGGTAGTGGTGGTAATGGTGGCAACCACCCTCCTTGCCATCCTTGTGTGATGCCTCACAGTGGTTAAATGACCTCACTAATGCGAAACAAGTAGGCGCCATCGCTTGCATCGCAGTGCTTCACTGTGTTGCCTAGGGGAGTGAGCAAAGTCGCGACAGCCTTCTGTTCTCCTCTACCACGGAATGTCGGGTCGGGAGCTCGAAGAGAGGGGATGGCAAAGCAGGCCTTACAGTCCTCCTCGTGTAGCCTGGGATGAAGAGGTAGTGGTGGAGCAGGAGCAGGAGCAGGAGCAGGAGCAGGAGCAGGAGCAGGAGGAGGAGCAGGAGGAGGAGGAGGAGGAGGAGGAGGAGGAGGAGGAGGAGGAGGAGGAGGAGGAGGAGGAGGAGGAGTGGGAGACGGCCTTTTGGCCCTCTCCCGAGGCCGCTTATACAACACTCGAGACAAAGCGCTTTTGTCAACACAATGGAGCCGCTAGTGCGCTAGTGTTTCTTTTTCACTTCCAGAATCAGCAACGCCATTAGCAGGAAGAAGGAGAAGTAGAGTAGGTGAAGGAGAAATGAGTGTTTTTGCATTGCCTCCTACTCCTCCCCTCTTCCCCCTTCCCCCTCCCCTTCCCCTCCTCCTCCTTCTCCTCTGCGTCCATTTGTTTTCTCAATCGTTCGTTCATACTTTTTCGTCTCTTCATTCCTTCATCCACTTGGGCAATCTTTCTTCCCTCCTTCCTCCCTCATATTTCTTCAAATTGGTTGCACCGAGTTTGCCGCAAATGCATCCATTTAAAATGTTGCGTAGTTGCTGAATCCCTTTCATTTTTTCTCTTTTCTTTTAAGTTTAAGGCGGAAGATGACTTTAATCTTCCTTTGCTCTATAGCATTTAGTGCTTGCAGTTTTGCTTGCATTTTGACGGTTTTCTTAATTGCGGTAAATGGGTGAACATAAAAATTAGATCAGTGCAGACAGATTAGTTCATCGGTTTGTATAATTTTCACATCACTTTGTCTGTGCATCCATTTATTCTGCATCCATTTATTCATCCGCATCCTCCCCTCCGTCCATCCATCTTGCGGCGATCCATCTACCGATCCACGCGCCTTATCCATTCATCCACTGCCCACCTGCTATCCACTTGCGAAACATAGACTCGACATTCCACTTTCACAAACAATACCCCATGCGTTTTGTGCAAGTATGCTACTTACCGCGGTTGAGCCTCCACCAAAAGGCGCCTGTTCAACTGGCCTTCAAGCCTAGGTGGGTAGGAGTGTAGCGCTTTTCCTCCCCTAAATATACCAATCGCTTTTTTTGCTAATTAACTTAGCCTGACTTTTGCCATTTATGCAGACGCTAGACGATGGTGATCGGCACCTCTTCTGAAAGAACTGAAAATGTTCATTCGTACCTCCATAGTTGACCATTACATATGCAAAAGCAAAAGCAGCTTTCTTAACGTCCTCCAAAGAAGGCACTAAGGGATTAAAGTGTAAGGAAAAATAAGGAAACTACAAATAGAGCAACTAAAGGCCATATAATAACTTAAACCACACAGATACGAATTTAAAAAGTTTTGGAAAATTTTGACTACGAGGGGGGTTGAAGAGTTTCCAAGGCTGAGGCCCCATCACTTCAAAGCACATTAGCCTGTTGTTGGACATTAAAAGGGCTTTTTGGCGTTCTTTCTCTCTCACCAATCTACCATTCAAATTCGCCCTTTGTGACAGCCCCTTTTATGGAATCTCTGTCGAAAGAGCTCCACGATCCCTTTCTCGTTCGGTCGTCTACCATCCCTCAAGCCTGGGGCGGGGAAGCACATTTTTTCAGGCAAAAAGCTGATCGCTTTCTGAGTCAGGTCGATTGAGTCCGCGGCTGCAAATTAATTAATTTGCTAATCTAGTCATCTCATTCTTCTGTGCTGTACTTTTTGCCAAAAAAACTACACTCCAACTCTACGAAAATCCACTTTTCTTTTTGTTTTTAAAGCGAGTAAGGCTGATTCACGTATGCCTTTTATCCATCCCTCAGCCATACCTTCAGCCATTCATCCATAAATTCATCCATGCCGGCCTGCTTCCAGTCGTCCATCTAACTCTATATCCACGTGTCTGTCTCTCTGTTCTCGCTTCATTTTACCCACGTTAAATGTTGGAAGATTCCTCCAATTGTTTATTTTGTCTTTTTTCAACCACTAATCAACAAATTTATTTCAATGTTAATTATGCTTCATTTGCACCACTTGATGATGATGAAAGAAGCATTTTGGGACTGATAATTAGCTTGTAGCATCTGGGTATAAAATCCAGCCGCCAATTTGTACTGGGGACTTTTGTAATTGGGATGTTTTATAACAAATAAAGACACTTGGTGGGATGAACTCAAAACTCAGACATGCAAATTGGCCTGAAGTTAATTGTCGGCTTTTACTTCTTTGCATAGCCACCCACAAACTTCAATAACTCATCGACCCCCTAGAGAAGTAAATGCTGTACCGCAAGTTATGAGTCACCAAAAGAGTGTAACGCCCAAAAATACTATTGGTTGCATTTGTCATAAATGCATTAGAAAAACGGATTCTCTCGGAGGCACCAGTGACTCATTGGTATGAGAATGAGAAGAATTAGGAAGAAGAAAGGGGGTAAGGGCGGCGGCGGGGTGTATGGGGAGGAGGAGGGGAGGTCAGATTTTAACTCTGTACCTCCGGTGACGCATGCCGTCATACGCGAATCCGTAAGCACCTTTCAACCAAGGTTGACGCCCACGGACTCAACTGGAGTCTCTTCTGTCCAAACCGTAGCACACAAAAAAACATGGTTCTCACGACTTCGGCTTCCTCCCAGCCTAGATTACTTCCATATTTTTACCATTTTAGTCGAGTTTTTCTTACTTCTAAAAAAAAGTAATTTAGCTGCTCGTCTAAGATAACTCCAAAACAAAAGATTTTTGTTTTATTTTTGTCAAAAGAATTGTTAAATATTAACCAATTCTACCCCTCAACTGTCTACCTCAATCAGCTGATCGATCGATACTTATTGGCTAATCAATCAGCTGATTTACACGCGGAAAAAATTGACGAAATTGTGAAATCAGCTGCGCTATTTTATCAGCTGATCCAACAACGTAGAGGGAAATCAAAAGTTGAGCGTTAGATTAATGAAAATGAAGCTGAAATTTGTGTGAAATGGTTCGTAGGCTTGTCTAAGTTAAAGCCATCTTAAAAGCCAGACTACTGGTTCTAATTTTTAGACATAAAAGTGTCTTAAAATTTTATCCTAGACCATTCTTTGGTGATAACAAAGTTAGCTAGTCTCAAAGAAGTGGCCAGCGGGGATTAAGAGGATAAAATGCTCTAAATACGAAGAGGATGTTCGTTTTTCCCGCAAAGAGTTGACTTTCAAAGGCGGCTCATTAAATCTTAAGGTGACTTTGATGTCTGTTATGGCACTGTTGAGGGCAAATGGTAACAGAGGAACGGTCGCCTATTTACCAAGTTACAGATTAGAATGGCGCTTCTTTTAAGAGGATTAAGTTTTCTGACGTTACTGTTTAAACATTAATTTCCTGGTAGCCCACTCGGACGATGAATGCATTTTTTCCAGTAAACATCTGAGAAATCACATTAATACTTGCATGAAATTTAATTAGTAGGTGCCTGAATGCCAAATTCTGGACAACTCCACGCATAATAAATGGTTTCTGGATAACCTGATAGATGCAATGTTTCAACGACTCTTTTAGTAGCAAAAGTCTGCAGGCCTTGATTTATGAGGCTACGCGTCTGCAGCAGAAAAATAAGTGCTTGTCAATTGTCAAACAAATCCCACATCCTATCGAGGGAATTTGAAGATGGTAAAGTACGTTGTCTTGTAGTGAAAATGAAAAAAGTCGTTGCCATGATTAAGTAATTGCGTTGGAGAAGGATCCTCTAAAAATTCCATTGAAAACCGTTCCACTTAATTGGACCCTCAAACAATTCGTTCTTGTGCATTAAGTCCACCCTTTGGCATTTACCAATGAAGCCTAATGCATTTGTTTTTTTCTGAAATACATGATACCAACACCAAAACATCGGGTATAGAATAAATATCCTTCATTGCTCCTATTATTCACCTTTAGATCTCCAAAGTCGCTGCAATGTCGGAATATCTCCAATCGGTCATCCCACCTGTCATACCGCGTGATGGAGGTCTCAATCGAAATGGGCGGGGTCTATCGTCTATGCAGCGAACTCGTATCTATGCAAGAAAGTGAGTAACTACCGTTTTTTTCCCTTGCCATAAACTTCCCTTCCTATTCACTTTAACTATAGCGAATTTAGCATGTTGCATAGATTTCATGGCTTCAACAAATTCTTGCCCTGTGATTGGTTAAGCTACCGCATTGACTGCCTTTGAACCAATCGGAATCATTCATGTTTCCTGTACACTGCTTCGTACAGATTCACTACATAAAAGGCGCTTTTTGTCCACTTTTAAGAATACCACTTACATATCTTCTTAAATATGAAATTGAGTGTCGCTTTACAAATGTGCTCCCTAAATTTCTATTTTATGGATTGCCTTTTTACCTGGAGTCCTTCCATCCACAGGTCACTAACTAACTTACAACCAAAAACGCAAGCAAGTCAATCTCCCTTCTGATTGGCCATTTGGGCTGAAAGTAGTTGTGAAATTGCTATTTGGACTCTTCCTTTTTGATGATTTGTCCGCTTGGTCGTCTGTACTTACACGCGCCCATGTTGGGGACTATACTTCTCTCTTGCAGAGAGAATCAGGCTAGTAGAATGGGTATCCAACCGATTATTAGTAAAAAAATTAATGGCATTATTATATTAACCAATAATTGTGGGCTGCAAAAGCCTGTTGCTGCTGAGACACAATCATCTATCCGCCCATCCCGTCTGGCCAAAGCAGGACCTAGAGAGACTGGAGAGCCAGCATAATTAAATCGGCACCTAGGCAAGCGTGTAATAATTTCATTCTCCTTTTAGTCTTCTTTTGCTGAGCTCCTCTTTGTTGTATTTTTGTTTCTAACACTGTAGCTTAGTCAGTACCTGAAAAACTACCCGCAAGTCAGGACTGGAAGCTATTAAAATTTCATAGGAAGGAGGAAGCATTAAATTTCTTTATCGTTAACGCACTTTGTTGATTCTATTGCATTCGTAGTTTCGTCCTTCTTTTGAAATTCATTGAGGGGGAGGCAGGGGAAGGTTTGCTGTCTCCTCGGTTAATAGTTGCATTTGTTGGGGACATGAAATTGGCCTGATGCCTAACTTTTCTTCCGTTGTGAACCTTTGTTCATTCAAATAACTGCAGCAGGACCTCCTTCTGAGACGGTGGGATTGAATTGGACAGTCGACCTATTAAATCCGGATATTTGTTTCTTCTCTTCATGCCTGTAGCATGAAAATGGACAAGAGATGAAAGGCAATGGAGTCGCCAGAAACCTTATTTCTATGGTCTCGATCCAATCCAAAAACTTTGAAATTTTCGACGCATCGGTATGCTTCACTGGCCAGCCTTAGGAAAGGAGGCGATTGTGTAGCATGATGGAGGTCCGCGTCACTGTCACGGCAATGGGATGAAAGTAGACTCTGGGGGAGGCTATGCGCAAAACATGCCCCCATCTCATTGGACCTAGAAAAACTAGGGCCTGTTAATCGAATAATCAGCGCCTTCGATGCTGGTGTAAAAAAGGAGTTCGGTACTTTTGTGTATGACAGATGCTTTTTTACGCGTTTGGCAACTGTTTTGACTCCACACGCGTCATTTTTTTGGTTTTGCTGGACATACCTCACGCAGAGAGAGAGAGAGAGAGAGAGAGAGAGAGAGAGAAAGAGAGGAAGTGAGTGCGGCAGAAGTAGAGGCCACGACTTCTGTTGGGCTGCTGTGTCATCGTGTTTTTGCTATTACTGTTAGCCTGATGAAAAAACCAGCAAACTTGGAAGCAAGCAAGCCAACAAATAGATAAACAGACCAAATTTTTGGACAAGGTACAAGAAAGTCGGATGTTAGATGACCAAGTTTACAATTACATGGTTATCTCCGAGGGGGTAATGAAGGAGGCATGAGAGGAATGCATGAAAGGCCCTAAGGATAGCTGAAGTCCCGCCGCACCACATCAGCATACTCCAGGTACTCAAATTCCGAAGTGCTACATCGAATTATCCTTGAAAAATAAAGAAGCGCTTATACAATACCCCTCCCCTCCGAAACTAAAATGTTTCACATCCTTTTTCCTTTTTTTCTGCGATTCACCCAATCTGTTTGTCATACTTGGTTCGGTGCGATCACCCGTCAAGACGTGATAAAAAGCACATGCCACATGTTTATGATGCCAGATTCGGACAAAAAACTGGGGCCTGTTTATAGATGACATCAAAACAAATCAAGAATTGACAAGAAATTAATCGCATGGGGCGAATTTTTGAGTTCCAGGTTGCGATACAGAATGCTAAAGAAACTTACATTGTTTCTGTGAATATTTCTGGCGAAACGTTCTTATTTTGATTTGTTTACATGGAATAGCACTTAAGGGAGTGAATTTCAGGAGTGCCTCTCTCATTTTGACTCAGAGCTTTCTAAAAAGAAATAGGGGTAAGATAGTTTACTTTTTCTCTTCTTTGAGCAGCCTATTTTTTATCGAAAATCTTTTAAATGCCTAGGTGAGCTGATTTCGTCATACTTATTTGGGGGGTCGTCAATTTTCATTTCGCTTTTTGTTTAAATCAACGAATTCGCAATGTAAATGACCAGAAGGTTAAAACATAGTTTATTAATGTTTTCAAATCATGTTGTACATCATGTTACATTTTAGCTTGAAGATTGACTTCAGAGGATAACCTAAGATAGGATGGCAAAGTACTATCAATAAATTGTATTCATTTATTATTATTAGTAAGATTGACTCTTCTGCTGGGGCTCATGGCGCACTGATTTTTCTCTGAAGACGAAAGAAGACAAAACGCGAGAGCAAAATGCGTAATTTTGGTGTAGAGAAGGGCTGGAAAGCTGCTGTCATGGCTGCGATACCAAGTCGTGGGGCTTCTGAGTGGTTGTAAGAAAAAATTAAGTGTTTAGCCACTATTGTACAACACTTCTACATTTGTATTTGGGCATGAAAGCTTGAGTAGATGAAGCTCTAAGCGCGTTCGAATGTACTTTGAAGGTGTACTTTTCATGAAGGCGTTGGCCAGTGTGGTGGGAATTTAACTTTACCGGAAATCAGTATGTTGGGGAAATTTGCCACGGGGTGGTGTTTCCTTATGCCGTCCCATTTGCCTGCCTCTCCGCACCCTTGACAATTCTATCACCCTTGCACAGAAAGCAAGTTTTTATGCGTTCAACGGTGCATATCACTGGACTATTTGGGGTACATGTACAGACTGGAGGTAAGAAAATATACTGCTTCTGCAAGTTCGTAAGATTTTTGCGCATATATATATATATATATATATATATATATATATATATATATGTATTGCGACCCAAATAATACAATGGATTTGTGAGGCCAAGAATTCAAAGCAGATGGAAAGTTGGATTTTTTTGGGCGTTTCTTTCATGATTTGGGTGAATTGCCAATCTATGAGGCAATACGGAGTCGGTGAAATATAGCCTGGCATTCAGTGAGGTCTTCTGTGCCTGCGACGTTTTAATGGCTTTGTTTATTAATAACTCCGGCGTCGCCCATCCAGACTGGTCTATATTTCACACCTGAAGGTGTGTCTCCATTCACTTGCTTGTCCACTCAGCCCACCATCTCGCTAGATGTGTCCATAATTATTCACAAGTTATGTTCCAATGCATTGAATGACTCCACCCAGCCATTTGTTTATCCACATTAAGTGCGTTCAGCAAATTAGGTGATCATTCATGATAGATTAAAACATTTATTTTGTGCTGACAGCTTCAGTTTCCTCAACCATCAATGATGAGATTACTATGGATCCATTGTTGTGTCCATACCCACTTATGCTTCCATCCTCTGTACAACCATTCATCGTTGCGTTCTCTGTCGAGCCTTCTACCTAGTTTTTTCCAATCAGCTCACCAGCTTCAGCTGGGCCCATTGTCTCACAACTTAAACTGCTTGGATGTGCCATTGAAGAGATGTCCCCTTTAACTGCCGGACCTAGTTTCTTCCTCCACCGCAGTGCTCCCCTAGCACTGACGCAGCTTAAGGTGATACATGTATGTTTGTTTGGCCGACAATAAATCGTCTCCATCCTTCCACAGGCCACACTCGCAGATGTTAACAATGGCCATCGCCTTTTATCGCCTCTCTTTTGATGTTCTCCTGTGCACTCGTAGGTCGCATTTATCAAGTCAAATGCACAAACCGCCATTTCTTAAATGTTTATTTAGCCGTCTCGTTGGATGACGCCTCGAGGAACAACAACAGCAGTACATGTGACGCTGTGGTGCAATAAACTCGGCTACCTTTTGCTCCCTGCGACAATTGTGTCGTTTATTATGGGTCAAAAGTAGCCAATTTCTTTACACGCATGGCATAAAAGGCAGGAAGTTAATGTAAACTCTCCCTCTCTCCTCCCATTTAAGACCTTTTAGTTGTCTCTTCATTGGACAAAGGTGACACTTTGGTGAACAGTACGTCTACCTCCAGACTACCACTTCGTGTGCACGAGGTTTGGCTTGTCATTGCCAAAAGGTGATCCCCTTCCTCCCATCGTCTCTATTTCACCCCCTTTTTGTGTGAAGTGAGGTAAAAAGATGTGTGTACGCACACCCATCTTGAGGTCTTTTTTGAGCCCCTTTTGAGAGCCCAAAAAAGCATCCTGACATTTTGTCCATCCTGATAGCGACTCGTCAGAGCTAGTGACACATTTTCATAAGAGTTTACTTGTAAAGAAATCATATATTATTTTGTGATTGTCACCTTGGGTTGTAAAAGGAGTGTTTGGAGAAAAGTCTGCATCGGGAAGGTGTTTTGGTACAGTGAGTAATAAGGTAGGTTTCTGGTCCCCTCATGCATGCAATTTCCTTTTTTTTCATTTTGCGGTAGCCTGAGGCAAGAGAAAAATGCTATCGCAGAATTACTTATCAATGTCGGTGTCAAGGTGATCGCTTTCTCTCCGGAGGGGGAAGCAAAATTTAAGGGGCAAAAGGAGTGAGGAGGTTGGGATGGATGAGATGGACAACTGGATGCAGGGTTGAGGAATGAGTGAAAGGCGGACGTGAATCATTCTTGCACCGCAACTTGGTTTGCCTTCGCTTAAAAATAAACTCTGCATTTTCTTCCGGTTGGAGTGCATTTTTCACCCAAAAGGCCAGTTCACGCTAATGAGATAGGCCATAGTTAATGCCAGTTCAACAAATTAATTAATTTTTGGTCACGAAATCAGTTGAACTGACTCAGAAAATGACGAGCTTTTTGGAGAGGGAGATGAGCCGGTAGGTGGTGTCACAGCACCGAACAGGAGGAGGTTGCGGAGACTTTGACAAGCCCCAAATTAGGAGATGTGTCAAAAAATGCTCAAATGGAAAGACAGGCTTTGATGGGGACAAGTGACTCGAAGTTGTGGTGGTTGAGAACCAAAGAAATCGCATCTTTTGGAGAGTTAACTTCAACATTTTCTTCGTTTCATTTTACATCAACTATTTTAAAACCACTTGTTTATTATAAGTGATTGACTTGGGGTGTCAGAAAAGGCAATTTTTTTCGAAGCTTTCTAAAACACTTTGCCTCAATAGAGTCAGTTTTACTAAAAGAAACTTTGGATTCATTTGCCCACGTCACCCGTGTTTGTTTATTATTTACCAGAAAACGCTTAACTCTGAATAAAATATGAAAAAATAGTGTTTTTGCCTTCTTATCCTTCTTTAACTTTCGTCACGTATTGTTTGACAGTTGTGGCGCTGTAAATCAAAGTGACTTTGAAAATTTCAAACGTTACCGTGGCAACTTAATTAATTCATTAACACAATTTTAATTAAGCAGATCAAAGTGCAATAAAATTTAATCCTGTTACTTTGAAAGCTCTTGTCAACTTGTTCGTAGTCTTAAACTTTTGTGGGAGAAAGCGCAATATTTGGAGGAAAGAGAGAGATAGTGGGAAAGCCAAAGGGTCGAAGGGGAAGAAGTTGAGCGTAATGGTGAAAAGCTGGAGCTGGATGGAGATGGATAGTCCCGTCGATGCATGAAGGTTTCTGTGCGGGCTCCAGGGTGTGGATTCAGAATAAATGGGTGAGGAATTTTCCAGTCTTGTACACATTCTACGGAGTTCCGACTGACCCACTCCTCATTAAAACACGCAAATGCGTTGGAAAGAGAAGTAATTCAAGGATTAGTTGCTTTAACGACTGAGTGGACTACGGATGCCGGTCGAACTACGTCACACGGCTATTGTATCGGTATGTGCTGGATAGGCGTGCTGAACGTGAAGAATGCAAGAAAGGAAAAGGAAGAAAGCGCATTCCCAAAACTGTGACTCAGCAACCGATTGGCTTTTAAAATGAACGGTTTTGCGGCAAAACGGTGCAACTGCTTTGAAGACAAGCGAAGAAGGATGCGGTGAGTGGGGAAGGAGAGCAAAAGAGAATGGTCGAAGAGTTGGAGGAATGAAGAGATGAAAAAGTATGAACGAACGATCGAGAAAACAAATGGACGCAGAGGAGAAGGAGGGGGAGGGGAAGGGGAGGGGGAAGGGGGAAGAGGGGAGGAGTAGGAGGCAATGCAAAAACACTCATTTCTCCTTCACCTACTCTACTTCTCCTTCTTCCTGCTAATGGCGTTGCTGATTCTGGAAGTGAAAAAGAAACACTAGCGCACTAGCGGCTCCATTGTGTTGACAAAAGCGCTTTGTCTCGAGTGTTGTATAAGCGGCCTCGGGAGAGGGCCAAAAGGCCGTCTCCCACTCCTCCTCCTCCTCCTCCTCCTCCTCCTCCTCCTCCTCCTCCTCCTCCTCCTCCTCCTCCTGCTCCTCCTCCTGCTCCTGCTCCTGCTCCTGCTCCTGCTCCTGCTCCTGCTCCACCACTACCTCTTCATCCCAGGCTACACGAGGAGGACTGTAAGGCCTGCTTTGCCATCCCCTCTCTTCGAGCTCCCGACCCGACATTCCGTGGTAGAGGAGAACAGAAGGCTGTCGCGACTTTGCTCACTCCCCTAGGCAACACAGTGAAGCACTGCGATGCAAGCGATGGCGCCTACTTGTTTCGCATTAGTGAGGTCATTTAACCACTGTGAGGCATCACACAAGGATGGCAAGGAGGGTGGTTGCCACCATTACCACCACTACCACATGCCTCACTCCTCCCAAGGAAGAAAACCACGCACACACACACACACCCACACACACACACACACACGCACACACTGATGTGAGAGGAAACTGGCATCATCAAGATGTCAGCAACTGTTGGACATTTTGACAGGTGGATATCGAGTGCAGCGTCAGTGGGAGGTGGATATTGACATCTCCTGACGCCACATCACACAATGCCACACAAACCCACACCACACCACATCTCAATATACCACGCCACAACACACCTCCACCTCCGCCTCCACCTCAACCTCCGCTTCAGCCTTCGCCTGCCGACACTGACGAGTTCGTCGAGTAGATGTTGGGCGTGCATTGGTGGAGGTGGATTACTCTGATGTCGACCAGTCGACGAATGCGGTGCGAGGCATAGGCACCAGATGACCACCAAACAAACCACCCTGCTGCTGCTGCTGCTGCTGCTGCTGCTGCCGCCTCCATTCACTCGCACTGTACTACAACACTGGCAATTACCGACCACCAAAATGTGGAAAGCGATGCTGTTGCTACGCTGCTGGTTAATAGGGTTTGATGAATTTGTTTAGCGTAATGAAAGAGCCGTCTGTCTTCTTCCCTCCCTATCACCCTCCCTACCACCCTCCCTACCACCCTCCATTCCTCCCCTCTGGTTCTCTGACTCCCCCTTACCCTCCCCTTGCCTTGCCTCCACTCGGCTTGGCTCCGCTCTCCGCCCTCCTCCTTCCCCCCTCCGCCTTGGGTTCTCCTCCCATCCACCCACCTTCTCGCCTATCTCCACCCCCTCCACCGTGGAGCAAAATGTCAGCAAACGGAGGTGGCGAATGTGGGCAAAAACGCTGTGGCGACTTTCCTGCATGACTCATTCACCCACTTCAGTAGTAGTAGTAGTAGCAGTAGTGGGTGTAAATTTGTGAGAAAGTGTAACTGTACACCTGGTGGAGGGTTTATTCACCGCGTCGGTGTCGGTGGATGAGGGAAGTGTTGTTCTGGGCTGAAACTGCCGTCGCGTGCTCGTGTGTCCGTCGGGGCGTGAATGTGAGAGGAGAGATGGGCGAATGTGCTGTGACACATCACCGCCTCCACGCCCTCCCCTATTCAACCTTAGCTTGAGCTGTCCATTCGAAGCTGATTTCTGCTGCATCATAGAATTCCTGCGATAAGGAATCCTTCCTTCATTTTAGAATATTTAGTGGGCTGAATACGTCTCGGTCTGCATCCCTTTTGAAGAAGCGTGTAAGCTTCGGAGAATGTGACAGAATCGTCCCTCTTGTAGCCTTTCCGTCTTTTATTTCTCATAGGCTTACGCACAAGCGATGAGACACACAGACTAGTTAGTCCACTTTTTTGGATACAGCTTGGAATGGAGCAAGTGTACTTTTTTTTAAAGTCGCAGCAGCGTGGACGGACACAAAGAACCGGAATCTAGCCGGTAAAGCAGTAGTTAATTTGTCCAGGAATTTTTCGAGTTGCCGATTTGGGGCTTTTTACTAGCGAGATCCGTGTTGAGGAGAGGCAACATGGTTTTAGTGTCTACTAAGTTCTTTGCTACTAATCCCTTCAGCATCGGACCGCCACGATGCTCTCATTTAGGTCCTCACATCGTTGTAATAATTACTCTGCTGTCAGCGTGACGTATGTTGACCATTTGCCGCCAAGTTGGTACTCAATGCTTCCTTGGAGCTGCAGCGAATTCGAGCCTTGGTGGTAGGTTCTTCTCTCTACATCCCAAACCTCTGCAGCAAACGACATTCATGGGGTTCTGATGCTCGAGGGGGTTTTGTTGGGGTCGGGGGTGGGGACAGCCACCCTAATTGGATAATTTGGGTAACAGTCAGCAGGAATCAGGCTTAACTCTTCGTATCAGAAATTTAAGTGCTTGGCCTTACTTGCCTGGTAATAGCTAAGGCATATTTTGAGCCAAATCTGTCCCTAAAAGTAAAGATATTAACTCACTTGCTTGTAGACACAAATCCATGCTTCGATGACTGCATCAAACAGGCGTTTGTGAACGAACTTGTCAGATTCAACTGCCGTTCGCCACGAGAGTAAGTTAACCCATTTTAATTTTCGCCTACCTCAAGCGTCTTTACCAACGCCTTTAAGCCTTCTTTTAGACAGTTTTGCAATAAAAAGTAACAAATTTTGATCTGATTTTTCCCAACCACTCTTTTGTTGTAGTCGCCATGACAAACTTTTATACTGGGCGAGTGTGCGTTGATCTGCTGCTAAAAATATTTTACTTTTCTGCCGTAAAGTGAATCACGTTTGCCCTTGGATAGAAAGAAGCATTTTGGAAAGCGTAATAAACTACCGCATAATTCGCAAATGATTTCTGTCATATAACCTGAAAGTTAGGGAAAATTTCCGTACAAATCGGGCAATCATTTTGCCTTGCTTTTAATACTCCTTCCGATTAGGAGGACGCTCCATCTTCGCCAGTAAATAAACTTCCAAAATAAACGCCCTAGGCGAATGAATTGACGATGTTCCTCCTACTAAGCAGTTTTTTGTTCAAAAAGTTAGAATAAATACCTTCACTATCATTAGATCTGTTGATCTTCACTGATCCCAACGATCCGAGTTGGAAGTCCGTGGATTTTTTTGGATTTTGCATAAATCCCTATTCGACATTTTTCGATCAATTCTCCCTCCTAATTTACAATAATTTTGGTGTGACCATTGTCAATTCTGCCACGAAGAATTAGTTTTTTGGGCATTTTTATTAATATTATATGAGGTTCTTGCATTTATCTGGTAGAAAAGGGAATTTGGATGCATTTGTTAAATAGATTGTTTGGCCAATTCGAATACTGGTTTAAAATAGCTGAAATGTAAGTTTTGTTTAAATAGATTAGGGAATATTTATTCGGCTTTCAGCTTCGCATCGAATTCCAAAATTGAGGTGGGCTGGATTCAGATCTATTGAAAACAAAAAAAGGAAATGACTTTTGCGTCTGAGCCCTAAAATTCTAGAATATCCTCCCAAAATGTATCCAAATAGACTGGGAGGAATTAGAGACTGCATAATATTTCATTAAGATACACTTTAATCTAACGTAGATTTTCTCTGCCCACCCGGGAGTTTGTTTGTTTAGTTTTGATCGCCATTTTCCCCATAGACAGTATTCGAGGGGAGGCGGAGGAATACTTATTGCTGCCAGTTGTCTGCAATACGGAGCCTTAGAAATTGAGTCACCGTCTTGCTAAATAATTCACTCCCCTCTTGGGCATTGCGTAGAGTCATAGAAAGCCACTGGGATGTGGAAATTCAGACAGGCCATATGCAATCCTTTTTATAAGAAAAGAGATTATTAAAGAAAAATTAAATTCCTTTGACGGTGAAGTTCTTTAATACTTATTCTTGTGGGACGCTAAGTTGGGAAGAGTTTCTCAATTTTCGGATGCAAAACTGAGGGACTCGAGTTTGACAGACGAATACCGGTACTTTGGAGGAGTGCAGAGTGTGCTACATTTTAGGGACCGAGTTTCATATAGCAAGGATTCATACATAGCTAAGACCTGGAATGCCGCCCGCAACGGTTTGAATATACCAATTGTTAAAAATACCAGCGAGTTATGAAGCCGATTGTTTCCGTAATAAATTAAGCCTTGACTAGAGATCCAGGGGCATTCAAGCGTTTCGTACCTGCAGCGAAAGTTATTTCGGAACCTTCAGAGCCTTAAAACTGATTTCGTCTTGCTTTCACAAATGTTGGCCAATGTCTTGAGGTCAGGTTTCTTCTTTTTAAGCTTTATATCCGGCCTAAGATAAAGAGTCACTCAGAGCCACACACACACACACACACACACTATCACAGTATTTCTTTATTATTACCACCAATTATCGAAAAGTACAGAAATTTTTGCTTATATGACTTTACTAGCACGTATTACCAGGCAAAGAAGTGGGAGGGAGGAAATACAACTATATTAAAAGGGTTGTTTTAAATATTATGCGTTTTTATGACACCGAGTGGGTAGTAACCGAGTGAAGTCGGCTCCTTTTGAGAATTTTATGGTCACCACTGCTCACAACTTACAAATTGGCGTTCTTTTTGCCAGACCAAAATAACATTAATTTTTAGATCGCGAAAGAAAGACTGTTATAAAATATAGCAGTGTTTGGGCGAGAAGAAGGTGAAAATCTTTTTTTTATTGTCTATGCTGTGACACTGGGACACCTACGAGACGATCGTTCAAAGTAAGCTATTATAAAACTCCTCTAAAAGAAAGAAAGCGACGAATTAACTTTGACTTCAGCATTGTTTTGGTTTCCTTCTGTACCTAAAACCGCGTGCTTAGCAATGAATTCTCCGACAGGACGAGATCATGACCGATTATCAGGCGTCGTTTACTTATATTCTAAGCACGACTGCGTCATGTAGGTGATTTCTAGCGCCAATTTTTTTACCTCATCTACCATAGCATTAATTTGTGTATATGAATAAACAGTGGCCAGAGAGAGATGGCGTTTAGTTTACACTTCGAGGACGCCAGGTGCCACACGAATCAGGTAGTGCCTTAGCTCACCGGAGACCAGCATGACTGGTGGCAACTCCGCAAGGGTTTGGCAAGATCTATGGAGCACAAATTCATATTTTGCCACGAAATTAGGGATTTCCAATTTTTTTTGAGTTGTGGTTAGTAATTTCTAATCAAATTGGGATTGGAGAGCGGGTGAGAAATGGGATTCTCTGTGATAGAACAATGAAATTCATACATGCCGCCTCACATATAGACACACAAATAAGTATCCACTTTGCAGCCCTTTTCGTCAACCAGGATTCCCCAAAGAAAAACTTTACCTTTAATTTAAGAATAGAGCCAGAATTTTTATCAGGTCTCCAGTCACTTTGTAAACCGTTTTAGGGCCAATAAACAGCTTTTAGCTCATATAAACACCGAACAGAGGAATTCTGCATGTATAGAGACTTTTGCAATAGATTTGGCGAGTTCTTATCTCATTTGTAGAAAATATGTATCATCTTTATTCACAATTTTTAAAATCTCTTATTTTTTCTTTTGGAGGTTTCATTGAATTTGCTAAACACGTTTTGTAATTCATGTAAAAACGGAGTGACCGTTTGCAAACTGTTTGTTTGCCACACCTTTGCTAAATTTGATCGTCAACTGTGGGTGGTACTTTCCCTACTGCCCATCTTCCACTCCCGCTGTTCCCACCCGCCACTTATTTTCCCTAAATTTTGGACGACCACCCCACTTTGATGTTCGAGTAAAAAGATCTCACTATGGTAACGACTAAAAGATGAAAAAATAGGCTCTTCGCCTGTTACCGCTACCTTGTTTGCGGAGGGGAGCAAAAACGACACGGGACTTTTACGCTCGATTTACGGAAAAAGGCTCGCCAACTTCTTTCCCTCCTCCTTCCAATTTTAAAATAGCGAAGCAATTTTCTCCTGATTAATTATTGATACACCATAAATTTGAAGATGCGGTAGGGAGATAGGTAAAGGTTAGTGAAATCCAGACGGGTTTATCTACGTAGATATGAATTATATAGCTGCTGGGCGTATTTCTACCCCATCACGTCTGCAATGACTGATGACGCCAAATCGTGAGTGGGCAGAGGCGTCGTGTTTCTACAAGTTGAACCGGTGCGAAGTGAGGTGTTCTTTCAACGAAGCGGCAAAAGCTTTTGATATATTTGTGGCAGTAGAATGGGCCTTGGTTGACCTTTACAATACCTGCATCGTGGTGGCCTGCTTCTATTGGCATTTCTGCCTAAGATTATCAATTTCCTCAAAGATATGGATGTTTTCTACCTTTTTGGCTTCTAATTATACAATTCATCTCCCTGTCCAGAGCTTTTGGAATGTAATATAAAAGGTGAGGCATTTCAAATCAGTGCTGCTTGCACCATTAATTCAAACACACAGCTTACTTTGATTTTAGATTTTTCAATACCTTTTTGTACTTTTAATACTTTTTATTGCTTGTAAAATAACATTGAGTTCTGAATATCTCCTAGGATTTTTTTGCGCAAATTTTCCAGAACTTTAAAGTTTAAACTATTATTTCATTTTAAATAAGCGAATTCGGTTCAAGAAATGCCTTTGTGGCTGAATTCTTCCCATCAAATAATAACATCAACTTGCCGTGTTTTGTCATTTCTGTAGTATTTTGCAGGATTCACTCCACACAATCTTGCTATATTTTAGACTTTATGTGAACGACTTTTTTAAGCGTGATTTTGATGGCCTCATCCTTGGTCACCTTTTCATTAGCAAATATAATTCCAGTCGTTTACATGAGTTACATACTAATTTTTTGCATGCGCTGAAAGATTTGGACAATTTTACCTAACATCGGAGATGTGTAAATTAAACTTAGTTGTCCCATGTTAGCCACCTCGCTCAAAGACATTGTATGGGTGCCTGTGTGGGGTAAAATCATCCTCCGCAATCTAGGCCATTCAATTTGATGTTTTGCCGCCTCGGAGTTAAATAAAAACATCCGTTTTCAGTAGTAGTGGATGAAACCTATTGGGCGGACTTTGCGACTCACCAATTCTAAGGCCAAATTGGCCTTACTTCCTCCATCTGCTCGATTGGAATTGTTTACTGGTAAACTATCCACACGTTAAATACGCAGTAGTCCAGACAGTTTCGTGGTCCGGTTTAAGGTTTCGCCAAGTTCGGGTGCAGAGAGCTGCAAAAATTCGGAAGAAATTGTGCTGCAAACCCAAGGCAGGTGTTTTTGCCTCTCTCTGCGTTCCACGCTGGCAGTGTTGGCGTAAAACCCGCTGGAGAAGACTCGATGTCTACCGCTGTCGGGTGTAGGGAAACTTGCACACTACCTTTCGATCCACCTCCACTTTTAGTCTCGGCAACTAGCATGTCGAGGCAAATTGTGTGACAGGTGTGACAGCAGGGTAAATATTTACTCACAATTATTAATCATTGGTGCAATTAAAAAATTTATGAGGGTGGAAAAAAAGGGAAGGAAATGCGATTACGCAATGCACTGTGGGATCATTTTCCGCCGGAATGCGAGGAGGTAGAACCAAAATTTCCGGATTTTGTTTACCAAGCGTGAACTCAATCCTGCAATTTCGGATTTGCAGTTAGGCGCATTTGCCGCTCCAATGCAATAGATTAAGTCCTGCTGAAGAAAAAAAGGTGGAGCTGAGGAGGAAAACTAACAGTGTACTGATTTATACCGCCGCAATATTTTAGCGGCTTTGGACATCACGGCTTCACTCCCCTTTTTTTTGCTAGAGAGGCGCCAAAATGTAATGCCGTGATTTCTTTTTCCACACGACCCAAAATTGCATGCAATGGCTTATCCATTTCCCAATGTGGCTGAAGAAGTGATGGCCAATCCTAATGACTGCACAAGTGCCAATTTTTATAGAAGCCGCTGGCAAAGGCTCTAGACTTATGCTTCCATCCATCACTCCTGCATCCAGCCTTCCTTCCATCCCATATATCGCCAACAGTTAATCCATCCAGCATCCTCCATCCATTACTTGACAGCTTCTCAGGCCAGGGTCCACCTCTCCACCCATGCGCCCATGTCCCCGACACAGCCACCTCGTTTTCAACAACACAAATATCTAAAACCATTTTCATGAGATGCATTTCGAAGCCCTCTTCACCGATTGAAAGTTATACTTTCCATTCCCTCTTCTACTCTTTATGGTGCTCTCATGTTACACCAAATGTGGCACAAGTGCTGTGCACGTCTTCTAGTAGTTTTGCGGAACTTTAAGGAAGTGGATGACAACACAATTAGATGCTTATTTTATTCCGCGTTTCTACCAACAATCAACTATAGTAATCCCCACTGACATCTGCTTTCTCCATTACAATGCCTGCAACTCATCTGGCCCCGTTTAGAGCCTCATTTTATCCTCGTATAATTTTGTATCAGGGGCTTAAGAATTCCTACCAAAAGGGGATAAACGTTACAATAAAGTTGAGGGGAAAATGCTTTGTTTAATTTAGTCGCATAATCCGGTACATTTAACACAACTCCAAAAAGGATCTTCATCAGGGATAATATACACCAATTTGCACAACGTTGATCTTTTCTCTCCAACAGCAAATAAGCTAAAGATCTTACCACTCTAGGATTATTTGAAATGTAAGCTTTACTTGCAGGCAAAATAGTTACCACTTAAGTATTTATTTATTCCTTTCTATGGAAAGTGAATGGGAAAAAATGGCTCACCGGGGGAATCGCCAATGTGCCATCCCCTGGCTCCGCTTTCTACCCACCTAACATTGAAGCGGAAACGGAGGCCACTTTTCAAAAACGCACGAGCTTTTTAGTCTCCTTCGTTTGACTTTTTACTTCTTCCTGTTAGTCCAACTTCTCTCCGTTTCCTTAAGCTGTTTTAAAGTAAAAACAAACCGACGTGGAAACCCTGCTTAATATTTTTGCTTTCATGATGAAATTTCATTCAGCTTAATTAACTGTGATAACATTTCTTACGCAACGACTTTTAAAGTTTCGGGTTTTTTCCTCAACAATTCATACCAAAAGGCAGTACAGACGAGAGGTCAGTTATAAATTACACTACCACGTTTGAGGTTGCTTCCACTTTATCCCGTTGCAACAAGCGTTATCAACTTGGAATTTAAAAATACTCTGCAGAGGCAACACAATTATTGTTCACATTGAATGTTTTTGACTAAGGGTGTGATTGTGTAGCGGGCACGCCAATTTAACACCACCGGGATAAATTTCCATTAGTAACTAATAGCCATGAAGTGAGAGTACTCCCTATGCTCGGCTACCCACACCCACAATTGCAGAGAAGAAATATGGGGCAGCAGGAAGTGATTTGCGAGGAATATAAGGTAAGTTTAGCTAAAAGGTTTGCTGAATAGGTGGAATCATCCCCATTCTGATTTGCAATTTTACGCGTCAGCTAAGCGTGTCTAGGCAACTAACATGTTACGCATATTTCATGTGTTCCAAATGCTGGGAAATGTGGCGTTTTTTGCAAACAGTTAGTTTTTCGAAATTTGCTTTGCAAAGCAAGTTGCGCATGCATATGAGGTTCATTGCACCATGCCAAAAATGCGCAAAACTTTATTCTGTCAAGGACTTTGAAGACCTCAGAATTTTCGAGGCCTCGATTGTAGGTTAGTTTTGTTAACAAATTTCAAGCCATAGGCCTGTTTTGCACTCTGTTAAAATTTAATCGATCGCATTTTAAGCAGTCAGCTGACTCCACTTCGACCTAAGCAGAACCAGTTAACCTGTTTAAACAACGCAGGGAATTTTTAAATTTGTTTTGAGATTAAAATAGTATTATTCTTGCATTCATCCTGAAATCGTAGAATAAAATGTCAGTATAGGTAGATATTATTGCTTTAGCTTATCAATTTATCAGACGAATCACATTTTACCCTTTCAAGACTAATCTTTACAGCACAAGTCTAGCATATATGTGCACTAAATGTATCTTTTATTGTAAATTTTTATTTTAACTTAAGTGAACCTTTTTGTTGATCTTAGCACTTGTTTTTCTTTTAGGAAAATAGCAATACTTTATTTAATTATTCATTAGGTAACAACTTATGTAGCCTGTAAATCCCTTCCAAAAAAGGTTGTGACAAAACTGTAAGAATAATGCTCTCGTAGAGGTTACTTTTTCTCTCTCCACGTGCTAATCTGCAGACGATCTGATCGAGGTGGATTATAGCTCTTATTTTCCGTATTTTCTCCATTTCTTACCATCGTTTTTACACCGCTCTGTGCATAGCATTAACAGGTATCATATGTAATCGTTAAACATCGAGGACAGGCATCAAGCTGGAGCTAAGAATATTCGCTCTTTTCTTCGATTTCGCTGTTCCCTAATGGACCAATTCTGTTGTGCAGATTCTCCTTGCACTTTCTTGAGTAACTGCAAGATGATTTCTTATCAAAGTACTTAGATCTTCGTATGTCGGAGCATTCATTTAGTATTTTATTAGGCATCACTTACGCCAGGATAATAGTTACCATCTGTGGAGCAACATATTCTTCAGTTTTTATCTACAGGCTGTCAGTACCACCGAAGTGAGAACGGGAAATATCATAAACAGTGGATGGACTGTCCACATTAGGTTTCACTTCTCTCAATCACCATTTATGCGTCGTTCTCAGGTCTTCCAACTGTTGTTTCACACCCACACCAGCAGGTACAATGTCTATCGGTTGGACAGGCGTGAGAATGATGTTGTAGTAAATTCGTTTCACAGCAGGGTTACCATGGCATGTAAAAATGTTATGGGATCACAGCGGTTGAGGAGCAGTAGGAGGAGGAGGAGGAGGAGGAGGAGGAGAGAATACCCACTACCCCGATTTTCTCCTATCACTAGAGCAATATCTTCCCACAACGCGCAAGTTTTACGGCTGATGAGTTATGAGGTGCTTCTCTGCTTTGCCTTTCGAATGAGAGGCCTGTTTCTCAGGAAAAATGTTTCTCTTCCACTTTTTCTAAATCAGCGTGAGGCGGAGAGAATGTAGTCGTGCTTGTTTAACCTTCAGTAGCTGATTTGGCTCCGGGGCCTGGAACTGCGGGAACCGGTGAGGAGGTCGCATCGAGAAATACCAGTTTCGCTTTTAAGACTGTAAACCAGTTGAGAGTGCAAGGTGTTTGATGGCACTCTCTTCAAGTACTTGAATTATACCAAAAAAACCCTTTGAACAGTCACCTGTCATGCCATTTTTTCGAGATAGGCTCTGCAAAAAATGCATATTCTGCTGATTCCCTAGCAGTCGTAATGACTCAGACCAGTTTGACACCGAATGTGTCTAGAACCCTCCTCCAGGCACAGTTGGCCATCTAACAAGTCCATACATGTCACTGCTTGTCAGTGGACATGACACTCACCTGCTTAGGACCTTTCTCAGCTCGCGTGGCTGTCAATACAATAAATGGTTTCTTTGTTTGCCTCCCTCCCTCCCCCTTTTTTGCACCATCGGTCATGCTGAACATCGCTGAATGTTAGTCTTGACACTTCACCCCACGAGGTGTGTTAGCCACTGGGAAGTCTACAAACTATGTGATGCAATTGCACCTCTAATAACGTGCTTCAGTGGCCTACAAAATGAGTCTGCTGCAAAGGAAATGCGTCACGTCACACTGAGACTCAGTGGGACTACCTCATAGCCCCATCCAGGTCACATTCGGCACCAAAATGCCATCATGTTCTGCGGGGGTTACTTTCCCATTCTATGCGTGTATAGGTCGTTATAAATTGGTGTTTGTTATTCGTGTTAATTTGTACGACCTGTCGGGGAGACAAAGACTTCATTGTAGATGCCTTTGCTGGCTGGGTTTTCGACATTTGTGTACGTGACTGTTGGGCAAATGCCAGAAGCGCATGGTGGTCTCATCCCTTACCCATTTATGGCACCACGATTGCCATTATTTTCCAACCGCGGTCAAAGTTCATCGCCATCCAATGCTGACCAATCAGGGCCACCGAATGGGAGGGAACGCCAGGTTTGATACACCATGAGAGGCTCCAACATTAAGCTCAGAAGAAGAAATTGGAAGCATGAAATCCGTTTTTACACGACTTTACCAAAAAGTGGGGTTGCATTCACAGAAAATGTCCATCCGACCCAACGCCTGGAATTTATGATTCCTGCGGTGGGTGTAAAGCTGCCATCAATTAGTCAAAACGTGACTGTCGAAAATCCTCCAGTATTTATGCGCTCGTAGCGAGGCTTTTTCGTCTGCCTTTAAAACCATAAAACTGGCTAGTCACTGAAAGGCAACCTTGCGTTGGTTGAGTTGTTGCAGCAATGGAGTCTGGGATGTTGCAATAAAAGGGAAATCTTGCCTCTTCTCCCCCTTCTGATCGGGACACTGCTATTCGGCGGCGTTGAGTTGATCTCCTTTGCGAATCTTGCCAGTGCCAGGGTGTTTTATATAGGTTAATAAAAAGTTATATATTTCATGGGTGAGTTTAGCACGTGTCACATATGTGTGACACCTGGATTTCCCCTCCTCAGATCTCCACTTGAAGAGGCGTTTCTAATAAAGCGGTTTAAGCTACTCCTCAGGCATGTGATTTAGGGATAGTTACCTCTTGTAATTCAATTTTTGGTCAATCCTGTGGAACCATAGAACTCGAGTGAGCTGCGGTGGACGATTGCACTCTACAATCCTGATAGCCGAAATGGCAAACCCGTTTTCATCAGCGAATGCAGCGACAAGAGTGGGAAATTCCGGGGCTTCTAATCCTTAAAAATCTCATGCAAAAAACTCATTTGATAGAATTTTTTACCTAAACATAAGGCACAGGAAACCAAGCCTAGGTAACATTTCTCTGTAAATTTTTTAGGTTTTAAGTTTTTTCTTGTACCACCTCGATAAACATTTCCAACAGTTTTTAACACCCACTACTATTTATCTGACTGTAAGCTGGAAGGGGAACATTTAACTACCAGAGTTACATCTACTGGCTGCGAAATTGCAAGTGTATTTATCACCATAAAAATTTGAAAACAGTTTTAATCGACTTCAAAATAGTTTAAAATGAAGTCTGATTTGTAAAACGAAACATTAATAAACGCCGACTGCTAGTTAGGGTCCATGAAATCAAAGAGGAGTTGGGAATAGGCTGTGCCAACAACAGCTTTGCAGGAAAACAAGATTTGAATCCGTTTGCTTACCAAAAGTCTGACACAAACAAATGTTCTGCAGTGCCTAAGGTAAAAAATTATGACATAATACTGGAAACTTAGAAGAAACCAACTTATTTTAGTTCCTCCCTAAAGTCCGCTCGTCACAATGTTGTTTTCGAGGCGGTGATTTTTCATGCACTATTGATAGATTCAAACAAATCGAGGATAAAGTGTAATTGTTGCTTTCACTGCATAATGCTTTCCGTTATGTACCAATTGCTAGTATTTAAATCCGTTTTTTTCTATTTAGAATTTATTCCAACGAAATCATTATCTCTCGTCAGAAACGTTTGGGTAAATTGTTTGCTTTTTTTCAAAGTTGAGTAAACAGCTTTTCGTTGTTGAAATTTGATTAATAAACCCTAATTGCGCAACTTTTTAGCTTTTAGGATTCTTTAAATACAACACTATAAATAGAGTGATTGGGCCTTACTATCCCATCAAATTCACCGTCCTATTCTTGCCCGAAATTGCGTTATTACCATTCTCCTGTTGTGAAAAAGGGAATGGCATCAATTTACTGCTACGGTTGTTTGCACATGACCACCCAAGTGGCTCAGAGGCTTAGGTAGACAAGTGAATGGGCTATCAAGATTTATTTTGAACAGCTGTCATGACAATATTATATGCTAGGTTTGCACCCAATTCTGCGAAATTGCCCAGCCTTCCATTTACTCATCGGCTGAGTTGGCAAGACTTTCCAGACAGGTTTTTAATGGACTTGAATCTTTCTCATAGCGCTTCCCCCACCCAATCCCCCCAGTGACCTTGAGATAGTCTCAGTGACAGAAGACAGTGCTCAGTTGTCATGGCAGCCGCCTCAACCTGTTCCTGAATCGCTCAGTGAGCAAATAAACTATCGCATCGAGATTAAACCGGAAAATTCACCAAAGTAAGTAAAAATCTTTTTTCATCTATTTTTTGACTCCATTGTATATATTCTGTCTTTGTTTTTTGCAAAGATTTTGCCTGCCAAACAAATTCTGCGATTGAAAATGGGAATTTCATGGTTTTATGTGACATTTGATGTACCGCATCTTAGACGCTATTAAGTCATTCCAATTTACATCGATGTGCTTTACTACCAATAAACTTTATGCCTTACCCTGGTCTGAGCTGTTGGTGAATTATTGACTAATCTTACTCCTTGAGGAAATTCTCAATGATGACAGAGGAGTCACAAATCTTGTTTGAAGAGCTTCACCCGAATACTCTCTACGAAGTGTGGGTATACTCCTACCGCCCAGCTGATGGTCAGGCTTCTTTAACTCCAAAACACATCAAAGTAACAACCAAACCTGAAGGTACGAATTTGTGGGTGTCTTAACTTTCCTTCGTGTAGTTTACCGATTGCCAATGGTGATGAACCCCAAGGCGGAGTCAACCGACTTCGCGACCCTGAAAGTATCCTGGGAGTTGCCCCACATTGAACGTTCAGACAGACCTGAAGCCCAGATTGGACATTATAGGCAAGATGAAACAAAAAGTTGCTTATGTCGAAATTATTTGCTTATTTCAGTTAAATGGAAGCAAACGTTGAATTTTGGAACAAAAATATGAAGCAAATGTTTTACTTAATTTCTATTCAGTAGACATTATACAGTGCACTTTCACTGCTCATTTTAGGATCATGTTGCTTAATTTGGCTGCCAGCGGTGGTGATTCGCGTCGTTGGGTGTCCTACAAAGTGCCTGGGGGTGCTCGTGTAACTGCCTACACCATAGCGGAGCTGCAACCCGATTCCTTTTATCGAGTGAGAATTATCGCTGTCTCTGTAATGGGGGTTGATGGTCATCCGGCTACCATTGCTTCGTCGCCTCGTATTCTCTCACGACCACCGTCGACACCGCCTCTCAAAGTACTACTCTGTTACATTTTTAGTCTGACCTCTTAGTGCCTGTGTTTGTTGTCATAAAATTGAATGGAATTTTGGATACTGTAGATGGTTTTACAAGCCCATGGTTTTAACCACTACGCCACTCTTTGTAGGTGATGTTGTCAGCAGTTGGTGCATTAACAGCTGCCTTCTCCTGGCTACCACCAGCCGTGCAGGATCGTAATGGGGAGATTGTGGCCTACCAATTGGAGTTTAACTCGCCTGAGTGGCTCGCACCGCGGGAACTCACTGTGGCCGACGGTTGCAACTACACCATCACTAGTAGGTCACTTTGAAGCTTAATTATTACTTGTTAATCGGTCCATGGTACCTCTGAAGATTTTTCGAGGTATATTAACCCTAAAATTACCCATATACAAAGGTTATCGTGTGTTCTGCTCCAAGCTTTGTTGATAACCATTGTCTATAATCAGCCCTCCACGTCAAAGGCCGCAAAAGCGTAGTAAACTTTTCATACACCCATCCATTTAAACAGAAGTCTGATTAGTAAGCCATAGTAACTCCATTTCATGGTGAAATGCCTAAAACTAGAAGAGTGTCTTCTAATGGCTTCCTTTTTAGGCTTAAATCCAATGACAAATTACAGCCTCACAGTCGCAGCTGCGACACGCGCTGGCGTTGGACCGAAATCGCCGCCTCTTCTATTTATGACCGCCTTAAAAACCAATCAGGTAGACAATGAAGCCTCCAGTGATCCCAATGACACTGTGAGTTTGCATTTGATGCCTGGACTTAATAATACTCCAGTAGCTTCATTCATTCACCTTTTCACGTTTAAGGGGTTCGACAGCCATAGTTTTTTTGTCGATCCCGGTGTTGCAACTCTACCACCGCTAAAGGTAAGTGTGACGTTGAATTAACTACTTAAATATAAATCAGTAGGACGTGATCACTAAAATTTCTTTAATAACCCAGGTTCATAATCTACGCTATGTCGCTAGAGAACGGAATATCCTCCTGCTGTGGTCAATCCCACCCATTTCAGCTTCCCCGCATCGATTTAAGGGGGTTGTTGTTCGATGGGGAAACATCTATCCCGGTCCAAATAAGGCCGAAGTTAGTTTGGAGAAGAGAGCGTTTTCGATTGAACCGCTGGGTAAGTAAATGCACTTGGCTGCTGTTTCAAAGATAGCCAGTATCAATCGTTTTCACAAGTAGAGCTTCTCTAGGGGAAAAGTAAGCTGAATTAGGGCAAACTCTGCATTAGTCTTAAAATACTACTTTTTGTTTATTAATAGATCGTGCAGTTACTTTAAGAGATTTATCTGACTCAATCTTTCACAAAATGACGGTGTAGCTCATTTGATTCAACCACGTCACATAAACGAAATCTGCATTAATGTTCAGAGCCTTCTACAACCTACATGATCTCCGTTGCTCTTCTCACTGAGGACGGAGAAGGCCCCGTTGAAATGATAACAGCGCAAACCAAACCTGTGTCCCGTGAGTTGTCCTGATGAGAAATTATTTAATCAACTTCCTACATTTGCATGCCAATGATTGTAGTTGTTTGTGCTAGACGCAAAAGAATCTCTCATACCCCTCAATTTTCGACTTCTCTCGGCTGGACCCGATTGGGCAATCATGGCATGGGACGCGCCAACCTGTTCAGCTCTTGAAGACGAATTCGATGTTTACCATGGTAACAGTAATCGAAGGACTACACAAAGAGCTTCCCCATGTGCAAGTGGGGCGTTTCCACTGACTTATCAGTTGCGATATGAGATGATGGAGATGAGCGAAGCCGCTACGACCAATGGTGCTTTTGGTGAGCAAAGGCCCTAGGAACGGGGTTACAATTGAGAGCGTTAGGCAGTTCGTGTTCTCTTTGTCCAGACCGAAAAGCAAATCGGGAGAAGCTTGAATAGCCGAAATTGTGCGACTCCCTTAAAAAGCAGCTGTTAGGTTATTCTACATCTTCACGAAACTTTAATTTAAATAGGGTGACGAAGCTGTCACAGATAGTGGCACTCTGCAAGTCTGACTCAATGGGTTTGAAGTTAGTTAAATTTGTGAATTGAGAGTCACTGCCAAATATGGCCAGGTATTAATTTGACTCCAATAGATTGCTGTCTGTGTCGCATTTTCTATTAAGTTTTAAGCCACATGTAGTTATTTTGCCCGTCTCAATCATCCAGATTGTCTGCCTTAAGCATAGACATAGTGAACGCCTATGGATACTCAATATGTAGCACTTCACACACTCGGTTTGCGAGCATGCGTCCCACGCAGTTCCTCACCAGTAGACGATTCCAAAATTTTATCTTGTGTTCTAGAAGCTTTTGCATGGAGCAGTATTCCTTGGCATTCAGCTTTTGTACCATTAAATTCCTTAAACAATCTTAAGCAGATACATCAAGAAGTGACGATTCCTCTGCCTAGGAAACTGCCCTTCGGACGGATCGAGTACAGCCAAGGAGATGAATGTTAACGTCACGTGGGTTCGACTGGAGCAGCTCCAACCCAGCAGTCGTTACGTTGCCTGTGTGCGTGCCATCACTCATGATGCTGCGCAAACCGAGTTGCTTGGTGATTGGAGCTTTGTGCACATCTTTGAGACGCAGCATCAAGGTATACAGTTTGATTGGCTACTAATTAACCAATCAAATACAAATCCATTTGGCAGTAGGTGATTGGGTATTTTATCCACTTCATTTCAGCAGTCCAATAGTGAGCAAAAAGTTTGTATAAGGTTAAATCTTTTCGTTTTTATCAAAGCTTACTTTTCACAAACGAAAAAGCAAAATTTCTAGCAGCATTAAATTGTATCATCGGAAGCACTTTACAATCCGTATCAAGCGTGAACGAAAATCAATTTCTGGGACGTCGTTGACATTTTAGCGTCCCAGTCAACCCTGAGATCTGACGTAGCTTTATCGTCAGCCCTCTGAATGGCCTGAAGATCAGTAGGTGAAGTCTCTACCATAAGCATATAACAGAAGAATCGGAGACCAGAAACACACCCATAGTTGTTTTTTTTAAATAAAACCTTCGTATTTAGAATCCTCGCAGGCGGAACCAACTAAAGTTGCCGAAAGCGGTGTTACAACTGCCAACCAGTCAACAACTTCACCATCCAACGATGTGCCATCATCAACAATCACGAATGCGAATGTGTCATCGGCTGACGGCTCGCGATCCTCTACTCTGATTGGTGGCGGCAATTCTGACATTTGGTTGGCTCTCGCTGCCATCATGGTGACCACTATTGTTCTCATGGTCATAGTCATTGTGGTTGTCTGTTGGGCCAAGAGAAGTCCCATTATGGTTGTTGGGTGAGTCTGAGCTACACTTACTATCTATCCTCATTTTACATTTCTGATTTATTTTTACTATTTTTTGGCCTTTTAGCTACAAACCAGAGCAACAGGCTAGCGGCGGAGGACTAACAGAGGCCAGTGTTAGCCTCCTCAGTCCCTCCAAAAATCAGAGCAATGGGGGAGGAGGAAGCGGTGTAAACGAGAAAATTGCCCTTCAACAGTACCCTCTTCCAAAGTCAGGTGAAGCGCAGCTCATTGATTTCACGAGCAAGACGCCGGGTAAGTTTATGTCGAGTCTTTTGATTCACTTGTATCAACTTGTACGAAAGCTAAAAGTATTTAAAACCTCATATTAAGAGGCCTGGACAATGGATGGTGATATCGCGCTCCAACAGCAACAGCAGCAACAGCAACAGCAACACCAGCAAGGCTTGATGTCAATGACGAATGCAGTTCCAATGATGGGAATTCGATCAGCGGTCGATCCAATGAGTGGGTGTGGAAGTGATGCTGCTAGTCGGGGAGCAACTGGCAGTTCAGCTAGCTCGGCAATTTCTCTTCTTCCAGCAGTCGGGACAACAGGTGCAAAACCAACTCCCACCTACGCCAGTCCCACGGTAAATTCACTCATTAGTGCGATAATAACAAAAACTGCCTTCATGTTGGCGTTTCATTTTGCCACAATACTTCAATCAACTTGAAAACTAACATGCCTTTGGTATTCAGCCCGCTTCAGTACCACCCTACGGCATCTTTCCATCAGCTCAACCCCAGTTGGGCACCTTTGCACAAGCCTACTACCATCAGCACCATCAAAATGCAAATGCTGCCGCTAGCGGAGGTGGTGGTGGGATGTATCCGCCACCCGCTTACATTCGAGGGGCTGTAGGGCAGCACCCACCTCCTCCGCCACCACATCCACCACCGCCTGCTTTCCCCCTCGTGACTCCAAGCAACATTGGTGGTCCGCGTATCGACTTGAGTGCAGGAGGTAAGTGCTGAGTGGCAATTTTCTGATTCATTGTTCCAAGTAGCAAGATTTATTCTGCTGTAGATTGTTCTTGGCTCGTGCTACTGAAACCAGGATTTCAGTAGTGCAACAACGAGTAAGAAGCATGAGCTTGACCCCATTAGTATTGACAACTCAATAAAATTAAGACATTTATAATATCTAAATGCAAACTTCAGTTAGTCTTCATTCATGCCAACCAGAACGTCAGTGAATTATACCTTGAGATAATCTATGGGCATACTTATTCGTGGACTCCCTTTACGGCACACCATAAATTCCTTTTTAAGAGGTTTAATTGAGTTGGTAGTACGGAATATCAACTGTCAAGCACATTTGGATTGGGATGGCGGGCAGCCTTCCTGAATTCCACGCAGGGCACTCCTTCGGAGTCTAAGCTTGGTATAATCCTTTGCCCGGGGCATTGAATTTTAAATAGGATGCTTAAACAGAGAATAAATGTATGAATAAATTTTGAAGCTTAAGCATTCGAAATTTGATGGGTGCGTCTGCTTGTAGAGAATGATGGCACATATCTGCAGTACCCTGGACTGCCAATCAACAGAGGTCACATAGCACCAAATACTCCTTCCTTGAATGCTTCTGACCTCATTTCTGAGAGTAGTTCTGGTGAGTCCTGTTAGCAGTGCTTACAGATTTATTTACGTGTTCTCGAGAGCCCGTCATTGAGACATGCCAAGAGGTCTTAATCACAGGCGACCCCCTACTCATTTGTTATCAGTAGTTACGCAACTGTCTGACACCTCTTTATCGTTATACAAGTGGGTGTCCCATCCTCTGTGGTGCTTGGAATTGCCTCGACAACCCACCCAACGGTGCCAACAGGAGGAAGTGGAAATCCCGTTGAGTTCTCTACTGTTTCAACAGTCTCTTCCTGCTCGAATTCCAACTCCAATGCGTCCAATCAGCACCTGCACGGTCTAAACCCCCACATTCAGCGGCAGATGGCAAACTTGCAGCCAAGGGGAGGGTACAACTCCCTTCCAGCAAGAAAAGATGGTGTAAAAAGCACGAACGAGACAAAGTCGCGAGCGACAAGTGGAGGAGGTGAAGCTAACGAGAATATGGTAGGTGGATAGTGAAATGCTGGAATAAAGCATAAGCGATGTTAATTAACAGGGGACGAAAAGATGAACGGAATGGTGGACTGATGGATTGATGAAAAATATGGTCGTACGACTGAATGGAGAGACAAGTAATGAAAAGTAAGATGCAGGCCTGAGTGAAAGATTGAGCTGGTTAGTAAATGGTTGGACTGCTAAGCGGGGTGATGATAGGTAAACAAATTGGTGGTTTGATGGAGTAAAAGCTTGTTGGAGTAGGGAATATGGAGTCGATCGTGTTGAAAGCTTTAGCATGTGCACGAATGTGTCAAGGGTAGTGGCAATGATGACTGCGAGTAACTGGGGCAGGGGACTAAGAGAAGAAAGGGTGAGGGAATCAGCAACGGTAGGGGAGTGGAATTTGGGCGGGACTGGACGGAAAATGTATGAGGAAGGGGAGGTAGGATTGAATGAGTCAGCAGGTGTCAAGTTAAGTAGATGGCAGAAAGACCGGTGGGTGATGCATTGACCGTCAGGTAGGGAGTGAATGTGGAAACCGGCCAATAGTGGGCAAGACAGACAACAGACTCTCATAATGAACGCTCAAGTGAATGGGAGGTAGGGGCGATGAGTGGGGGCAGACATTTTAAAAACAGTAAACGTTGCATGATTATTGATGCGGAGGGGGAACAAAGGACGAATTAAACAGATAAAAGGCTAGTAGAGATGCGAAAAAAGTGAGCTAGGGAAGATGGATGAATGGGTTGATTGATGGGAGGTTTTGGATAGGATGAGCAAGAGGTGGGCGGATGGGCAGTCGCATAGAGAAGTTCATGAATGAATTAAGTGAATGGTTGGATAAAAAATCAAGGATTAGTTGAATGGACTGGTGATGGTGGGGCGGTTACTCAGATGAGTGGTAGAAAAAGAAGTTTCGAATCAAACGAGTGAAAACGAGTTTGTTAAAAAAAATAGGAATAGGATGATGATCAACATTTCCCGTGGCGGAAAGGTAGCACAGCCACTTACAACTTTTTCATGAATTGTAGAAAGCCATAAGCACGGAAGAGTTGACCCAGGAGATGGCAAATCTCGACGGGCTGATGAAGGATTTGTCTATGATTACACAGAACGAGTTTGGATGCCTTCAACCTTGATCACAGCGTCTGCCTAGCCTTTGCTGACCCCCCACCCTCCTCCTCCTTTGCATATCTTCTTCCTCCTCTTCTTCCCAACCTAAGTTTGTGTCACACAAACTAAGCCATCCAAGGCTGTGTACATATCTATGTATATGTATAAGGACAACCGTATATGCATACCCTTAGGCCAGGCCATGGTAACAGTTATTCGCTCCTATCAGCATGTACATGCTCCAAAAATGGTTTATTTAAAATCGTAGTGCAATAGTCAATTGTTACGCTTCAAAGCAGCTGATTTCTGCCTCGTAGGCGTAGAAAGTAGGTAGGATGATAAGTACGCCAAATAAATGGCTATAGCCACTCAGAACATCACAATTATATGCGAAGAATAGAATTTCAAAGTAAAGACGGACGATGCGAGTCTGTGAAATACCGAATATTTTTTGACAATCATAAATCAAACTTCCTATAGTCTTTGCATTTATCAAAACTCAGAACCAGTGCGGAAACGTATTATTACAAAATAGAGAAAGGATATGGGTAAAGAATCAGACAATTATGGAGAAGGAACGCACGTCTACATGTTCACGCAAATGGTACAAAAATCATATTTATATTTCCAATTTGCATTTAAACCTTAAATTTTAACTAATAATAGGCGCATTGTTTACATGCATGCAAAAAATTACAGCTTAGTTCGAAAGTAAAGGGTAAGAAGTTAAAATATAATGCACTGAATTATGCCTAATGTTTATCTTTTGCTGTAAAATTAAATCATAATAAAAACAGAGTTTTGTGGGGTAACTACCCAAAGTGAGTTTTTTTTCGCCCTACTCAAACGCTTGAGAAGATAATATAATAACGATGGTTTTAGTCCAAAAGATGCTCACATCTTTCAATTTCATTGGTCAGCATTGTCGTGTGCCTGTCAGTTCATCTCCTCATTTCCGTATTGAGGATGACTTTGTATCTTTACATGTCTACTGTTAGCGGGAATCACGAAGCAAGCGACTGTATTTACTTCAAATTTAGTGTGTATGTAGGTACGTTCCAATCAACAACGCGTCCAAAGCGTACTTGACTCAATGAACATAAAATATGAGGCTGTTGATATCGCTTCCGATGAAAATGCAAAGCATAAGATGATGGCCGCCTTAAAAGCAGCAAACAAACAGCCACCATACTTAGCTCCTCAATTCTTCTTTGGTGACGAGTACATTGGCGTAAGCTCACTTGCTCTTTTGATTATATTGCCCCTCCTGTGGTTATTGTCTCGTTTTTCTTTTTTAGGGTTACAAAGAATTTGAGGAGGCAGTTGAGGACTCGCGTTTAGAAGCATTTTTACGTGTCTGAATGATTATATTCGTGAATTCCCTGCCCTTTCTTATCGGCAAAATACGGCGCCATGGCTAATTGTCCAACATTCCATGCTTCCACATTCATTCCCACTTTTTGTTATTTGTTGATTTGCATTATTTACATCAATCGGTCTTTTAAATTTGTTCTTTTTAAACTCCTATGATCATTCTAACTCCCTCTATATTGTTCCTCGCCCAGAAAAATTGGTCAAATAACTAGTGTTTTCCTATGTTGTGCCTTGCGGCATGTGTTGACGCTCTGATGCTAAATATATGAGAAATTTTGTTATTCGCTCGTCTTCTGTGCGCTCATCTCAACTCACATGATACAGGTGTGGTGTTAGCCGGATGTTATTTCTACACGTGAGTGAGTTTAGGTGTTGTGAACTTCAAAAAGTCACCTGGATACGGCCTGACCTCTGCTGCAGGTTTGTGACCGCAACCTTCACGTTTCGTTTTACCGTATATATTGAACAAATTAGTTGCAGGCATGCCTTGCAGGTGACATTTAAATCGCGAGACATCTTTAGCAGTAAACCTTGCTCTCGGTTGGGAGGCAGCTTCTATGTTTTAGAGGATTTAAATCAAAGGAGCTTGAATGCCTGCATCGTGAGATGCTATTAGCGAGAAAGGGAGAGGGTTGACAGATCAGCTTTGTGATTGAGCGAGCTAACGAGTTGATTAATTCGGCTGAATACGAGGTCATTAAGGTTGAGCGATCAAGAGTAAATCCCGGTGAGATTTAAACAGTTTGAGAAAGAAATATAGGTCAAGCAATTAAAAACTAGTTAGATAAGTTCCCAATTATTCGGCTGCGGACGATGGCGCGGCACAAAGAGTGGCCGGTAAAGTGAGGGAGAAGGGGCAAATACGAAAGGGGGATGAAGAAAAGGAAGCGAAAGGGATGGGAGGATGGAGAGGGAGAGAATTAGGAGTAAATAAATGAAAAAAGGGAATAACTTGAAAATGGATAAGGGGATTGATTAAGGATAGAAGCGTATAAGGAGAGAGAGATGGACGGATGAAAGAAAGAAAGGATGTAGGAATGGATAAAAAGATAGATGGATAAGGGATAGATGGAGGATGGATGGATGGATACAGGATGGATGGATGGATGGATACAGGATGGATACAGGATGAATGGATGGATGGATACAGGATGGATGGATGGATGAATGGATGGATACAGGGTGGATGGATGGATGGATGGAAACAGGATTGATGGATGGATACAGGATGGATGGATGGATGGATGGATACAGGATGGATGGATGGATGGATGGATACAGGATGGATGGATGGATGAATGGATGGATACCGGGTGGATGGATGGATGGATGGAAACAGGATTGATGGATGGATACAGGATGGATGGATGGATACAGGATGGATGGATGGATGAATGGATGGATACCGGGTGGATGGATGGATGGATGGAAACAGGATTGATGGATGGATACAGGATGGATGGATGGATACAGGATGGATGGATGGATACGGGATGGATGGATGGATGGATGGATACAGGATGGATGGATGAATGGATACAGGATGGATGGATGGATGGATGGATAAAGGATAAATGGATGGATACAGGATGGATACAGGATGGATGGATGGATGAATGGATAAATGGATACAGGATGGATGGATGGATGGATGGATACAGGATGGATGGATGAATGGATACAGGATGGATGGATGGATGGATGGATGGATGGATAGAGGATAAATGGATGGATACAGGATGGATACAGGATGGATGGATGGATGAATGGATAAATGGATACAGGATGGATGGATGGATGGATGGATGGATACAGGATGGATGGATGGAGGATACAGGATGGATGGATGGATGGATGGATGGATGGATACAGGATGGATGGATGGATGGATACAGGATGGATGGATGGATACGGGATAGATGGATGGATGGATGGATGGATACAGGATGGATGGATGGATGGATACAGGATGGATGGATGGATACGGGATGGATGGAGGATACAGGATGGATGGATGGATGGATGGATGGATACAGGATGGATGGATGAATGGATACAGGTTGGATGGATGGATACGGGATGGATGGATTGATACAGGATGGATGGATGAATGGATACAGGATGGATGGATGGATACAGGATGGATGGATGAATGGATACAGGATGGATGGATGGATACAGGATGGATGGATGGATGGATACAGGATGGATGGATGGATACGGGATGGATGGATGGATGGATGGATGGATGGATACAGGATGGATGGATGAATGGATACAGGATGGATGGATGGATGGATGGATGGATACAGGATGGATGGATGGATGGATGGATGGATGGATGGATGGATACAGGATGGATGGATACAGGATGGATGGATGGATGGATACAGGATGGATGGATGGATACGGGATGGATGGATGGATGGATGGATGGATACAGGATGGATGGATGAATGGATACAGGATGGATGGATGGATGGATGGATGGA